>WFMF01000046.1:0-119852 GCA_011033025.1 Beroe forskalii
TAAAGCACGGCTTGTCATTCCAATGGGGTTTATACCGGTATACCTTAGCTGCTGCTTGCTACTTGAGGGAACCGGATACGAGGTAGGGGGACGCAAGGTCGGCAGCGTAAAACCAGGGTGGACGTAAGGACGACAAATCCCCACAGGGTGGATGCGAGGTCGGCGCCACTATCCTATCACGTTGCTCATATGGTATATCTCTCGGTTACAAGACACAGTACGAGGCTGTGACGAAAAACCCTACCACTGGCTTCAAGGAGCACTCCCTCGTCCACACCTGGGATTTATTTTACATCTGTCGACAATTTTTTTCATGATTGACGGTATTATTACTGACTAGCAGGGCCGTTGGGCCTGCATACACAGACCTCACTCGGCGCTGCTACGCAGCACCTCGTTCGCAAATTTCAAACCCCGCAACTCAAATCAACTAAATTATTTTTACCGCATCAAATAATTCCAATCACACCAAAAGTTATGAAGCTCCGAAATCAAAACAGCATTAAACCGTAATGAGCGCGCGCGCAATTAATCTGCACGTGCAGAATACCTGTATCCATAGCAACGGCGCGACTAAGCCCGGCTTAGCCCAGCTTAGCCTTCGTTTCTCTTGATATATTCTTGGCAAGGTCAAATTTAATTGTATACGGCGGCACAAACATTATTCACGTGTGACTTTACTTTATGTAATAGATACCTTTTTCCGATTTGCCCTGCAAAAGCAGGGCTTGCCTTGCAGAGCAGGGCAAAGCAGGGTATCCTGCAAATTTGCGAAAGAAGGGCAAATTGGCAGCTATGTTCGACACACAAGTCAACATCGTGAGTATGTCCCTAAGCATTAGAATTCCCTGGCTTACCAAAAATACTATTCCTGTCTAAAATTTACACCAGACTGGCTTCATCCTGCAAAACTGATGGCCCATGCTTGAAATTAGATCTACCAAAATCCTTAGCCCCAAAAAGTGGATTGTTTTATGAATTAACCTGTCAATCATAGATAAAATTGCTTCAGTTTACACCTCTTGCTTATTTAATGTATCCCAAACTTCCTGCCAAACGATTTTGTCCCATTGTTTTATGCCACAGTCTTCAGTCATGATGAATGATGGCATCCTCCTGACAACAGCTCACAGTGTGCACAGTATAGACCGGAATGGAGTCCAGAAAAAGATAACCGGCAATGGATCTTCTTATTTTCCCTAAGATGGTCTGTCAAGAGCAGAATCGCATTGATTTATACAACAATTTTTCCACCAAATAAAAACACGAGAAGCAGAGAGATTTTCATCAAATTACTCATATTGATAAATTTGGGGGGGGTCCACCGGCCAACGGCCAACCGTCTAAAAAATTTGCCATTTCGGCCAATTGGCCGTTGGCCGGTTGGCCGTTTTTTTTTGTTTTTTACCCCTGGTTTCGGCCAGAAGCATTTTAGTTGAAAGTTGTGAGAGAAAAAAGTTGTTACAATTTCCTTAACTGACATTTTTCCGCTAATTTGATTGGCGGGGGTGTCAAATGTGTCAACTGAGGTCGTTGAAACAATCAAAATTTGCCCTTATGCTTGAAGAAGGCTCTCAGTTATGAAGGATGATTATATTTTACTAATAGCCTGTAACCTGCAAGAACAATGATATCAATTTATAGAAGACTATATATCTTGGATCTAATTATGTGATTAAAGATAGTATTTTAAAGGAGTTTTTATAGGGCACGCTTGAATGGCTAAAATATCTCTCTAGTAGTGGTGTTTAACGATGTCTAAGCGTGGAATAAGTGTTTTGCATTTATTTATTTATTTATTAGCTCCATAAATTTTATAAAATGCTGTTTTGAATGTTGCCAAAATCAAAGAAAGAAAGAATTTTGAAAGTTGCTATTGGTATTTTGGTGTGCTGAACTGTTGAGGGTACATAGGTCATCTGGTCATTGCTTCATTGACACGTCGTGATGACTGAAGAGTAATGATAAGATATGATGAGGCGAATTGTTTTATATCTTTATATGTTCAAAATCACTCATGACAAGTCTCGAAACAATGATCAACAAGTTTTCAGTAGGGTTTTACCAGGGGTCAGCATTGCAGGGTTCAGCAAGCCAGCAGTGATCAGGGTTCAATAGGGACTCACCAGGGTGATAGTGGGGTCACCAGATGGTCAGCAGGGGTATTGGGGATCGCCAGGGGTCAGTAGGGGTAAGTGGGGGTCATCAGCAGTTAGTAGGAGTTCACCAGGGAGTCAGCAGGGGGATTCAATAGGGGTTCACCTGGGGGTCAGCAGGGGTTCAGTATGGGGTCAATCAGTATTCACCAGGGAGTCAGTAGGGGGTCAGCTGGGAGTCAGTAGGGACTCACCTGGGTGTCAGCAGGGGTCCTATCTCAGTATGGGGTCAGCAGGGGTTCAACGGTAGGATTTCACCAGGTCAGTAGGGGTCCACTAGGGTGTCAGTTGAGGGTCAGCAGGGGGTCAGTTGGAGTTCGCCAGTGAGTTGCCAGGAGGTTAGTTGGGGTTTCTCCAGGGGTTAGTGGGGGGTCAGAAGGAGGTCAACATGGGTTCACCAGGGGGGTCAGCAGGGGTTTGTTTTGAATTTGAATATCATTTTACAGCACAATTACAATATACATTTTCAATAATTCATATGGAGAAACATCTCGGTTGTGCTGAGGACAGCCCTTGTAGACTTAGTTCACCAGGGAGTCTGCAAGGGTTCACCAGGGGTTCAGCAGGGGTTCACCAGGGGTCAGTTGAGGGTCAGCAGGGGGTCAGTAGGGGGTCAACAGGGGTTCAGTAGGGGTTCAGTAGGGGGATGGACTAGGAATCCATTTAAGAGGGGCTGCAGATCAGGATGAAAAGACTGAAGAGGAGACTGGGTAGAAGACTCAGAAGGAAGTTGAGGAGCAGTGGCTGGTCATGAGGAATCATGAGGAATCATGAGGCAAAGGTCCTAAGGTGAGACATGGCTAAGGAATGCATGATGCTACAGTGTTGGGGGCACTTTCAGACTGCAGAGAGGACTGTACCGGAAAGAGGGGCGGTGAAGAATGGAGATTGGAGGTGGGAGGTAAAGATGAAGAAAGCAATGCTGTTGTAGAAGGTAATATTAGTTGTTGAAAGATGATATTAGTGGTGAACAGACCCTGGAAGTGGGAGCAGGAGTGGATTTCAATGGTAGCAAAGCCTTGGGGTTGACAGAATTCTGGGAAGCCAACGTTAGCTCCAATACTCAATAGTCTACTGACAATGTCAGGGTGATTGATTCATTACACGGCTCCTTACAGGGCACTCCAATACTTTCCTGGGCACTGGGGGATATTCAATACCTCGAGGTGAACCTATTGAGACTTAAACAGTAGGATGATCCTGGTCTATGAGTTGCCAAAAGTTCTAGACTACGAAAATGAGCTTGATTATCTTAAACTTCACATTTTTTTTTCGCAATTTCGATAATAAGTGTCTTCAAATGTACTCAGGCGTGTTCTTTGAACTAAAACAAGAAACTTTCTCTCTGGGAGTTTTTGATTGCACCCCCTAAAGACCGGAAAATCTCAAAAATAGAAAAACGGCCAACCGGCCAACCGTCTAAAAAATTCCCAATTTCGGCCAATTGGCCGTTGGCCGTTGGCCGGTGGACCCCCCCCCCCAAATTTTAAATTGGACATGACTGGCTGGGTTTATTTGAGGCTAACCACTCTCCAAGACAAAATCATCAAGAATGCTATTGAAGTTATTGAGCTGATTAATGAAGGTATGATACAAAAAGAAATTTATATTTCATATGATAATATGGATTACAATAGGATTGGCAATTGCTTTGGTTTCAATAGGTCCTTGTTGGCCACTGCAAAAAAAAAAGAAGAGACAGGTTTACATAGTAAACATATGTGTAGGGATAAAAAGGGGTTTTTCGTCCATTACTCGAAAACGAAAGGGGATGCGACTTTGAAACTATGCTCTACCCCCCATAATGTGCTCATTGTGCAAGCCCTGGTGTACTTGTTGAGTTCTGTTCGACCTTCAGTTTTCATTTATTACAAACTCAAAGGGCCATTTTTGGTCATAATATGCGAAGGAATAAAAAGGGGGTTTTCGTCCATAACTCGAAAACGAAAGGAGGTACGGCTTTAAAACTATGCTCTACCCCCCATAATGTGCTCATTCTGCATAGTGCATACCCTAGTGTGCTTGTTGAGTTCTCTACGACGTTCAGTTTTCATTTATTACAAAGGGGCATTTTTGGTCATACGTGTAGGGATAAAAAGGGGTTTTTCGTCCATAACTTGAAAACGAAAGGAGGTACGGCTTTGAAACTATGCTCTACCCCCCGTAATGTGCTCATTCTGCATACCCTAGTGTACTTGTTGAGTTCTGTACGACCTTCAGTTTTCATTTATTACAAAGGGGCATTTTTGGTCATACACGTAGGGATAAAAAGGGGTTTTTCGTCCATAACTCGAAAACGAAAGGGGGTACGACTTTAAAACTATGCTCCGCCCCCCATAATGTGCTCATTCTGCTAAGTTTGGTGCAAAGATTGACTTCTTATCTCAATCAGAGGCTGAGATATTGCCAATCAAAGTTTTTGCCCCATTTAGGAAGAAAAGGGGTCCAAAAAAGGGGTTTCCCCAACTCAGAAGTTGGAGTGTTTTTTTCTGGTGAATCTATGACCCATAAGCAACCGAAAAACGTTCTCAGACCTACTATACTATTTACTTCACACTAGGTTACAGTCCATCCCTTACTAAAGTATCGAATAGTTCTCTGTACAGGATCCAGTTTTTGTCCCCTCCAATTGTCACACTGCAGTTTTAGGAGACCGGACCCTGGTAAATGACCTCTATAAATACGAATGTAAAGTTTTCATCTGATCTGTATAGAATCACTTCTATAAAACGGACGGCGTGATTTACATTTGATATAATCACGTGATCTCTAGATTCACACGCAGAAAACCGCTGCATAACTAGATCTCTTACTTTCTAACTAGATACTATCAAATATGAATATTTATTTTATCAGCTATTAATGGCGCCCGGAGATGCCAAAAATGTGGCATTGTCGACAGTAGTGCCTTCAAAGAACTAAGAAATTTCTGCACCTGTAGCTTCGTCTCCATACATTGCACTTTTAGTAGATTTATTTCTTTTGCAGTTCCTCGGCGCTGTTTCTTCCGCCGAAAAGGACTCGTCCTCTGTTGAGTCTGACGATTATGGGGCAGCCTTCCTCCTCTTGACCTTGTGAAGTGTATTTTCCACTCATGACCCAATAGGGGGCTTATCAGGAGACTCATGTGACATTTCTTCATCGAATTAATGTGCTTCAGTATCCTGCTTCTTGTGAGCAACAATATCCTCACACCTTTTCCTTTTACTGTACTGTAGAAATTAAAATCAATTCAATTCTAAATTAACATATTAATTGATGAATGATTGTTCTGATTTGGGTGCTTTCTTTTGACGGCAACATTCAAGGTCAGTAACTGGTTCATATGTCTTCGTTGATATGGACAAACGATGTGGTCTTCCGTAAGTTCCTATTTCAAACTCTTTTTTTGTTTTCTAGGATGTTTATCCTTTTTTTTATTTTTGTAAACCTTTTCTCAACACCAGCTTGATGACTTGATGAAAGAGGTCGAATATAAATATGATTATGATAGAAAATCGCTCGTTAGTAGTTCCTTTCCATTTCTGTACGATTCAATAGAATAGATTCAATACAACTGGTAGTTTTTCTTCTCGAGTTTGTGACATGGGAATACTTCGTAATTGTCCTTACCACAGATGTGGAAGTGTTGATTCGCCGAAGCTGCCAGTATTTGGGCTCAAATACCAATAAAGCTCAATAAAGCTGAGAAAATAATCATGAAAGAAAATTAAATGAAAAGAAAAGAAGAATGTCGCAAAAAACACTAAAGGAAAAAAGAAAATAAGAAATCGAAAAAACTATATAAACAGAAAATTATTCGCTAAGGAATTTAGAAAAGCATTATGATTACCCAGCTATATCTGGTCGGGACCTATCATGAATTACGTAAACTGTACTGTAAAGTGTAAGTGAGGATTGGATTGAAAACCTTCATGAACGTATCACTGTTAACTTCTTGAACGCCTTGCAGGTCTTCACGTTAAAGAAAACAGTACACTGCTTTCCTCTGTGTGTCTGGGAGAAGGTTACATCTTAGGTCGGTCATGACCTGTTTGTAAGCAGATAGACTTTGCTCAGCAGGAGATTGGCTGGCAACTTGTCTGTTAACGATGTTAGCAATTCCTTAAAACATGGGCATGGTTGCACCATGTCGACCCAGAACATCCGTGCATCCCTAAGCTCCTTTTCTGACAACGGGTATTGATCTCTGGTGTACTGGTTCCACGTTTTCAGTAAAAACTTGTTGATTCCAACCGTATAGTTTTCGATTTAGGCTCATTAACAATTCTCACTGACATTCTCAGCTTTAATTGAGTAGCTTTATTGTTTTATTTACAAAATTGAGTGCCTTCGTGGAACTCTTGTCCAATCATCCCAATACCCTTTTAGGAGATCTGTGATCTTGGCGCTCCTGCGTTTTGCTGCGTGTTTTCTATTATAGCTCACTCATGAGACGTCCTGTCTGCAGTACCCTTCTCTACTCAGCAGGTTGAGCTCCAGACTCACATAAATCTCGAAATTCCCTTGCAACACCAGCATACGTGGATTTCTCTGGATATACTTTAATGTGAAGTGTGAACATTTCAAAATTTAAACTCTTCACCCACTTCGAAACAACTTCTATAATATTATGAGATTTAGTGAAATAATACTTTTGATCAAAATATATTATATAAGAATCAATGCTAAAAACTGGCTAGGCGCCTTGCTCACATCACCAATTCTGTACCCCCCCCCCCCTTTGATTTGCCATCGTGGAGTGGTCGGATTATATCTGGATGCTTTTCACAGTTACTAAGGGTAGCAACAGTAACGTTTCTCAAAAACCGTATTACTATCAATTTCGGCCGATTTTAAGCCCCGTCCAGTTCCCCTCGTCATTAAGTTAAGTAGTTAACAATAAAATGTAACGTAATCATTTGGAACCCAGTCTCTCCCTTCCCCTAGGTGATTACGTTATATTGGAAAACTCAATACGAGAATCTCTGCTCAACTAATGTCAATAATCTGTATGTTACGTTGTATTTATCATTAATCACTCTTCATGCCAATATATTTAGCCATGGTTAAAGATATACACGTACCCAAATGGTACATACATGCAGAGAGTTCAGTCATCCATTAACATTTGGACCTTATTGGAACCTGGCTTCTCGTGCATATACATAATAATAATAAGTGCAAATAAGCAAATAAGTGCATGTTCCACACTTCCTTGGTCGTTTGCTATCGAATACGTATCACAGCAGAAATTTCGCATCAAGTCCAGTGATATACTAATATTTGTAGCGTTCATCATCATGCCTGACTGTTCATCATCAGAAATAAAAGTGGGGGAGGGGGGGGGAGAGAGAGCGTGAAGTTTAAGGAAGATTTTCTTCTGGCTGGTTTTTACTTATCCTCCCTAAAATATCCACCTCATACCGTCTGAGGTTCTGTCCTCAGGATATCAGGAACGCATTAAGCAACGCTGTCATACCATACACGTAGAGGAAAACAACAAATTTTTCCCTGCTAGCCAGCCCTCATGTAGACCATGAAACTGATGGTGTTGTAGATCAAGAACACGAACGTTAGTAGAATGATGGTGATAGTGACTTTCCTGCACAGAGTTGCTCTTCTCAACTTCTGTGACTCTGTGAGCCCGTCAACGCACAATCTTGACAGTTTTAAGTTTTATACTTTTGTAAGGATTCTTGTCAAGTTCTTTCTTCGATATATCTTGCTAACAAAGTATCTGGACACGCAAAACCTCTTCACAGTTGAACGAACACTCACTCTCTGCTTATTGCGATAAGATGTTCGAATACTAATCACGGTATCAATTTCTCTATGAAAAATAACTCGTGGTCTTGGGACATAACACCGTTTTCTACGGTCCCCGGTTGTCCCATTTTATCCGATATGTGATAGACAAGAAAATTGTCCATCACATATCGGATGATCTGCTTAAGGAGCAGATTTTTCCCATGATAACGTGCATCACGCTACCGAAAAGATCTGTGGATCACACTGAGAGAGTTGGGATGTACTCATTTCTGTTTGGTGAAAACTTTATCCTCCAGGCTCAAAATAACAAAAATGTTCATTAATGGGAAACCCTTCTGCATTATTGGGTCATTCTTTTAATGGCATAGGAGTGCTGTTTAAACTTGTCATCCTTGAGTCAAAATTACTATATTCAGTCAATGGACTCTGAATATCCATTCAGTCAATGGGTATGTCATCATCAGACTTAAATAAACTGGTATGTGGTTGTTCTGATTTTGGATGTTCACTCTTGATTGAATATGATAGAGTTTCTTTCAAATAAATCTTTCTACCTTACCAACACTGAATGAAGGAGGTCATCTATTGAATTTCCTGTTGGGAAATCACTCAATATAATTGATCTCCATTTCTTGATTTTTTTCATATATTTTTCAAAAGCATCGTCGGTCATAAATGTATGGCCTTTCGAAAAATATCTTATTGTTATGCTTCTCAAGGTCGCTATTAACTACATATTAACCTGTTAACAGACTATGAATAGTCCTCCGTATGGCATCCAATTCTTGTTCTGCCCCCTACAATTGTCTCACTGCAGTATTGGGTGTACTGACTTTATGAATACGGATGTTAAGTCTTCATCTGACCTATCTTGTATCTGCGAGCCTCTCTATCAGTTACACATCTCGTTTCAAAGGGGCAGTACTCCCGGACACAGAAGTGAAGTCATTTATCATGTCCTTGAACGCCTGATGATTGAAAAGTTCCTTATCTTCTGCCTTGAATACCTTCTCGTAGCATGATTTCAGGACTTCTCTTCTCAGTGGCTCCGAATGATACGTTTCCAGGTGAATAGGGAATCAGAATAACAAGTGATACTTCCAGGCCCAGGTTAAGACATTTACCCCTAAATAGGTTATATGGTTACAACAAGTAATTGATACAATATCGATATAATATAATTCATATCATCAATATACTACACCGAACATGCGGCAGTTGAGCAATAGATTGTCCACAGGCAATGGCTTCCAACTTGATCAGATTCGACTCCTCGTGGGATCTGATGTTGTGGTTGAGAGAAAACAACGGCTCCAACACTCGCATCATTCTTGCCTGAGCACTGTGTATCAGTCCAAATACTTCAACTCTGATACCAATTGGGTGCTTATTTGCTTATAAAACCCCATCCCTGCGTGGGTGTAATGATTTTGGATGCCCCCTCTTGACTGAAAAATGAAAGAGTTTCTTTTTAATAAATCTTCTCGCCTTACAAAAACTTTTTTAAGGAGGTCATTTAATGAGTTTCCTGTTGGGAAATCACTCAATATCAAATGATCTCCATTCTTTAATACACCTTTTCCACATGTATTTGAGAAACATCGGCACTCATAAATGTATGGCCTTTCGTCAAATACTTCAGAGCTATGCTTCTCAAGGTTGCTATTAACTACTTTCCAACATGGTAATAACAGACTATGAATAGTTTTCCGTACAGGATCAAGTCTTTCTTTTGCTTGCTAGTTGCTACACATCGCAGTACTGGGTGCTGGACCCATTTAAACCAATATCGGAAATACCTTTAGGAATACGGATGTAAAGTCACCATCAGATCTACCTGCTATCCTCTCGTTCGGCTATCCTCTCGTTCCAAAGGAACACAACAGTTCTTACAGGATTTAGGAAATTTAATCACTTGGTCTCTTGATTAGCACACAGAAACCGCTGCAAAGCTATCTCTCTAACTTTTCAACTAAATACTATCAAAATGTGAATTTATTATATGTCATAAACTATTTAGTATTTATGGCGCCCGGAAATGCCAAAAAACTGGTATTGTCGACAGAAGTGTCTACGAAGAAAGTAGCAAATTCTTCTACTGTTGCTTCGTCTCCGTACATTGCACCTTTAGTTGATTTATCTGCGTTTCCAGTTCCTTGGTGCTCAGGCTCAGGACTCTTTTTTGTCCTGAGCCTGATGAGGCGGCCTTTCTTCTCTTGACCTTGTGGAAGAAGTGCATTGTCCACTCAATAGTGTCTCATGCCTTATCAGGAGACTGTTTTGATATTCGTTTATCGAATTAATGTGCTTCAGTATAACTCGCTTCTTATAAGCGACAACATCTGCACACCTTTCACATAAATACAAAAACATTTTAACTGTACTGTAGAAATTATATTCATTATTCAATTCAATTCTCAATTAATATATTAATTGATGAATGAGTGTACCGATTTAGGGTGATTTCTTTTGACGGCAACATTCCAGGTTAGTAAATAACTGTTTAGACAGTTTTTTACGGCTAATTTGCATGAATAAATCAGTGGTCTTCGGTGAGTTCTTATTTCAGTCATTTTTGTTTTTGAGGATTTTTCCGTCCTTTTTCTTGTTAAGGATGCAAACCTTCTTACCTCAACACCTTATGACTTTATGACGGAGGTTATTTGAATCTGATGAGGTGTATGACAGGAAACAGCTCAGTTGCAATTCTCTTCCATTTCCGGCTGATTTAATATGACATTGCATTGCACTCGCAGAGTTTTCTCGGTATCTCATTGAACAACTAAACAGCATGCAGTAACACTCCATTCTGTTCATGTTATTGTTATAGTTGTGTTTTTCAATCCAATAAAAGTGATATAACAAACTTTTGGCTCTGTTGGAAATGTAAATTTTGTTTTTATTATTCGTACTTTTTGCTCTGATGGTTTGATAATTCATAATATAATTTGTAATGCAAATAATTTGCCCTTCGCAACATGCTTCGGTAATGCACTTTTCAATTTACTATTTCAATTTCCAAACCACGTTCCATTGTACCTCGATTTTTCTTAGTTCTGTGTAGTATCCTTTCATCAGGAGCTGAGCTATCAATCCCAGCTTCAATTGTCTCCAGGGGTGCTTCTACACTCTACATCTGCGTATGTGGTCGATCATTGCCAACGACTGTCCCAGTGTCGAATTGATGGATCTCGTAACGAGTCATCTATGTTTGCGTGATTCTTGATTTTTCAGATGAATTTATTTACGTGAATTCGTTTACAGAGAACGTATACTCTTATATGGGTTTGAGCTGTGTCCAGAGGAAATGATCAGCCAATCCTAATTCTACTTCATTCAATAACTCCCTCCTTGTAAAAGCTGTGTGTGGTGTGGCACCATCCTGCATGAAAACTGCTGATTTCTGCTTTCTCAGTTCTTTTCAAAGACCTGACACAGTCTTGATATGTATGCTAATTAACTGTGATATTGTTATAATCATTATGTATGCTAATTAACTGTGATATTGAAGCCATTATGGGCCAACAAGTCCTGCCGCAGAGGTTGCTGCCCAAACATAAATTAAATTTTTTGGGATAATTCTGAAAAACTATGGGCTTAAGACAGTCTTACTCAAAGCCCTATAAAAACTATTATTTTTACCGCTATACGGTCCGAAAAGAACCAGCTTTCATCCGTGATCCAATCTTCTTAAGCGTATTCTGCGATCTGGGCATCTTAAGGAGTATCCTGCACAAAGTTTCTCTTCTCATCTTCTGTGAGCCTGTTGATCGCTCAGTCTTGACAGCTTTGTAGGGTTTCTTGTGAAGTTCTTTCTCCAATATCTTGCTAACAAAGTATCTCTACACACTAAATCTCTTCTTCACAGTTGAACGAACACTCACTCTCTGCTTATTGTGATAAGATGTTTGAATACTGTCCACGACAGTCCTGGGACTGTGAATCCAGGGCTGGCCGAATTGCGATGGGAGCTCGACTTGAGGGGGAGGGATGCTCTTCTAAGAAATACCACAGGTTGCGCTCAGGTGGATTACATATTATCATCTACTCTGCCGTCCAGCTGGGGCGCTGTTTGTTTGTGTTATCCTTAATATTTCAATGTATACTCTAATATGGATTAGAGCTGTGGCAGAGGAAATAATCAGCCGGTGTGAGATCTGGGGACGGTGCTGTCAACTCTTTACTGAAGTGCTGACCAATGACTGCCAAATGCTTCTTTCAGGAACTCCCTCCTTGTTAAAATGTTAAAGCGGTCTGTAGTGCATGAAAACTGCTGATCTGAACTTTTTCGAACATTTTCTGCTTCTTCAATTCTTTTTAAATCAGCTATCTGATACAGTCTTGATACTTTGATAGGTATGCTGATTAACTGAGATATTGAAGCCATTTCGGGCCAATAAATGCTGCAGGGATTTCTGCCTAAACATGAATTTTTTGGGATACCTCTGAAAACTATAGGTTTAACACTGTTCTTACTCAAATCCCAATATAACCATTCTTTTTCTGCGCTATATGGTCTGAAAAGAACCAGCTTTCATCCGTGAACGAAACATTCTCAAGCATATTCTGCAATCTGGGCTCAAATTACTCTTGTCAACTTCTGTGAGCCCGTCAATTGGTCAGTCTTGACAGCTTTGTAGGGTTTCTTGTGAAGTTCTTTCTTCAATATCTTGCTAACAAAGTATCTCTACATAATAAATATCTTCTTCACAGTTGAACGAACACTCACTCTCTGCTTTAAATAGCGATAAGATGTTTGAACACTGTCCACGACAGTCCTGAGACTGTGAATCCAGGGCTGGCCGACTTGCGATGGGAGCTCAACATGAGGGGGAGGGTTGCTCTTCTCAGAAACACCACAGGTTGGGCTCAGGTGGATTACATATTATCATGTACTCTGCTGTCCAGCTGGGGCGCTGTGTTAAACTGTTATAGGAATTGTTAAAATGATATACTGGTAATTTAAATAACGTTATTGGGGTAAGCTTGAGATAGTGTTTGGGAATTATAGGGTCATCTTTGTTTGTGTTATCCTTGATTTTTCAGCATATACTCTAATATGGTTTCGAGCTGTGCCAGAGGAAATAATCAGCCGTTGTTGAATCAGGTAATGGTGCTGGTTATTAAAACATCATGGTTTTGGGGAAGAAGAACATTAGAAAATAGGAATCTTGTCCCACTAACACTCACAGAACATATTTATTATCCATATATAATAATCAGATCTACAATTCCCTTATCGTAGACATAACATTCGTATGCTGAGTTTCACCCCGCTGCTTTTCGTCCCGTCCGTCTCCACATCCACCCACCACCACTCTGAGGCCCCGTCCGTTATCCTGTAGTCCCCACCTAGTTCTTTTTTCTTTGATAACAAGCTCAGGAACTGGAGATTTGCGGATGCCTGCAAATTTCGCCTTAAATCCGTCTATCACTTCCTGACTCGGTCTGTTTCTTTCTTTCTTTACTCAAAGTCCCCTTTTCAGTCGTGGCATAACCGTGAAATTTATCAATCAATTATTAACCAACTTCTTATTAACCAATTTATATAAACAGATCTACAATTACCTCATCGTAGACATGACATTGAATTAGAGTTGTCACTTGTATTTCACTCCTAGTACACCTGACATGAACAGTTACCAATGCATGAAATGAAGCCATGTCCACAATGCTTCTTTCAGGAACTCCCTCCTAGTTAAAGCTGTGTGTGGCACCATGAAAACTGCTGATATGATCTTTCCCGCTTCTTTTACGAATCACCTTATACAGTCTTGATAGGTATGCTGGTTTACTGTGATATTGGAGCCATTACGGGTCAATAAGTCCTGCCGCTGATATTGCAGCCCAAACATGAATTTTTGGATACTTCTGAAAAACTATGGTCTTTACACAGTCTTTACTAAAAGCCCTACAAAACCATTCTTTTTCTGCGCTATAGGTCTGAAAAGAACCAGCTTTCATCCGTGAACCAAACTTTTTAAGTATATTCTGTAATCTGGGCTCTTTTATCAACTTCTGTGAGCCCGTCGTGTGAGGTTCTTTCTTCTATATCTTGCAAAGTATGAAGTTGTATGTCATATTGTCATGTCCCCTATACTAAAACCACCAAGCATCCGCCTCCGGAGTGGAAAATGTCGTCAAAGATGTGCTATCTTCATGTAGCAAATGATGTTTGATCAATCCTCTGACGTAGGTAATTTGTGCTGAACACGTTACACTAGCAGTCACGTGGGCTTTTCATGCATGACTGCTAGTATCAAGTGATTTTAGGGTCATATGACCCGCTCCATCACATATAAACTACATGAATTAAACGGATTCATGGCAATTAAACGAAAATAGTCCGAAGAAGCGCTAACACTTCTGTTTGGACAAATATGCATTCAATCCATTAAAATTTGAACCCTCCAAAATCATCTAATTTAATAATTTAAAGAAAACCCATGAATACATTATGCACTTATACAATACTCGAAAACAAAAATTAATAATAAACATCGATTAGAAGGTTAACTTGTGAATTTCCTCTTCTCCCTTATTCTGGGCTGACTGTGCAGAGCTCCCCATACCTCAAACCTGAGAGCCTGAAAGGTTGTTCAGTTATCACTTGTTATTTAGTTTCAATCGGGGAGTAAATCTAAGTAGCCACTAGAATTAATATTTCTTGTGAATACGCATTAGACCATTCATTAAATCTCAAAATCTCACCACGACACGACGTGGGTAAGGGGGTTTGGTTGTGCAGGGCTGACTTCAATCTGCTTTTCTGTTTCTTCCACGTCGTCCAATGACCATGTATTAATATTATTGAAAAGAATTATTATCTTTAAGCCAGCTATGACTTTTTGGGGGGGATCTTCACCATTAGACCTTTTTCCAGTCTTTTAACTGGTTAGAATCCATAAAAGCTTTGGATTTATAAGGATTCCTCGATCCCCATATTTTCTCAGGGATTTAGGGAGGTTTGTCACCATACGAAGACTCTACATGTGTGGTGTTCTGATAGCCCTGCACCCTGCTCAAAACACGGAGTATTATTTAAATAGTTCGTCGGTTTCACATTTTAGGAAAAAATTTTGTTTTTAAGAAGATTTGTGGGTATAATCTATTACAGTATATTTATAAATTTAACTCTTATGCCCGTACAAGCGGCAACGCCCCCACGGGGGTGGTTTCTATCTGTCTATCTGATTTGCTTGACATCATCACGATCTGCTGTTTTAATGACTAATATCTCAGTTTTAATGACTAATATCTCATTTTCTCCAAATTCTTAAAAGACCCTTTAAGAATTTTGGCATATCTACTGGATTGCCAGTGAGACTGTTCATGTCTTCTTCTTCGATTTCCACTAGTTTGTCAGTTAAACTGTTCATCTCTTCTAGAATCTCCACTAGATCCTTTCTGAAGATGAGCATATTGTAGGTGGAATGTAGAGTTCGTCGGATAGGAGCGGTCATGGTTGTGTCCATGTCTTGATCGGCGTTAGAGAAACGAGTATGTGAGTATAATCAATGACCAACTTATAATAATAAGTCTACTAATATGCGGTGTTGTGTGTAGATTCGCGTCCTAAGGGTGAAGGGGTTAGAACCAAGGTCGAAGGTATTACAAGCTATGAGGCTTTTCAGTTTTCATGACTCCTTATATAAGTTTTATTAAGTTTCATACCGCGCTCAATAATTGGACTCATCCAGAGCAAATCCGCAATATGAAAATCATTCTAATAAAGCTCAATAAAGCTGAGAAAATGATCATAAAAGAAAATGAAATGAAGCGAAAAGATGAATGCCCGAAAAACATTGAGAAAATAGTCAAGAGAGAAAATTAAAAGAAAAGAAAAGAAGAATATCTGAAAACAACATTATAAAAGTATAAACGCTACAGGAAAGAAAATAAAGAATTGAAAAAGTACATAAAAATAAAGAAAAAGAATTCGTGTTTTGAAATAACACTATGATTTTAAACCTGCTATATCTGGACCTATCATGGATCAGGTTAAGCTGTGATCTTGTGTTGAGTCTAGATTTGAGGTTACTTATTACTTTCCAAAGTCACCCGCCAATTATGTACACCTTAATACCTTATTAACCTATCGCTGTTTGGGAAACAATACTAATTACTTACTGAATCATACTAAAAGCTCACTCTCTGTTCACCTTATTGCATCCAAACAACCGCAGCCTTTAACCCAAGCATGAACTTGTGACCACCGCCTACATATCATATTACATCTTGAAATGCAGACATGGGGTCTGACGAACCCCAGGGTGTCACCAGGAGGTCAATAGGGAGTCAGCAGGGGTCAGCAGGGAGTCAGTAGGGGGTCAGTAGGTGTTCACCAGGGGGTCAGTAGGGGTTAACCAGGGGGTCAGTAGGGGGTTCACCAGTTGGTCATTGGGGGTCACCAGATGGTCATTAGGGTGTCACCAGGGGGTTAGTAGGGGTTCACCAGGGGGTCATTAGGGTGTCACCAGGGTGTCAGTAGGAGGTCATTAGGGGTTCACCAGGGGTCTGCCAAACCCCAGGCCCTAGTACTACCCCTACATTGAGCTGGGAATTGATGATAAAATATTGCGGGATTTTAATTTATTGATAATATTTGTTACAAATTCTTTATTTTTCTCATACTCACACAGCACTGGTTCTCCTTGTAAGTCGATACCTCGGTCTGTGTTCTCTGTGGGTTAGCTTTCTTCCATTGATAGTTGTTCAATGTCAAGATTTATGTTTCATCATCTTTCCTTTTTGATCGGAAAATCATGGAGCGAACTGAAGCAATCTGCTGTTCCAAAACTCAGGTGTATCGACCAATCAGTCCCAGCGAGAAAGTGATGTAAGTTAAAAGCAATAAAGTGATAAAAGTTATTAAAAGTAATAAAGTTATTAATATCAAAATACAATGACCTTTACTTAATCAGTTACATTGGCGTGACTTATCGCTATAGATTGATTAACTAGCTTCAGGTGATAATTGCATCACAATCTTTAGATGCATGAACTATTTACTCTCCATCAGTATCACTACTATTGTTATCGATAACGCTTATTTCATCAAATTTACGAGTGGTGACGAAAATCGCGCAATTCAGAGATAGAGTTTGATATCATGATCAAATACTGTTACGAATATTTTATTACAATCATAACCTACATTTCTTATTAAGATCACGTGGGATTATATCACGTGGGGTTCGTTATCTTGATTGGTTGCTTAGCAACGCGTTACCCGTCACGTGACGATATGGTATAAGCACGTGTGCGTCTCAATGGCATACTGATGCTCTGGATTCAACACTTTCTTACTATTTTATCTATATTTTTATTGTATGACCTCGGGTTTTGGTAATATTATTATAAAAAAATATAGAATATTGGCGCCAAAACATTCGTTCTGTACTTCACTAGGTATTTCCAGATGTATCTCCCGTTTTATAGTCCTCTGTTGAATTGGTCAAGAATTTCTCTGTGGGGAAAATATCATTCTTCTCACCATCAGTTTTCCGGGATCTGTCCTGAGTCTATCGAAGTCTTTCTTTACCGGCTGTAGAAGAGATGTAGTGAAAATTAACACAGTGTACATCGTGGGATTTGAGCGAGCCATCTCCCGACTTGCTCTCTTGGATTCTCTCTCAATTGGAGTTAATTCTCCGGCCTTCCTCTTATTTGTTCTATTCATTACCTCAAATTTGATTGATTTGAGTAAATTCTGATATTCCTCTTATATTGCGAACTCGTTCAGTGAAACAAGGAGTTAATAATCAAAAATATATTCAATGATCGACATCATCTTCAGTTCTAAAATTTGATTATACAAGTAGGGTTGTAAAGTTTAAAACTGATTTGTTTATTTCGATGGACAGGATTCATACTTGATAAAACCAACGCCCTACAGTGATACGCCTCGGGGTTCTAATTGTTTATAATTATATTTTTATTTTTATTTTGGTTGGACAGCAAATAAGACAAACAGTTATTGATTGGAACTTGATATCTTCGTATAAAACATCCTTAGAATTCCATCCTCAAATTATACGCTTATATAGTTATATCAGACATTCAATGCCAGATTTAACTTGGTATCAGGTGTAAGGTTGCAACGTTTTACGTCTTGATTATAATTCCAATATCGCTTATCCTGCAATTGCCCAATGGGCTATTGCCAATTGCTGATTTCAATCGTATATTTCTAACTCAATCCAGCAGAAATACAGAACTGCTGGTGTTCAATGTTCATCGTTTACCTCTCTAAGCTTCTGTCGGTTTTTCTTCTCTCAAACATGTACAATGTACAATTAAATAATATCCATGAAAATATTGGACGGATATTTCTTATTTCGTTTAGTTTTACGATTTTAGGCACAATTTATTGAGAATTCTAATTTCAAAACGTTTTTTTGTACGTATTACTAAGTTGGGTACATTATAGGGTTTCCATTATCTACTTGAAATCTTTTATCTAGATAAATAGATAATTTTTTCGCCATTATCTAGATTATCTAGATAAACTAGATAATTTTTGAATCCGAAATTTATCCAAATTTGACACAATTTTCAACGTTAGAAATGCACGGCTGTTGCAGTGGAACATCATCCCATAACCAGCTTTTGTTTATTCATATTGTCAGCTATTGAAATGAATGATATTAATGACCAGCAAAAGTTCATGAGGATAGCAGGATTTTGAATAGAGTTCAGGACATTCATTGCTTCATTTTGATTGAGTTGAAATCAGTAATCACCCATAAATTCTCCCATCATAAAGTAACAACATTATCTACCAATTAGTTGCTATTAATACTTGCATTATTCATCGGAAAACAGTCAATTAATGTGGAAATAAAGTAAATTTCATGATGATGGCCTCGGAGTTGCTGGAATGCTGGTAAAATTGAGAATAACTGAATAAGAAATAAGGAATCAAATTCCCTCGTATTAAATCATCATAACAAACCAAAGTTGACAGTTCCTTGACTCTTGAGCTGAATGCATTAATATTGACCGTATTGTAGATTACTTTCAAATAGGCAATCACTTTGCCATAGCTGGAGGCTACTTTCGTACATATTTACAGCCTACTTTTTGTCAAAGGGCGTCAATAATTTGACTTAAATTGGAAGTGTTTCGAGTAGGTATTTAACTTTTCGTTAAGTGGCAAATGACGATTTGTAAGATGTGATAACTTGATAAGATACTTTGAACAACGCATTCTAATTCTGTAGCTATTCATATCAGTTTAACAAAGGTCAAATCATCAGTTAAACAGATAGTTCTTGAAGCCAATCAGCCTGCCCATGAACCTGGGGGGCCCTAAACATTGAACTATGTCCATATAGAATTATGAAATGAGTTGCCCAAGTCCTATGCATAGCCATAAATTGTCTTACTACCTAAGATCTCCTTACTACCTATGAAAATGAACAGATCAGAAATTTTGAATATTTGAAATCCTACAATTATTGAAGAAGTTCAGGAAAAATGGCGATTTTAGCTGAAATTTCATGGCAAAAGGGATATGAAATTTATCTAGATATCTAGTACAAATTATCTAGATAAATAGATAATGATTTTTTGCAAATTGTCTAGATAATCTTATCTAGACAATATCTAGATGGAAACCCTAATGTGATAACTTGATAAGATACTTTGAACAACGCATTCTAATTCTGTAGCTATTCATATCAGTTTAACAAAGGTCAAATCATCAGTTAAACAGATAGTTCTTGAAGCCAATCAGCCTGCCCATGAACCTGGGGGCCCTAAACATTGAACTATATCCATATAGAATTATGAAATGAGTTGCCCAAGTCCTATGCATAGCCATAAATTGTCTTACTACCTAAGATCTCCTTACTACCTATGAAATGAACAGATCAGAAATTTTGAATATTTGAAACTTACAATTATTGAAGAAGTTCAGGAAAAATGGCGATTTTAGCTGAAATTTCATGGCAAAGGGATATGAAATTTATCTAGATATCTAGTACAAATTATCTAGATAAATAGATAATGATTTTTTGCAAATTGTCTAGATAATCTTATCTAGACAATATCTAGATGGAAACCCTAGTACATCACCTGCTCATTCGAATAACATCCACTTAATGAACATTAAATCACGAAAGTGAAATCTCAATTTATATAAATGGCAGTCCTTTCTTCATGCATGAATAACTTCACGTTTTCTGATACCCTCGTGTCCATTAAACTATTAGTAAAGATGGATAGACTGTGTTATGATTTGTTATTTCTTTGATAAATAGTTCCATGTTAAATGCCCCTCTCACACAAAATACTACTCTAATTGCTTGTGTTCGGTTTGGTATAGCCTCTGCATGCAACCTACCTCTTCTAACCTCTTACAACCTCTTCTAACCTCTTACAACCTCTTCTAACCTCTTGTAACCTCTATTGGTACATCCTGTAAACCCAAGTTGTAACATCTTATATTCTTGAAGCCTCTTGTGACATCTTCATACCCCCGGTAACCTCGTATAATCTTTGTAACCTGTATTGTTACTTCTTCTAACCTCAAGTTGCGACCTCTTATAACCTCAAGTTGTAACCTCAATTTGTAACATCTTGTAACCTCCAGTTACAACCTATTGCAACCTCAGCCTTATTGTATCTTCTCCGCAAGCATTAAACCTGCAGCAGCGCTGACAGCGCCAGCGTGACGTCATGGGCAGCGTGTTCCTGTCAGTGACATCAAATCAGCTGCAGACATTGGAGCCTCAGTGACGTCACAGTGTCTGCAGACATTGCTCAGTGACGTCATAGTAGCTGCAGACATTGGAGCCTCAGTGACGTCACAGTAGCTGCAGACATTGGAGAATCAGTGACGTCATAGTAGCTGCAGACATTGGGGAATCAGTGAAATCACAGTAGCTGCAGACACTGCTCAGTGACGTCACAGTAGCTGCAGACACTGCTCAGTGACATCACAGTAGCTGCAGACATTGGAGAATCAGTGACGTCACAGTAGCTGCAGACATTGGGGAATCAGTGACGTCACAGTAGCTGCAGACACTGCTCAGTGACGTCACAGTAGCTGCAGACATTGGGGAATCAGTGACGTCACAGTAGCTGCAGACATTGGGGAATCAGTGACGTCATAGTAGCTGCAGACACTGCTCAGTGACGTCACAGTAGCTGCAGACATTGGAGAATCAGTGACGTCACAGTAGCTGCAGACATTGGGGAATCAGTGACGTCATAGTCTCTGCAGACACTGCTCAGTGACGTCACAGTAGCTGCAGACACTGCTCAGTGACATCACAGTAGCTGCAGACACTGCTCAGTGATATCACAGTAGCTGCAGACATTGGAGCCTCAGTGACGTCACAGTAGCTGCAGTCATTGGAGTCTCAGTGACGTCATAGTCTCTGCAGACACTGCTCAGTGACGTCACAGTAGCTGCAGACTCTGGAGACTCAGTGACGTCACAGTAGCTGCAGAGTTACAGAATATACTAAGCCTGCTCCTACATCCTCTGTATGAACCTAGAAGCTGCACAAGCCTCAGACGACCGCTCTGACGTCACCGGAGCACTATTGAGAGTATGAATCATGGCGTCAGGTTCAAATGTCTATCGTTCTTATTCGGCCAAATAAACGCTTATGCATAGCCAATCTTGTGATATATACCGTGTTTATATATCGGTCAGCAAAGCGATATTTTCAATCATATTGTTTCCAGAAAACTGACTTTTTGTCTGTTTATCCCAGAGTAAACTCCCTTGTCAGATGATCTCGCGTTTTCCTTCCCGTTACTGTATGATCTTGTCTTAGCAGCCTTAGTAAAACGCATGATCATCGCTTGAAAATACAGATTAAACGCAATGGGTATTCTGAAAGGTGGCTACGTAGTCCACGGGCACTAACGCTTCAATTAGTCGCCTGGAGTGCTAAGCGATTCATTAAATTCCAATTAAATGTTTTAATGAATCACGTGGCACTGTTAAAATGCACGCTCGGCTCCGTCTCGGTCTCCGTCTGTCACCGGTACGTTTCCTGTTTGGTCTCCTGATCGGTTGTCACGATTTTCTTAGCTTTTATAGGTGTATTGTCATCTGCCACGCGATTCCAATCAGTGATAATATCGCAAGTTTCAGAATAAGATCATTTTTCAGTCTGATTTTCTACCTGATATCAGTAAAATGTCGCATTTTTCACATGAAAAAATGAACGCCGAAATGACATTTATCGGTTTAGTTTAATTTTATGAACCCACAAGTTAGATTTAATCCTCAAGTTATTTGTCCCTGTATTGTCATATATATACTATACCCAGGCAATAATAGAGATTTGAGAGATCAGTCAGTGCCGATCGTTTGGGTGTATTTTCTGAATCACTGTTCTTACTCTACATTTTCATGGTAGATAATATACAAGCGCAATTAGAAAAGACCCCTTTTCACTTGATTTTCCTGGTAGATTTTTCACATGAAATGGCATTTAAATCAGCAAAATGTCACCATTGGACAAATTTTTACCACAGTTACTGGTCCCTGTATTGTTGAATATATAATATACCCAGGCAATGATGATAAGGTTCGCAATTTTCATGGCAGATAATATACAAAGCACCATTTCCAAATCTCCCGGGTATATTATATTAGAATCAAATCTCCCCGGTTTATAATTCAGTTTATAAGCGAGCTCATAATCGTGTGGTATTTTCTAAATTCCTCTTTAAATCAAGTTCTGCTCCACCGAGTTGAAAGTTCTGGTAATTGGCCGTATTAGACGTGTAACACTGTACTTTGCCGTAGACACGAGTTGTGTAACCCTAACGGACCTATCCCTGCGTTTCACCGGATTTTTCACCAATCTTATATTATATTTATGCTTTATGTTCATCGGATATAATATATATATTGATGATGATCATTTAAAACTTGTCCTAATTCCCACACGACACCGCGCTTCATTAGGTAATGTCCGCATGATATGAATGGGGAAACATGTCACGTGATCACCTCGCTTATATATATATACCTGCGAGAGGCAGGATTGTTTGCGCAGGAAATGTTTGCGGAGGAAATGTTACGGGGAACTCCTCCACCAAAGATCGGTTTAACTTTAATTGTTTGCTCATTTGGAACTACACTATATTATTGAGAGGAGAACAGTGCTTGACATGTACAATAAAGCCTTGAAAATCAGTAGCTCTTATATTTTACTCAGCCGCTTCTGTGACATAATACGGTTTTCTGTTTCATGTCCGACGTTTTTCATGGGTATATTTCGGAGTATACCTCTCACTATATGGCGCTTCCTCATTTCCTACCTTTCCTACTTCAGTCCACAGTATGGGAGGTGCCCTTGCCACGAGCGCTCTCATTGGTTCATCCGAGCCAGGAGTGCTCCGATTGGTTCATCCGAGCCACGTGCGCTCTCATTGGTGCTCCGGAACGGAAAATAGTTGGGTTCTTTGAAAATTTCCGAGCTGGACAGCTAATTTCGAAATTACGGGTACCAGTTTCGGCGAAACGTCTTGCAGTCTGAGCATCAAATTTTCGAGGATTCGTTTTAGTGACGTATTTCGATAATCAATAGGGAAATAGGGGACTTTCAACTTTCAGATATTATTTTGAATAAAACGTGCGAATGTTCTTAATTTTCCTTCTCATGCAATTAGCAGGACGAATTTCTGTCCTTTCGCTTTTGTTGAAATAATATTGTTATCTCACTATCGATCCCTTTTTCACTATCGCTCAAACTAGTTGAGCGTAGAGAATAGGTATAATCATAATAAAAAGGTCCTGGATTTCTTGACAGCTTGTAATTCCTGTTTCGGATTAAAATTGCCACTTTCCAATACGGTTAAATTGAACCTTCAGTCGCTGCTGTTTTTTGATTAAAAGTGACAGAGCTCGCAGCAGAATCCGAGAATTTTGAATTTATTGATCATTTGAGGCTGATTTGTTCTCATCTTCCGGCTTCAAATTACAAATTCAGGAAATTCGTTGATTTTTTATCACTGTAATTCAGCTGTTTTTTGTTTCTTTTATAAATAAGTACCGGAACTCGCAGTAGAATTCGAGAATTAATGAATTGTTTCTGATTTGAGACTGATTTGTTTGTTAGTGCTTTCATACTTCAAATCACAATTTCAGTCATTTTGTGTATTTTCTATGAAATAATTATCTGATACCTATCAGGCATGGTTTTTAATCACTGTAATTCTTGGATTCTAGTAATTGTTCTTTTGTTAAATGGTAAGTTGTGCAATTTAGGCTAAGATTTACTTCTTAATTTCACCGCTTTACTACTAAATTGAAATAACAGATTTGTTCATTCCAATAATTGGTCATGGTGAGCTGTGCTCATTAGGACTTACAGAGTCATATTTTTTCAATCATTAAATCTCTCCTGTCGTCTTGAATTATACTCTTCGTTACTGTCACGGTCACTACTTCAGACGCCACACTTACATTCAGTCGGAATTGTTCTGTTAATCAAAACGAATTGAATACCTTCGAATCGAAGATTCTGTACCACCACAACTACGTCAGATCGCAACACGAGGTACGAAGTCGTTATGTCTGGAAATCCTGAGAGTTGAGACTATGCAAGTCTTATTAACAACTTCCCTTAAACATCATTTCATCATTATTATTCTTGATAATTTAGTTAACTTAATTTAGAACTATTATTTCAGATAAAAAGAAACATTTGACTCACCAAGTTATATTGTCATATTGGTGTGATACAATGACGCCCATGTTTCTTAGATATTTTCTCATACTTTGTAGGTTTTTTTGGATTTTTTACCCTATAGTTATGATCGGTGAATCCCTGTCATGAATTGGACCAGTCAATTTATCCATATCTCCGAGATGGCACTAACGTGAAGAATGTATGGCATATTACTGTTTTCTGAGCTTTATTGATCGAAAAACCGGATGACTCCCGGTATCCCTAAGGGCTTTGACAATTATTTGAGTATTGGAATTAATGTACATCAATTTCCCTCCCTCCTCTTTATTTTGATTTCCCTCCCTCCCCTTTCAGGACACTCCCCCTCTGATTTCCCTCCTCCCCTTTCAGGACACTCCACCTCTGATTTCCCTCCCTTTCAGGACACTCCACCTCTGATTTCCCTCCTCTCCCTTTCAGGACACTCCCCCTCTGATTTCCCTCCTCCCCTTTCAGGACACTCCACCTCTGATTTCCCTCCTCCCCTTTCAGGACACTCCACCTCTGATTTCCCTCCCTCCCCTTTCAGGACACTCCCCCTCTGATTTCCCTCCCTCCCCTTTCAGGACACCCCCCCCCCTCTGATTTCCCTCCTCTCCCTGTCAGGACACCCCCCCCCCTCTGATTTCCCTCCTCTCCCTTTCAGGACACCCCCCCCCCCCTCTGATTTCCTCTCCCCCTTTCAGGACACTCCACCTCTGATTTCCCTCCCTTTCAGGACACTCCACCTCTGGTTTCCCTCCTCCCTTTTTCAGGACACTCCACCTCTGATTTCCCTCCCTTCCCTTTCAGGACACTCCCCTCTGATTTCCCTCCTCCCCTTTCAGGACACTCCCCCTCTGATTTCCCTCCTCCCTTTCAGGACACTCCACCTCTGATTTCCCTCCTCCCCCTTTTCAGGACACTCCCCTCTGATTTCCCTCCTCCCCTTTCAGGACCTCCCCTCTGATTTCCCTCCTCTCCTTTCCAGGACACTCCCCTCTGATTTCCTCCTCCCTTTCAGGACACTCCCCTCTGATTTCCCTCCTCCCCCTTTTCAGGACACTAACCCTCTGATTTCCCTCCTCCCCCTTTTCAGGACACTCCCCCTCTGATTTCCCTCCCTCCCCTTTCAGGACACTCCCCCTCTGATTTCCCTCCTCCCCTTTCAGGACACTCCCCCTCTGATTTCCCTCCCTCCCCTTTCAGGACACTCCCCCTCTGATTTCCCTCCTCCCCTTTCAGGACACTCCCCCTCTGATTTCCCTCCCTCCGTTTCAGGACACTCCCCTCTGATTTCCCTCCCTCCTTTCAGGACCTCCCCATCTGATTCCCCTCCTCTCCCTTTCAGGACACTCCCCCTCTGATTTCCCTCCCTCCCTTTCAGGACACTCCCCCTCTGATTTCCCTCCCTCCCCTTTCAGGACACTCCCCCTCTGATTTCCCTCCTCCCCCTTTCAGGACACTCCCCCTCTGATTTCCCTCCTCTCCCTTTCAGGACACTCCCCCTCTGATTTCCCTCCCTCCCTTTCAGGACACTCCACCTCTGTGCTGGTCAAGGAAGCTTGCTCAAGACGCTCAGATCTGGGCTGACAAGTTAGCTTCTGATCCTGGGAGCAAAATCAAAAACAGTGATTACATGTTCGTTTATTGCTAAACAGTGATTACATGTTCGTTTATTGCTAAACAGTGATTACATGTTCGTTTACTGCTAAACAGTGATTACATGTTCGTTTACTGCTAAACAGTGGTTACATGTTCGTTTATTGCTAAACAGTGATTACATGTTCGTTTATTGCTAAACAGTGATTACATGTTCGTTTATTGCTAAACAGTGATTACATGTTCGTTTATTGCTAAACAGTGATTACATGTTCGTTTATTGCTAAACAGTGATTACATGTTCGTTTACTGCTAAACAGTGATTACATGTTCGTTTAACTAAACAGTGATTACATGTTCGTTTATTGCTAAACAGTGATTACATGTTCGTTTATTGCTAAACAGTGATTACATGTTCGTTTATTGCTAAACAGTGATTACATGTTCGTTTATTGCTAAACAGTGATTACATGTTCGTTTATTGCTAAACAGTGATTACATGTTCGTTTATTGCTAAACAGTGATTACATGTTCGTTTATTGCTAAACAGTGATTACATGTTCGTTTATTGCTAAACAGTGATTACATGTTCGTTTATTGCTAAACAGTGATTACATGTTCGTTTATTGCTAAACAGTGATTACATGTTCGTTTATTGCTAAACAGTGATTACATGTTCGTTTATTGCTAAACAGTGATTACATGTTCGTTTATTGCTAAACAGTGATTACATGTTCGTTTATTGCTAAACAGTGATTACATGTTCGTTTATTGCTAGATATATACCTTCGATTGTCTTTTGGAATGTTTTTATCAAGCCCAGTGGTTACATGTTCGTTTATTATACCATCGATTGTCTTTTGAGATGGTTGTTTGCCATCAAATTGGTCAAGAGACGTCCTTGTAATTCCATAGTTTGGATCCAATGTTTGGTTCAAATGCTTGTTTCCATCTTTTTCGTTAAGAAATTCCATCTGTTCAACTGTTTAGTTTGGCGAAATATGGGCGCCGTGGAAGAACCAAACAATAATTGCTATCTATTGAATACCAAGTGTCAAATCATCAGTGATCATTGATCACATGATGTACGAGAATCGAGATACCCTCAGTAAAGCAAAAGACCGTATTTGAGTGCCTGCACTGGAGCCTGATTCAGGATCTCAAATTCAGTTAAATAACACAAAACACCAAACACCTCTTTTTAGTAGTATAAACAAGTACGATATCGTAACACAAGTACAGAAACTGGATCAGTAGAGTGTTTCACCAGTACAGTGTTTCATTACCGATAATTATTAATTTATCTTTGGGTGTCAGAGGTTCTATTTGTAAGGTATTTATCCTGTTCTAGACTCCATCCAGTCCTGTTTGATTTGTCTGCTATTCTTAGTTTTCTTTTCTCAGAAAGTATCTGAGGTGCAGCTTGCTTACACTTTGCCACCTTTCCACGTGAAGGAACTTTGCCTGGGAATAGCTCGCTGCGGGATGATGCACACAGTAAAGGATAAAATTATAAGTTTTCTTTCACAGAAAACTTAAAATATTCAAATATTAAAATTGAAATATCTCTACTTCGGTGTCACAGTCTGATTGTGACTTTCTCCTTCTTGAATTCTGACTCTTGGTCGTTTCCTCTCAGGTTTCCTGAGCAGGAGCAATGATTTGATCATTAGTTGAAGCTTAATTGATTTTATTAGCCACAAGGTGATTGTGGCTGTTGAGTGAGGGTGCCTTGAATGCTTGGAATTTGTGCAGCTAGGAGGACGTGAGATACCCTGTCCTTTCTTTCCTTGAAAAAAACTTTATCTGGTGTTTTCTGGAAACTAAATTTCTAAAGCATTGCTATAAATCTTCACATACTCACTTTATTTTTACTTATAATGACAGATAACTCGACTTCAAATGTTTGGCGTCATGTTAAATCTTCATACTCTTTGTCTGGAGCCTTGGCAAAGATGACTTAGTTGGTCGTTAAGTGTTAAGTGGTGCATTATGATTTGATATCAATACCGACTACCGAATAGACTTGTTATTTATAAATTTTATCTTTGTTTATTATCTTATGATCAATGTCTTCCAATGAATGTATTATCATCCATCCATAATAAATTTTTATTGATTCATTAATAGGGGGGTGGCCGACATATTTTTTTGTTTTTTTTGTTTTTTTTGTTTTTTGTTTTTTTCAAAAAATCACATTTACCTTAACAAAAAAAACAAAAAAAACAAAAAAAACAAAAAAACAAAAAATACAAAACAAAAAACAAAAAAACAAAAAATACAAACGTAACAAACAAAAAAACAAAAAAAAAAAAACAAAAAAAACATAAAAACAAAATACAAAAAACAAAAACATAAAAAACAAAAAACATGAAATACAAAAATACAAAAATTACAAAATAGATTAAAAAACAAATAAAAGAGTAAATATAATACTATTGATACATCAAGTTATTAAGGTTGGCGTAGTAACCTTCTGCTGAATTGAGTGTGGAAAATCCATTTTCACATTCATTTTGTCAGTTCGAGCCCACATAACCAAACCTTATTCTAACTCGGAACAAACAACATTGGTCACGTATTTCTTATCAATTCCTTCAACTCATCGACGTGAACTCAACAGCTGAAATACAGAAACTGGCATCAAGTTTACGTGTTTCTATCGCATCTGAACTTGTTTCAATGTAATCAAGTCGAATGACCTATGCAAATATAAATTTCTTGGAATCCCATAATTTCTAGAAAACATCCACGTGAACTTACGTGCTCCACAATTTCATCGTAGCTTTCTCATTCCTATTTATTGAGGAATTGAGAAACTATTATCACTTCGTCATTGTATCACCATATAGGGCTACATTCTAAATTTTCGGTCTTAAACGTAATTTCAAGCATTTGGCAGTTACATTTTTAGAAGCCTCCTGTGACAAAATTTTCGACCGATCGCCTTAAATTGAGAACTCCTCTATTGCTAAATCTCTAGGTCTAAAAGCAATGTGTATCGAAGTAAAACACAATCTGGCGAAAAACTCTGAGTTACAGATGTTCAGAGTAGGGAAAATAGCGTTCTATCATAAAATACTTTATTAGAGTGGTTTCACTCGATTTTGAAGACGACACCACAGCAGCAAAATGGGCACAAACCAAATTCCCTTTCATATTTTTGTATTTTTTGGTTTTCATAATTTTGGTTTTTTATGTTTTGTTTTTGTATTTTTTGTTTTTATTGTATTTTTTGTTTTTATGTTTTTGTTTTTGTAACTTTTTGTTTTTTTGTTTTTTTTGTTTTTTGTTTTTTTTGTTTTTTTGTTTTTTATGTTTTTTATGTTTTTTGTATTTTTTGTTTTTTTTGTTTTTTTGTTTTTTTGTTTTATTTGTTTTATTTGTTTTTTTTGTTTTTTGTTTTTTTCAGAAAACAACATTTACCTTAACAAAAAAACAAAAAACAAAAAATAGGTCGACCCCCTTAATATTATTATGATGGAATGTTTTCCATTTTTAACAAGCTTAAAATTCACTATCTTATTCAGAACGTGGACTACGAGTTCTAATAACCCTGACAACAACATTGCTCAGTTACTGCGGTAGGCTGCTAACGCTTGAATCTTCTAACTAATTAGCTAATAACAGTGTTTGTGTCTCTTTTTAATCTCAGTTTTCTTCTTCCAATTTGCAGCTATCATCTCAGCTATATTCTTACTATTGCATCTATCATCACAGCTTTCTTCTTACAATTGCATCTATCATCTAAATTTTCTTCTTACAATTGCAGTTGTGATCTCAGCTTTATTTTTCCACTTGCAGTTGTGATCTCAGCTTTCATTTAACATACGCAGTTGTTATCTCAGCTTTCATTTAATAACACTTGCAATTGTAATTTCAGCTTTCTTCTTATGTTTTTGGACGTGTAGGTGAAATAACTTGAGCGATTTCGCTGTGGTTTTCCTCCTCAAAATCTGAAATTATCTCAGTATTGTGTAATTGTATCTGTGTTTTATGAAATTTGTGTTCGTAATTTACTATCAACATATAACATAGCACTTATATTATTTTTTACTGTTGCCATGGTTAAGTATAATAAGCGAATATTGAATTATAGGGCACAATATTGGATATGATGAATAACTTTGTTCAGTTCATACAATCCACTTGAAAGTGCTCTACTTATTGAATAAGGATCGAGTCCTACACAATGATACAACACTTTAGTGTTGTATCATTGTTGTCTCAATGGCGTTTGAGAGAGTGAAATATCTCCCAAGGGCTACTGTATCATTCATTTCATTCTCTTCCCGCTGGTTTTTTGTATCATATATTTGTATCCTAATTTACAATTTGGTTGAAACAGTCTTTTCATAGCTTATCATAGTCCTTTTTGAGTGGTTGAAGCATCGACTTTGTGAAGATGAGGAGGGAGTAGACTTTGTTGTCCGTGAGGGCCACTTCTCTGCTTACCCGCTTTGATTCACGCTCTATTGGGGTTAATTCCCCCGCTTTTCTCTTGTTAGCTGTTGACATTACCTGGGAAGCATTTGGTATAATATTTGTTAACTATGTTAATTCATTGGCTGTGATATTTTATTTCAAAATTATGTCATTAACCTCCTTTGCCGCTGGTTTTTTGTATCATATATTTGTATCCTAATTTACAATTTGGTTGAAACAAATGAAACACATTTATTGTCAATACGGAGAACAATCATCATATTTGTTGCTTCCTTCTGATTTTTCACTCTGAAGAATGCATCTTTAGTCCCGTGAGGAGTCAGTAATATGTCTGCCTTTTGTAATGAGTGATCTGGAGCTCTTAGCTCTGGAGTTATGTCTTCATCCAGTTGTGAAATCTGCTTTCTTCCTTGATCTCTGGTGAAAACAGTTGTAAATATCGTCCCTCTTCCGGCCTGGAAGTGGAAGTTATCTCAGATGAGTCTGATGGTTGCTGAAACTCCGATCTATCGAGGTATCAGAATCAAATATTGCTGGACTACGAAAAAGCAAGATGACAATACAATTAGAAATAGGATATCTCATAGAAAGGTTGTGCTCTTTTTCTCTGAAACGCTACGGGAGAAAACTCTATTTTAAACGCTTTTCTGGTACGTTTAGATCCGTACCTTAGTACTTAAATCTCTTAAAAAGAATCAATAAAAAACAAAGAATGATAAATTCTGTTGTGATATGTCCGCTCGCTTGCAGTATGTGCAGAAGTTGTCTTTGAGGTGACGAGTAATCCGGTTTAACCGGTGTTCGGTGTTTGTGACTCTCTGCCAGATCTCTGATCTGGTCAGCTGTGCTAGGCCGCTAGGGCAGGCCATGGTGATGGCACTGCGCTGTGTCCTCTTCTTCTTCTTAATCTTAAGGATTCTCTTCATTCTCTTTTCCAACTGTCTCTTCTTCGATTTGAAATCCGATTTGTCACATAAAAAGGTTATGCTCGTTTTACCTCTGAAATGCTGCAGGAGAAAACCCGATTTTTAAAAGCTTTTCTGCTACGTTTAGATGTGTACGTGTACCTTAGTACTTATCTCTTATTAAAAGAGTCAATAAAAAAGTAAATAGCTAGAAATCTCTTAAAATTATGAAATTATGAAATGAAGAAATTTGCTTTGTGATTTCTGAGATGCCAAGGGATGTCTGACTGATAGTAAGACATGAATAGTAGAAATAATTGTAGAAAAATAGTCATATTCATTATCTTATCCTTCAGTAAGTCGGTGTATCTTATCATATTATTTTGGTGTGCTAATTATCTATGGCACATACAATGATATCCTCTGCCATTATTTTTTCTTCATTCGGTGTACAACCTCATATAACTAGAACTCTGTTTTCCTATTTCATCCCGGATGAAAATTTTATCAAATTAAAATTTTCATAACATTGAATTGCAAGTCAAGAATCGTTTACCCTGACCCAACCCAAGGTAGTCATAGGCCACATGCCCGGGATTCCCGCATTTTGAAGTTCGGGAATCCCTCATTTTGGTGCCAAAATGCGATTTTTCGGGATTCCCGAGCAAAAAACCGGTCAAATTCCGAATTCCGAATCTCGTGTTTTGGAACACGAGATTCGAGATTCTGAGCGGAATTCCGCGAAATTTACTAGGAAGTTCAATGATTTCTGCTGATTAAGCCATTACACGGCCAACCTATTAGTATTATCACATTACATTATAATTAGCTGCCTACACAAACACTGGAATACACTTTCATGCTAGCTTCTCTTGCTGAAAATGGTTCGCGTTTGGGCACTGAGAATCTGTGACTTTGAATGGAGGAATTTCTTGTGTGAGAAATCAGTATGCAAGGATCAATTTCGATGCATAAGTATTGATGTTACTTTTAGTATTATTAAGTTATTATCTAGTCATCAACTTAAATTTAGATGCCTATACTAATAGTATAGTATAGGGGGGCAGACCCTCAATCCCCATAAACCCCCAAAAATTCAACCCCCATTTGCCTTTTTCGGTATCCACTTGGGGGTTTATGGGAGTTTAATTTTCCAGAAAAGGGTCGAAAATCTTCAATGAAAATTGGTACCATTTCAAAACACGGCCATAAATCGCCAACAAAAAATGGTACCATTTCAGAAGAGCCTTGAAAATCGCCAACAAAAAATGGTACCATTTCAAATAATTGGCAAAAATGGTACCATTTCAGGAAAGGTCCGAAAATGTGAAACAGAAAATGGTACCATTTAAAAAAAAGGCTTGAAAATCACTGAAAAATGGTACCATTTCAGAAAAGGTTCGAAATTCCTCAACAAAAAATGGTACCATTTCAAAAAAGGCCAAAAATCGTCAACAAAAATCGTTACAAAAAATGGTACCATTCCATAAAATGCCAAAAATCTTGAACAAAATCAGTCATAAAAAAGCAAAATTTAACTAAATTTAGCCCCCATAAACTCCCATAAACCCCCAAAAATTAAACCCCCATTTGGCATTTTCGATATCCACCGGGGGTTTATGGGGGTCGCCCCCCCCAGTACACTATAAACCCCCACATAATTTACAAAAACTATAGGCAGGTCAATAGGTCATGACGTATCGCACTGACACGGTGACCCGTGACACCAATCTTACGTATCGCTAGCGTACTTAGCAGCAGTGCGACCTCTCGCTAACACCAGTCTAACGTGTCACTGACACATGTCTGACGTATCACTGACATACGTGACACCAGTCTAACATATCAATCACATTAGTCTGACCTACTACTGACACCAGTCTGATGTATCACTGACACCAGTCTGACTTATCACTGACACCAGTCTGCAGTATCACTGACACCATTCTGACTTATTACTGTCACCAGTCTAACGTACCACTAACACCAGTCTGTATTATCATTTATAACTGACACCAGTTTGAAAATGATGTATCATGTACCATTACGTAAGATTGGTGACAGTGATTCACTGACACCGATCTGGCGTAAAGCCGTATCACAGATAACAGTCTGACTAATCACTGACAACTAGTATCACTGACACCTGTCTGAAATTTCATTGACGCCAGTCTGACTTACCAGTTACACCTATCTGACGTTTCACTTACACCAGCCTGACGTTTCACTAACACCAGCCTGACGTATCGCTAGTTCCATTTTCACGTACCACTGACACCATTCTAAAGTACTGACACATCTGACGTATCGCTGACACATTCCGGATTGATTTGATCGGAAGAGTTGATTAGGTAGGCTAATTCTCGTTGAATGGTCGACTCGAGTCAGTGGCCAGTTCAAATTAATTTAAAAGTAAGTGATCACCTGGTGTTAAGCACTGACGCTCGTCGCTCCAGTAGGGCCCTGGATCGGCGGACTGCTCTTAGCCCGGATATCCCCGGCAATCGGGCGGCCAGTCCAACCAGAATACCACACTCTTTGCCCAATAGGGTAGCCTTGTGTAAAGGGAAGTATCTATGATCTGAATGGCTGCAACTGGCCTGGTTGATTGGAGTTTAAGAACCGACCTTGACCAAATCACAAATGGCCACTCCACTAAGACCACTATCAATGACCATGATTATCACGTTTTGGGTGGCGAGTCAAGTGGTTAAGTCCAAAATTCAAGCCAAGTCTTTGAGTCATGTAACATGATTTGACTCGAAAACTCGACTATTGGCACAATACCCATTAAACCAATCAGACTGTTATATGTGACGTTCTTATCAATATTCACGAGATATTCATCCGCCTGATTGGTTCATTTGTCATCTTACTCAATAGGAGATCACGTGGTAGTCATTGGATTGACCGAACACGGCGCCAATCATAAATGCAGCTGAAGTATAGTCCGATAATAGCTTCGAGCTGCGAGCATTGGATAAGAATAATTGATTTTCTAATTAATTTTCTAATAAGTTTCTGGAATCCAAATCCCTCACCAGGGGCTTTGCCTCATTCGTAAACTTGCTCAATGCTCCGCTCGCCCAGCCACCCAACTCAAAAAATTGAACGACTGGCCCTGTTATTGTTATACAAACACTAGGTACAACTACTGTTTACATAATGATGGATAAGTTTCACAACACCTATTTATTGTGTACTGATCCATTAACGGAAACTGTGTTGATACGTCATGGTCCCATTAATAAGCCATTAAACTATTATACCATAAAAGTATCCGTGAATCCACGCGCTCTGAAATTCGTAATTCAGGGCATGTAGCCACTCGCCCCATTTTCTGGGATTTTACATACGGAATTCCGCTCAGGAATCCCGCGCGGTTTTCAGGGCATGTGGCCAAAGGTCCTCCGTCTTGCCCCGCCCCCTCCTGGGCTCTCCAAAGCTCCCCCTAGGGGTAGTGCCAGCTCAACTGTTTCAGCTGAGCAGCTGTCCTCCGTGTCCATCTCCGGACACTCGGACAGCCATCTTCCGTGTTCAGATAGCGGTCCCTCGCCCGGATAATGTTTTGCAATTCTAGAATCGAGTAGAGCAGTGACAAGGATGTCAAGGCTCGTGTAGAGCAGTGACATAGTGACAAGGATGTCAAGGCCCGTGTTGGGCAGTGACAAAGGAAATATTGCTCATGATGACAGTTGAGCAATGAAAAGGAATATTAATTGCTCGTGGAGAGCAGTGGAGGACGAGGAAGAAGGAATGAAGACTCACTGCATTATTACATTGAAGACAATGGATCTTCTGACTCTGCAGTGGTGACTTAGGGATTGGGAAGAGTGGGAAAGTCCTGGATGACGACGAGGATCGACACTTGGTCCTGGAGATGGCTCACTCTAATGGATAGGATGTGCAATATGCCCCGTTTTAGTGGCATATCATAGACACTAAAGTGCAACGGACACTTTCATAATAGTGCGTTCGGAAAAGATTGTCACTTGCAATTTCCTAGAGAAACGGCTGCCGGAAGTGACTTTTTGATGCGATATTCGTTTTTTCAGACATTTTTGGATTAAGATAATCGGGTTTTACCGATAACTAAGTTTTCTTAGCCTATTCTACGGCGGATTCAATTTCTAATTTTTGCTCCGCTGTACGAAACTGACCACAAATTTCGTTCTCAAAGAAAACACGCTATCAACGGACCCAGGAAGTGCGAGATAATCAAAATGAGGATGTTGCAGCACACGTGGATGGATACTGGAACAAATAAACTGTTTTTCGTCGAGTTGAAATAATCTTAAGGGGGTGCTTTGACCTCAAAAAGGATATGCTCCAGATAGGGCGATTGCAACTTTTGCTCTGACAATTGCCCAGAAATATAACATCTAAATAACTTGATACGTTCGGTTATCGTGTTAGGCTATTAGTTCAGACCCTTCCGTACACGGGACAACCATTTTTTAGATATTGAGTTATTGTCTTAACTTCAGAAACGTGTGTGCAAGATGTGTACTGCATTATCGGTTACTGAACTGTTAAATTTGCCGCATTTAGCTCCAATCTTTATCAATCATACACGGTTAAATTGTACATAAATTTGCCCCGAATGTCAACCAATCATCCTATTCTTTAGTTTTGGACCTGAACGCCCTGAATATGTCCTGAATAGTGAAATCGGACCATAAAACATGGCCTAGAAGATGTAGAATTCGCCATACAGCGGAGCACCTGAAAGCAATCAAAAAAGTAGCTAGATGAGACACTCAAAAATCTTCGTTAACACTGAAAATTTGCAATTCAGTCTGGTAGAGACCCTTGTACTCGAATATGTCGAAATTTTGACATATTTGGTCATATTTGTCATTTTATGCCTGTAGTGACAATCATTTCCGAACGCCCTAATATTTTACTGTAAATAGTTTAATTGTTTGATCGTGTGTATGTACATATCTTATCGTGTGTTTCATGAGTTTGAGATTTCATGATGTTTGTTATGAAAATTTTAGTTTTTATGATAAAATTTTCAAAAGAAAAATGTCCGGGGGAGATGTTGTAGGGTAGAAGTGTTAAATATTAATCCAGGACATTTTAGTGTATATTTCTATCATGAGATTGAATGGAATATATTTCACAGTATGGTATTTGTGATAAGATGATAACAGCTTTTAATATTAATTAGGCGTGATAGGAATAGTGTTATCTAGTGTTATCTAGTGTTATCTGTTTCTTATTATTTTCATTCTTATTATTATGATTGATTGTGCGACGTATTTGTGACAGTCAAACATTATCTATTTCGATAAGCTAGGTCAGTCTGGTATTAAAGATCAGTTGTGTTTTCGAATCGTTACCACTTGTGGTCACGGCGCTGCGGCACCTGCTAGACATCATTTCAGTCTAGCCCCATTGCTGCGTAGTGTGATGGTTAGATTCTTATACAGTGATGCTGTGTAAGGTGATACGAAGCTACGAGGATTAACTATTCTAGACGGATTCAAGTTATCCACTTCCCGTGATGTGGACTTTCCACGGGCGATACTTGAATGTCTAGTTTATCCTATTCGTAGATAACCGAATTCACACTAGAGTCGGAACCCCCTCAGAGTTATCGCATGTGTTTACATTTATGTATGCTGTAACTCTTTCATTTGAAGTTGCCTAGTATAAGCTCGTCTCATTTCTCTACTTCGGTACGCCCCCTTGGCCGCTCAGCCCAGACCTATGAATTACCTAATATGAACACCAATTCCCTTTACTACATCCGACTTCCGTGAAAATTGTTTCCTCCGTGCAGTCCTCCAATGTCCATTCACTCCCATCCTCCGTCCCCTCTTCAGTCTCATCTTCTTCAGACCAACAGACTACTTCATCTGATCCACTTCCTGCCATTGAGCTCACTCCTTCTATCACGGATTCAATAGCCTCTGCAATGTGCGATCCCTGAGTTGATCTGGCTTGTTCTTTTTCAACTCCAGGTAAGTGTCGAGATGAATCTTGTCCTTTTAATAAGTCTTTAGGGTACTGAAAAGTACTGCCGCGTGCATAATAGGACGCTGGTTCACTAGACTGAATTAGAAATCTTTGAATATAATGCTCCTTTATAATATTTTACGATCTATAATCCAGAAGGTAATAGGGTTGCACGGCGCTCCTGAAAGAGACGCCGCGCAGGCTTCACTAAAACACCCTTCAACATAGCTCATCAAACATTATTATTCTTACAGGGCCAATGGGGCTTACCATATTACAACATATAAGCCAGAAAAGAGATTTGATGTTTGTGCAAGATTTTATGCTTTTGTGAGCTTTGCACAAAATCAACAGACGAAGAATCACGTAGTAAGGGATTGACCCGTAACCCCCTGTGAACTAAATCCTCCCAAAGATGTTAGAACGTTTTTCGGTAGTTCATAGGTCATAGAAACCCCCTAAGAAAGTTATCCAAAAAATTCCTTGGGGAACCCTGATTTTTTACCCCTTTTTACCCGCGCATGGGTTAAAAACTTTAAATGGCGATATCTCGGCTTACTTTTGAGATACAGAGCTCAACAACCACACTAAAATATGCGCAATGGACACATTTAGTTGGGCGGGTTATGGTCCCAGGTCGCTATTTTGAACCGTTTTCGAGATAATCATAAAAACCCCTTTTCGCTATGCGCTGAAGGGGGTAAAAAAAGTGGTCCCGGTAAATACAGCTGTACTGTGGGGTAGATTGGCCCTTATTATGATCACAGACACGTCTATCAGTCCTTCATAGCCTAAAGTAACACCAGAAAAAGTTATCCAAAAATTCCATAATTTAACCCCCTTTTCACCCCTTTTTCAAACCCCCGCGTAAGCCAAATTTTCAAATGGGGATATCTCGGCTTCCTTTTGAGATACGGAGATCAGTAACCACTTTAAAATATGCGCAATTGGCACATTTGATTGGGCGGGTCATGGTCCCAGGTCGATATTTTGAACCGTTTTCGAGATAATCGCCAAAAACCCCTTTTTCACTATTCGCAAAGGGGTAAAAAGTGGTCCCGGTAAATACAGCTGTACTGTGGGTAAATTGGCACTAATTTTGATCATAGACATGTCTATCAGTTGTTCATAGCCTGAAGTAACACCAAAATAAAGTTATCCGAAAAAATTCCATAAAAAACCCCCTTTTCAATCCTTTTTCAAACCCTCGCGTAAGCCAAATTTTGAATTTGGGATATTTTGACTTTCAATTGAGATATCTACAGAGGTCAACAACCACTCTAAAATGTCTAGAATGAGCACATTTGGTGAGGTAGAACAAGGTTGCAAGTTTCTATCTCATATCTCATATCGATTTGATGGAATTTGGAAATTTTTACCAAATTCAGGGGGCTAAACGTATGAAAGAGGCAAAAATACGTCTTAGGTGAGTCATCATTTTGATATATAATGACCATTTCTGATTGACCATTCGTGGTATTCGGGTAAAATTTTAGAGCTGGCCATACCATGAAGCAAATCCACATAAAAACCCACGTAGAGCAAACCCACCCATAAAGTAAACTGCATAATATTTTGGATGAAAAGTCTGTGAAAGATGTACAGTAATCATGGAAAGTATGGATACTCTAAATGAGACCATTCATCATAATGACACTTCAATATTTTTGACCTGGGCCAAACAAACACTGTTGAAATGAAAATACAAATACAAGTTCCACTTGCATTTTAGGAAGATGTTGTCCCAACATATATGGTTTTTCAGATTGGATTCATTCCTTGCGGTAGAGAGCCATGCTCAAATATTATCCTGCTAAACGTACTGGCCAGGAAAGATGGGGGTTTCTACGGAATTTAATGTCAATCAGACAACGCATAGATGGCCTTAAAGCATCAATTTCGTGCTCTTGCCTTAATAATGTATTCAACATAACTTGTCCATTCACGATTTCGCATTGCAAGCAATTGTCAACTTTCATTATGGATGGTGGCATATGGCTGGCCACAAACCACAGTTCTATTGCTGTGAGTCTAGCTGGGCGTCGGAGTATGGTTACCATTATAAATGGGTGTGCCCTTATACCTTGGATTTTGGAATGGTTTCTCAAGAATTTAAGTTGAAGGTAAATTCCCAAACACTTACCACAAGATATTATACCCACCTGAAAAAAAATATGACTCTTCAAGCAGATATTAATCCCAACTCTGGCAGCAAGGAAGATATGGGATATACTTGGTTGGATATATCCCATGTTAAAACACTCTTTAGAGAATGACATCATGAAAGCAACTATCCAACTTCCATGAGGCTTATCTGATAAAGAGAAGCTTTGGCAAACTGTCAAAGAGGACAGAAATTTCATACTGGCAGCAGTTATGTTGTTTATTGTTGCAAGCATGATTCTGTGTGCTTTCTGCTGGAGAAAGAAGTTCAGAAACACTGCTATTTCAAACCTCATGGGTTTGAAAGATAAGTAGCATCTAAATCTGAAGGACCCTTATAAGATGAAAAGAAGTGATTTTAGTTGCTTATTTTGTAATACCGAAACTTAAAATTACTGCTTCCCCATTTCAGTACGATGTATTTATGGATTATAATAGTGTTTTATGTTTTGTTAACAATCAGAAATGGTCATCTTATGTGAAAATGATTACTTGCCAAAGACATATTTCGACCTCTTTTATACGTTTAGCCCACTGAATTTGGCAAAAAATGGGTTTTTTAGAAATTTTCATCAAATTGGTATGATATAAAGACTTTAAACCATGTTTTAACCCACCAAATGTGCTCTTTCTAGACATTCTAGATTGGTTGTTGACAGCTGTAAGACCTCCGTATCTCGATTAAAAGTCAAAATATCCCAATTCCAAAATTTGGCTTACACAGGGGTTTAAAAAAAGAGGAGAAAAGGGGGTTTAATTATGGAGTTTTTTGGATTACTTTATTTTGGTGTTACTTCAGGCTATGAACAACTGATAAATATGTCTATGATCATAATTAGTGCCAATTTACCCACAGTACAGCTGTATTTACCGGGACCACTTTTTACCCCTTCGCGCATAGCAAAAAAGGGGTTTTTGGCGATTATCTCAAAAGCGGTTCAAAATATCGACCTGGGACTATGACCCGCCCAACCAAATGTGACCATTGCGCATATTTTAAAGTAGTTATAGAGCTCCGTATCTCAAAAGGAAGCCGAGATATCCCTATTTGAAAATTTGGCTTATGCGGGGGGTTTGAAAAGGGGGTGAAAAGGGGTTAAATTATGGAATTTTTGGATAACTTTTTCTGGTGTTACTTTAGGCTATGAAGAACTGATAGACGTGTCTGTGATCATAATAAGTGCCAATTTACCTACAGTACAGCTGTATTTACCGGGACCACTTTTTACCCCTTAGCATAGCGAAAAGGGGTTTTGGCGATTATCTCGAAAACAGTTCAAAATAGCGACCTGGGACCATGACCCGCCCAACTAAATGTGTCCATTGCGCATATTTTAGTGTGGTTATTGAGCTCCGTATCTCAAAAGGAAGCCAAGATATCGCCATTTAAAGTTTTAACCCACGCGCGGGTAAAAAGGGGTAAAAAATCAAGGTTCCCCAAGGAATTTTTTGGATAACTTTCTTAGGGGGTTTCTATGACCTATGAACTACCGAAAAACGTTCTAACATCTTTGGGAGGATTTAGTTCACAGGGGGTTACAGCCTGGGGCAGATACATCCCTTACTAACGACGCACAATATTGGATGATAATAATAATGAATAACTTTGATATTATTATTATAAATAACTTTAATAGCGTTTGTGAGACTCCCAAGGGCTTCTGTAATTCTGTATCATGTATTTTTTTCTTCCCTCTGTCTCTATTTTCACTCAGAATTAGAAGACTGCATCTTGGATTCTTGGGTCCCGTGAGGAGCTAGGTAGTGTTGTGGAGCTCATTGTTCTAGTAGTTTGTCTTCATACAGTTGTAAGATCTGCTTTCTTCCTTGATCTCTGGTGATGTGAGATCTGTTTTCTTCCTTAATCTCTGGTGAAAACAGTTGTAAATACCGGCCCTCTTCCGGCCTGGAAGTGGAAGTTATATCAGATGAGTCTGATGGTTGCTGAAACTCCGATCCATCGAGGTATCAGAATCAAATACTGCTGTACTACGAAAAAGCAAGGTGTCAATACAAATAGGATTATAGGATATCTCATAAAAAGATTGTGCTCTTTTTATCTCACTAATCTCACTAAAAAGCATGAATAAAATACAAAGAATTATAAATTATGTTTTGGTGTGACCGCTTGAAGTAAGTGCAGAAGTTTTCTTTGAGGTTTAACCAGCTCCCTTTCTTCGTGAGTCTCTGTCAGATCTCTGATCTGTTCGGCAGTCCTAGGCCGCTAGGGAAGGCCATCATGACGGCACGCTCGCCGTGCTGTGTCCTCTTCATCTTAAGGATTCTCTTCATTCTCTTTTCCAACTGTCTCCCTTCGATTTGAAGTTCGATTTGTCACATAAAAAGGTCGTGATCCTTTTACCTCTGAAACGCTGCAGGAGACAACCCGATTTTGTAAAAGCTCTGCTACGTTTAGATGTGTACCTCAGTACTTATCTCTTATGATGAAATTATGAAATTTGTTTAGTGACTTCTGGGATGCCAGGAGATGTCTGACTGATAGTAAGATATAAAAAGTAGAAATAATTGTAGAAAAATTGTAATATTCATTGTCTTATCCTTCGGTAATTTGGTGTATCTTATCATTGCTCGATGCCATAACTCATCTATGGCACATCCGATGATTTGACATCCTTTGCCATTATTTTAAAACATTCAGGCTATAAACTCATGTAACTAGAACTGTGTTTTCTTCTATAGTTGCAATATGTTGTGATTATGATATCTGGAAAAGTCTCAGACTTTTGGAATCGTCCAAAAATCAATCAATCAATTCCAATCTCTGAGAATCCAATCACTTTTGGCAGGTTTAGCAGGCCCCAATTGGCTTTGAAAAGGTCTGAAGGGAAAGATTATATCGATAACTGCTTATCAGATATCCCATTAAGCGGATGCAGTATGCACTGCATCAAATCTTAACGGATCATTTTATCAAAAAATGCCTTGGTTACAGTTCTGGTTGCGTGTAGCCTCTTGATCTACCTTTGAGTACTATAATTCTAATTATTTGATGTATGTGATGGTTGCCTCAAGCCAAAATATCCGTTTACAAGAAAAGTGTTATAGACTGGTGTTATTAGCGCACTGATGATGAGCAGAGACACCTATGTAATATGTCTGTGGGCTTGGCGTATTGCTGGTAGACTCAGTTCCTCGCGCTCGCTGTACGATATGCAATAAGTCATTACATTCAATGATGTAGAGAGAGGGTAGGGGCATCTCTTAGTACTGTTCTTATGTAGTTAGGTTCAACTAGACAATGATACAGCTTGATTGTAATAGCTAAACATGGGAAGCTAAGGGAATATCATTGGTTATAATAAATTCAAATAAAACATTTATTCAAATATAACAACTGTAACGTTATTCACACATATATGGTAGTAAATATCATGAATGATTAAGTTTCATCGATTCTTTCGTTGGTACTAACACGGCTGGTGTTGGGGGAGTTGCATGTGTCAGATCTGTCAGATTCACTCTGCAATGAGTGGGCTATTAGATTCAATGAGATAAAGAGAATAATAAGGGGCATCTCTTAGTACGTTTTTAAACTTACAACACAACACATATTAAATTAACTAACTGAGGCAATGGGGGCCTCAAATATGATTGTAGCACTGATGATGTTCTGAAAGTACTTTGCTATTTTACAATCAGCTCGTGTGTCTCATTGAAGTGTTGTGAAACCTGGCAATTGACAGTGACAAAGTATCTCTTAGTACTGCCACGTAATTCAGTAAACATCATGAAAGATTAAGTTTCATCGCTACTTACAACTTGTGAAGGCGAGCCTTTAGGGGACAATGGCGTGGATTGGTGATCATTCTGCAATCGGTGGGTCAAAAGATTCAATGAGGTAGAGAGAGGGTAGGGGCATCTCTCTGTGCTCTTTGACTAATCTATCCAGATTGATTAACCTACAATAAACATACGATTGAAGTTTTAGGACATATTATTTGGAGTATCATTTGTTCTCTTCTCTTTCTTTTGAAACTTTTACTGCTTACTACAGTTTATAATTGGACTGGATTCCAGCATTTCGCTATTACCATGATGATATATGTCCAAGTCAATGAAACTCTAGTTTTCAGACATAGCTAGAAGGTACCTATAATATTAAGTATTAATGATAATCAATCAATAACTATTTCAACTAACTTTATATTGCAATTACGAATACCTTCTAAACTCTCTCAGTCACTCGTTGCAATATATCTAGTATAGAAAGCCAGTTCAGCACTTCTACTCTGAACTGAGTTAGTAGGCTTCTGAAATTTCTGAAATCTCTTTGCCGTGAAATATTTTGTTGATGTCTTTCGTGATGTTACCATCCATTCCTCTGCTTAAACTGGTTAAAGATATTCTTGGACCTGATCGTGACTGAGGGGGGATCTAGAAATGAGTGTTTCAAGAGTTACTGTGCAGTTAGGTTTTGTGTTTCAGGGGGAGGAAAATCGTTGTTCCCTGGCTATATGGGTTAATGGCACCGGTTAGCGAAATGGAAACTACTAATAGTTAATGCAAATTGTAGAAAAAATCACTATAATACATTGAGATTTGAGGTCCCATCATAGTCACTTTACTTCTGAAATCGCATTTGCTTGCTTGAAGCTTCAATCATGTGAGGTACACATCCATGCGCTCATTTTCATCCAATTCCATGACCATTGTGTAACAAGTGTGTCTTTCCACAAAGCTATGTTTCTTGGAGTCAAAATGCAAACGGAAGGCATTGCTAAGTTCTTCGTTTGACGATGCCGTTTCCTTTGGAAGTGTTACTTTTTCTGATCTCCCTTCTTCCCCAAGGCTTGTTCCATTGGCTTCATCAAAGTGGGCCATCAAATAGTTTTACCTTTTTACAATTTTTGTAAGTATCTAGCCACTTTAACGATTGAACGAGACAAAAAGTTTTACTAAAACCTATAATGACTCTATAGGGTTAGTACATCAATCAATACTTCTGTCATATAATTATCAAAAATCCGCCCAGGGTAAAACAGTTCTAGTTCAACGTGAAATAATAAACCGTTTATCTTGGTGCTTTGGTCTTTTGGTGACACATATCGCACCTTATATTATATCGCATATACCTTTTTCTCTTTCAAATGGAAATTACAAACTGCTGCAATTTCAATATTCAGGCGAATGTGCTGTAGCGACAATCGTCATCTTTCTCTGAATCTTGAACTCTATGCACTCTCATGAGCTATGTTTTGTAACTCAAGTACTCCATTCCTATGACAATGGCTCAATAATCACTTTACTGCCGTCAGTTTCATTCAGTCATTGGTCTTATAAATCACCCTTAATTTCACCTAATTCGAAGTGTCAAATGAACCCTCTGGTGTTCTGTCTTTGTCAATAATCTTTTTGTGACACCTTGGAATTCCTTCCCGCGACCCGCGGCTACCTCATCCTGTGTGCTACATAGAACAGTTTTGGACCGAAACTGGAAGTTTGATCCAAAAGGTTGAATTAATTCTGCAATATCTTCGTCATCTTTCGATGACAATACTTCATATTTTGATTTTTTCACAAACGCCATCTGATGAGTTATGCCATAAACTGTATCCATGCAATTTTGGCATCGATTGGAGCTTCACAAATGGTTCTGAATAAATTCCGCAATATCTTCGTCATCCTTTGATGAAGATGCTTCAAATGTTGCTATAATATGAGTTATGTCTTAAACTGTATCCATTAAAATTGTCGTATTGATTGGACTTGGAGCTTCACAAATGGGTTCATGATTGAAATTGTCACAATTTGCGCGCTGCCTTTCGGTCAGAAAACGACTACTCTTTCCAACAGACTACTCCCACAAACTACCCCTTCCCACAAACTACCCCTTCCCACAAACTACTCCTACAAACTACTCCCACAAACTACTCCCACAGACTACTCCCACAAACTACTCCCACAAACTACTCCCACAGACTACTCCCACAAACTACTCCCACAAACTACTCCCCCCACAGATACGGTGAGAACATCTACCGGGGCAGCATTATCGGGGAACTCTCCGATCTGACTCCTGAGAATGTGGCAGGACGCAGTACGGGGGACTGGTATGAGGGGGAACATGAGTACAGCTACTCCTTCGACTCTGCAGGCTACTCAGGTGCCAGTAACCAATTAACACATCTTGTACGTGAAGCACTGATAGATAAGCTTTGTGTGCAGACCGGGACCGCTCGATTACAGGGTGGATTTACTGTTCGAGCACTTTCCACACCTAGATTCCATTTTGCGCGTCTTTTTATCGAACAGTCTGCACACATTTGCGATATTCGTTATTCCCTGGGTTTGGGTGTTTGGGTGCATTGATTGAACATGATCAATCACAATGTTTGGGCCAAGTCCTGAAAGCATTTTTATCAAATTGGATCCATTGAATGAACAATTTTATATCATAGATGATCGTGATAATAAGCACCCTAAGCATTTAGGTTATCGATTGGCGCTATTACTGCCCCCCACTGTCCCCTTCCTAAGCCCGCATAGGTGTGCGTAGTGCGTACGAGCGCTGCACAACGTGAATAGGGGAATATGCGTTTAGCAAACTGTCCCCGTGACCTAGTAGGAACCAGACTCTTTGTTGAAGGACTTAAGCCGACTATGCTTCAGATAAGACGAAGTAATTCACTAATTCACTAAAAGCCAACTCTTTAACTTTTTCAGAAAAGACGAAGTACTTCACTAAAAGCCAACTCTTCTCCAGAAAAGACGAAGTACTTCACGCAGCTGGTATGGGCCTCCACGACCAAGGTTGGGTGCGGTTACAACAGCACGGGCAACCACCGCTTCTTCTTCGTAGTGTGCGAGTACACGCCGTCAGGGAACGAGGGCTCCAAGTCCACCTACCACGACAACGTGCGCCGCAAGATCAGTGAGTATACCTACCACGACAACGTGCGCCGCAAGATCAGTGAGTATACCTACCACGACAACGTACTCCGTAAGATCAGTGATTATAACTACCACGACAACGTGCGCCGAAAGATCAGTGAGTTTATACCTCGACAACGTCCACGCAAGATCAGTGAGTATACCTACCGCGACAACGTGCGCCGCAAGATCAGTGAGTACACCTACCACGACAACGTGCGCCGCAAGATCAGTGAGTATACCTACCACGACAACGTGCGCCGCAAGATCAGTGAGTATACCTACCACGAAAACGTGCACCGCAAGATCAGTGAGTGTACCAAGAAAACGTGCGCCGCAAGATCAGTGAGTGTGCTGAAAGGGGGCCTTTTGAGAAACATTCTTTTGGGTTCATGTTAGTACTATCGCTAAAGTTATCTTGTTATTCCTTCTCCCTCTAGGGTGCGAAGTGCCGTCTATTCCCCACGGGAGAGTAAAGAACCACAGAGCTCCCTTCTACCTGAGATCCACAATGGCGTTGGTGTGTGACACTGGCTACACATTGGTGGGGTCAAATTCCGGGAAGTGCACTGCCGACAAGAGTTGGCACTTTGCCACGCCCCCTCGCTGCACAGGTAATCTGCCGACAAGAGCTGGCACTTTGCCACGCCCCCTCGCTGCACAGGTAATCGGCCGACAAGAGCTGGCACTTTGCCACGCCCCCTCGCTGCACAGGTAATCGGCCGACAAGAGCTGGCACTTTGCCACGCCCCCTCGCTGCACAGGTACTCTGCCGACAAGAGCTGGCACTTTGCCACGCCCCCTCGCTGCACAGGTAATCGGCCGACAAGAACTGGCACTTTGCCATGCCCCCTCGCTGCACAGGTAATCGGCCGACAAGAGCTGGCACTTTGCCATGCCCCCTCGCTGCACAGGTACTCTGCCGACAAGAACTGGCACTTTCCCACGCCCCCTCGCTGCACAGGTAATCTGCCGATAAGAGCTGGCACTTTGCCACGCCCCCTCGCTGCACAGGTAATCTGCCGACAAGAACTGGCACTTTGCCACGCCCCCTTGCTGCTCAGGTAATCTGCCGACAAGAGCTGGCAATTTGCCACTCCCCCTCGCTGCACAGGTACACTGCCGACAAGAGCTGGCACTTCCCCACGCCCCCTTGCTGCACATGTATTCTGGGAAGGGGTGGAGTGAATTTTCTAGTTCCGTGGTCAGTTGGTGTAATGGTATTAAGTCTGACTCGTGATCGAAAGATCCCGGGTTCTATTCCCTGCCATTCCCACTGAGCTAAGGATGAAAGTTACCTAGGTATCTCAAGCCTATGCAGCTTTGTACATTTACGATGATTTAGCTATGATAGGTTATGGGTTACGGCTGTCATAACTTTTCTCACGATATAAAACTCATTTCAGTATTTCCTTGTGTTTGACTAGTTCGCCCCACTTCAGGATGTGAAGTGCCCCATGTTAGCTACGGGCAGTCTGACAGTGAGTCAGGCAGTGTAGTGGACGATGGTGACCTTGTGGAGTACACCTGCATTTCAGGCTACCACCTTGAGGGCATGAGGTATAAACTTAAACTCTCTGAGTACAGGACTCCCAGGGTACTTCAAAATATGTGTATTTGACTATTTTCAGGAGGTATAAACTTTAAATGTGTGTTTTTATGAGGTATCAGCTCTAAATGTACAGTATTGCCGGTAGTGAAGAAGCATCCTATAAAGATGAAAGCTGCAGTGTTATGTCCTTTATTGACTCCCCTGCAGCCAAACTGCATCTTTCCCCAACTCCTTCGCCTCTTCCATGCCATTCACCATCCCAAACATATTGTCTCAGGATTGTCAAGTGTATCGGAAACGAAATGTCACATCCCCTCCCTAGATGCAGACAGGAACAACGTGAGTTGCAAATAATTAACGGCTACTTTTTCATAAAATTCCTACTTTTTTTTGATAGTTATCGTCTTACTTTTTTGATAATTATATTCGTACTTTTTGATAATTATTCTCTTCTCTTGTGTGTCAGTAACTTGTCGTACATATTTTTGTAATTATTTGCCACAGACTGTCTCCGGCCTATCATTAAGAACGGAGTAGCGTACACGAGGCGGGAATACGAACAATACAGCGTTAACGATGTCTGGAATCATAACATTCCAGAGGGCGAGAGTGTCACCATCTCCTGCACTCAAGGTTAGCAGAAGACCGGTTTCCAATTTTTAGAAATCCGGGTATGGTTTCGGTTGGCCATAAACGCCGGTTAACCGGTATTTCGGTCAACCGAACGTTTCCCTAAAGTGTTAATTGGGAAATCAAAATACTCGGTTACGGTTTCGGTTGGCTGCAAACGCCCGTTATTTCGGTTTCGGTTCGGTTAACCGGTCGTTTCCTACTCAAGGTAGCCTGGCTGGTCATTATAAACATGGTCGCTGTAAGATGGAGATATAATAATAGCAGATGCTGTAATAGTTCGTGATTTTTCTATGACTAACACTGAACATTTTGCCTGTGAATTCTGAAATTCTTGCGATACACTTAATAACAATTACAATCTCACTAGTCAAGTATCCTCTTAAAACCCAATACTAATAACATTTCTGCAGGCTACGACTTGGTCGGTAACAGAACTCCCGTTTGCAGCAGAGAGTCCTTCGGAACCATAGCAACCTGCAGGCCCTGTGAGTCACGTGATAGTTATGTGTTTGTTTGTGTGGTGTGTTCTAGTGACTAGCTTCTCTTCCTTTCTACTTCAGTTATTATCACTTATCTTGCTCTTTATCACAGTTGTTATCACTTATCTTGCTAAGAGCATCACAGCTCTACTCTCTGCTCAGTCATGTAAGCCAGAAGAGATTCTGAGCCAAGCATCCACAGTGGCAGAAAGGTCAATAACCACGCCTCTTTAAATGCCCTTTAAAATGCCCCCTAAAGAGCCACCTAAATGACCGGTAGTGCCCTAATTGTGCCCTTTATGCACCCTTAACGCACACCTTTGGCGCCCCTTATTGCATATCGATATGCAGAAGTGTCAGGAGGAATGAGAAATGCGCCATTATTTTAATTACTCCCGACAATGGCGACACTTCCTGTCGAGAATGACGAATGGTATCACCATTGTCCATAGTATGCTAATACTGTAGTGTCTCCATCTTTTGAGGCGCAGTGTATTACGCCGCTCTTGGGTACTTTTTGTGGCGCTCGGTTGCGCGCAAGTTTGCTTTACAGTTACTATATTGTTTTGCCTAGAAAATACATTTTCACGCTGTCACGCGCCGCAAAAAGTACCCTAGCACGGCGTAAAACGCCGCGTCTCAAATGGTCGAGACACCGAGGTAAAATGTCGACACTGGTCGACACTTCATGTCGACTGTCCGTACAAGATCGCTATGAGCAAACATCGTGATCGACCATCCATTGTCGACAATTGCTTGATTGTAGACATACTATTGTAACAATGGATGCTCTGTCGAAGATAGATTCACTACCCCACTACCAGCAGCCTGCATTTTACTACCTCAATACCAGCAGCTTCCATTTCCTGCTAATATCACCACCCTCTTTTCTGCTTCGCGTGATCCCAGCTCCCTTACTACTTTTCTAGGCTACACGCAAGATAACAAGATAGAAATGTTTTCACTACATCACTACCAGCATTACCACACTGCCCCATTACCACACTGTCACATTACCACATTACCACACTACCAGCATTACCACACTACCACACTACCACACTACCACACTACTTACTGGGCTTTACTAGGCTTCACGCAAGATACCAAGAGAATGCAATATGTTAATGTTTTCACTACCACACTTCCCCATTACCACACTGCCACATCACCTCACTATCACATTACCACATTATCACATCACCACATTACCACACTACCGCATTACCACAATGCCACATTACCACACTACTTACTGGGCTTTACTAGGCTACACGCAAGACACCAAGAGCATGCAATATGTTAATGTTTTCACTGGGGAGCGCTACCAAAACCCGCCCGTGTGCTTTGACCGTGAGTGTTCTTGTTCTTATTGCCTTGCAGCAGGGGCGTAGCCAGGGGAAGGCGAGACAGGCGGCTACCTCCCCCTTTTTGAAAATTTTGTTAATTTTGATAAACTGAGGGCTTTGAGCCAAGCAAAATAAAACATTAAACAGGTTTCGGATGTAAATAGTCCCCCCCCCCTTTCTTAAAATTTGGCTACGCCCCTGCTTAGCAGTCTCTGCTTCATTCTTTAATTAAGCGTTTTATCGCCACCTTGCAATTATTCTCTTCATTTCATAATCGTTGATTAATCTGAATATTTATTGCGATTCATGAACCCTAATAATATTTCTAAAACCCTCATTTACCGTATTAACCTAACATCTCTTTCATTGCAGCGGGAGCCGAGGCTGTGTCAGGCTCACTTTCGCTCCCCAGTTTCAGAGTTATCCTCATTTTTGTGATGTATTCTATCCTCGGACTACCTCCCTAGTACTCCAGATAATTTGCTAGATAAACCTGGACACTTCTCACATCCTGGACACTTCTCCATATTGTTTTCCAGCAGATATATTTTATTCCTTTTCTTTCTCCCGTGTATTCAATGCCAGTGACATTGGCTGACAATCTCTCAGACTGTTAATTAGGAAATCTGACTCCAAGTGACCTTGTGATCCCGGACTTGTCATTTCAATGTTGTCAAAGCTGAACGATTAGTTTACGGGTATCCTAATGCCACAGACATTGTGAAAGATTGAAAGAACAGGCACAGAAATGGGTTGAATGGACCTGTTCATTTCAAGCTGGCGTCCTACTATCATTGACCAGTGTTTTCAAGAGTCACTAGACGAGTTTTTATCTTATTGTTAACTGTTTATTGTCAAACTATATGATCAATGATCGTGTAATATGTCAGCAGGTGCGTAAAATAGGACAAAAACTGATTCTGAGAGCTGGTATCTCAGATCTACAATCTAGAACTTGCAAATTCAAATTGCACATTTTAGATTACCAAAGGTAACGTGTTTACTCATTACTCATACTATGTAGTAATGAGAATCAGGTAGGTTAGTGGAAAAAACACAAAAATTATGATGTAATCGATGTAAATCTTTTTAATTTATTTGTGTTTTTGAAAGTTTTTGGACACAGTGAAAGGTATTGAAAGAATATTTGTTTATGTTATTTCTCTTTTTGGAGATTTTATCAATTATAAAGGATTGAAAGAACTGTTATCAAGAATGGGAACAATACCTTATCGGACGAAATTTTTGTTCATTAATGATGAATTTCATTTTCCTTATCGCCTTAAAAAGTTAAAATTTAGCATCGGATAATTTTATGTTATGTGTTTTTAAAGAGATGAAGTCAGAAAATTTGCAAGTGTATCCTAGAAATTTTAAGAGGAAATACTGGACTTAATTTTCACAGAGCTGAAAATCACGGACATTGATATTCACGCTAAGGTGCATGACCTAGACTGTAATGTCCGATAAGGTAATTCCTCTGCAGTGTTAACTGATGATTGCTTGGGAGTAGGAGTTGTCGTATGTTTTTCTTTTTAATTAGGTGCCTTTTAGAATTCGATTTATTGACTCGATATTTAACTTATTTCATCCTTTATCATGACTGTGCACAACATGGATCGGTTTCGCACCGAAAGTGCTGCGCGAGAATTTTGACCATCTCACTCATAAAACCATTTGTAAATGTCCAATCGATACAGAAATTGGCATGGACACAGTTTATGGCATAAGACAGTGCCTGTGGAAATTTGAAGCATTTTTATCCGAAAATGAAGAAGATATTGCAAAATTAAAATAAATTCAGTTTCGAACCGAAACTGGCACTGGCAGTTTCGGTCCGAAACTGACTATAAAATCTTGTTATAGCTTGGTCATTTTTGGATGGAAGTGCTTCGGGTTTTCACAGACGCTGTCTTATTATTATGCCATAAACTGTGTCCATGCAGATTTTGGTATCGATTGGTCATTGGACTTTCACAAATGGTTTCATGAGTGAAATGGTCGGAATTTGCGCGCAGCACTTTCGGTCCGAAACTGATTCATGTTGTGCACAGTTATGATGTGAGCAACATCCTATTCTTTCACTATTTTACCTTGATGTTACACTCTGATTCTCAGTGCCCTTTTAGTATTTTAGGTTATGCCTGGCATGTGACTGCGACGTCACGGACCTGGACCTAACTGTTGAGTGTAATTGTTGTACCCTAAATCCAATCTTCACCATGTTCCTTTCATTACAAATGCCTAGCAATTGCCTTAAACCCAACCTAAAATCTACGCTAAGTGACGTAATTTATTATAGGTTGAGATAATGCTCTCCTGTGGAGACATATGCCCATTGTTTTATTTTAGAATTTTGATTCAAATCAGTAGTGATATAATCTGAGTTCTTATAAATAGGATGATTAGGGATAATAGTGCTATGACAATGATATTTTCAATCTTAATCAATGAGCTAAACAGCAATTAGCAGAGTATGCGAATATTCTCATTTCTCACTAAGTATTGAAATTTGAAGTAGAAAAATAACCCAATCATATGTTATTACATCGAAGACTATTTCATAATGTTTATCATGATATTTATATCTAAACTCGCTCTGAATGTGCAAATGTGAAATGAAATTCTTTCTGTCCAATTCCTAATCCTTTTAACTTTAAGAATAAGATTCGTTTTCTTCCTTCCAAACATTAAAACATGTTTCGGGGCATCTAAAACTTTTGATGCTAACCGCCACATCACATTATCCTGATACACAGAAGCATCCGCTTCTCAAATGAATCAAACGCTGCGGCTATAAGTGCGTGCACCTTTTGAGAAGCGCGTGCAGCTTCTGAGAAGCGCGTGCAGCTTCTGTGGACAAGGGACGGAGGAAATACGACAATTCCCGCGCAAAACTTTTCTGCGCGTCATCGTACGTGTCAACATGGTACTTTGTCAGCGCATTTAGTTCAGCGTCGTACTGAAAGTACGACGTAGTATGGTACAGCCCCATGCCAGAGTCCGAAATAGACGGGCAACGTCCGTCGAAGTGTCGACTAATGGCCAGAACAACCGGGTCTTGCTTGCATAGAGATCAATAAGAATATGAAATATATTTTAAAAACCTGAGAAGAATAGTACACATGTGCAATCTGACAATTTAACGCTTTGAACTGTACTAATCAAACATGAACAAGATTGACAATTTAAAGCTGATTACCTACGTGATTAAAATTTTAAAGAACAAATTGTCAAAATTTCATAATTCAATGATTGAAATAGTATAAGTCTATGTTGTACTGTAGAACTAATATACCTACAATCCTACTCAAAAACATGAATATTTCACTCAATATGTTTTAGAATGTGCAGTTCCTTTAGTGCTGCCCGTAGAGGAGGGATGCTCTCCATTCGTGGAACTCTTCCAAACCTCTACCTACAGTGCCTCTCAGTCTCTGTACGTAAGGTTTGCTGCTCTGTGCTTGATCAGACGTTTGGATGCCTTTTCTTTCCCTAGAGCTGAGGTTAGAGCAGGTCTTGGCGTACGATCGCAGTTTCCATTTTCCAGAAATCAATGTTTTTGATGAAGGTGTATGAAGTCTCTGTATGAAGCGTCTGTTGCAACGTAAAGGGCCTCCCTAGTCCTTCCCAGGCTTGATCGATTCTCTGACACCCGCAGGAAGATTCCAGATGAAGAGGGTACATCACGAAGTCTTGAGATGTTGAGATTGCGAAGGTATATACTGCGGAGTGCTGGTGTGATCGTCCAAGTTGAGAGGAGCCAAGTGTTGAGGGTCTGGAAGGTGAAGAGGTATTTCAAGTGAAGGTCGGGATTCATCAGGAGCTTCAACAATCCTCTGTAGTGAAGTGTGGACTCTGATCTGGCACTTTGGTTCTGTCGTCTTTGGAGGCAGATGGGCAAGGACTCTGATCCGGATGGTCCAGGGTTCTGTGGCATCGACAGGGAGAAGGGGAGGGACTCTGATCTAGATCTTGGGTTCTGTTCACTGTATACTCCGGCTCATCATTACAAACTTCCCGAACTCCCGAAGAAACGCAGCAGCTGTGTCCCAATCTTGGGTGTGCCTGAGGAATACGATAATCAGAAACATATAATTACATCAAGAGGTGTATAGGATATAGGCACATGTACAAGAGAGTGTATATTGATATAGATATTATGCAGAAAAACACGCACGGAAAATGCATCACCATGTATTTTTAGCACACCAATCAAATCCACCGATCAAAACAAATTGATCAGAATTTGAGTAGCTGAAGATAATGATTTGTACTGCATCATGACTGGCACACCATGAATCCCTAATTAACCAGGTCTTCTCATCAGTATACACACAGTATTGAGTATACACAAAGTATACATCAAGCATAGCATACACTCATTGATACAATTTGATTACATGCGCTGCACTGCTAAATGCTCACACTTAATAAATGTCACACTAATACTCTCTATTACTTTTTGTCCCAAATTTGCTAGTAGTAAGGTGTTGTTGCAGTTCTGTCCCATTTCAATGATATTGACAGGCAAAACTTAACCAGAGAATCAGTGCCTTGACAATAAAATTGGATGACAGCTACACTGCGCTGGTTTATGCTTGTTCTGAACATAATATGCTCACGACGGGTTTTGACTTTTAACGACGGGTTTTTATACAGGTTTTAAACGGGTTTCTCGTGACAAGCCTTATTTATTAAGATATTATTGTAAAAAATGGGGTACCACTTATCAGGTTCCGTCATCATTTCTGCGGTGAGTTTGAGCCACTTGTAAGTAGTTAAGTATTATACATACTAATACTAATAGTAGGTATAGTCGAAAAGTTTATACACAAGACACACCTTGTACTCCTGTACACAACAATTCAACAAGCACACATTACCTTATATGGCAATAAACAAAATGCTTGCATACTCATTATAATAACGCGTATAACTCCGCTGTTTTTTCTTTAGCAATCTTGATCAAACTTTCAGAATATTACGGGCAACATATGACTAATAGGATCCTGGAGCTCTGGAATTCTGGAGTAGCTAACATTTTTGAATTTCAGAAACGGAGATAATGGTCGAAAAACCGTTTTTTGTGCCTAAGTTAATAATAACTCTGCCATTTTTTGAGCTACACATTTTTAGGTACGAAACTGTATGACGTATGACTTATAGTACTGTAACTACTCCGGGCTACTCCGTACGAAAATTGCAATCATATTCCATCCTACTCTTAAGAAGCTGCAAGGAATTTATGGCTGAAAACTGAAAATTATTGTCGAAGACGACTTGGTGGAAGAATTGATGCAAGACCGATAGAGGTGAAGCTGAACAGTTCCGACACCGGGACAAATTCTGAGCAACCGTGAGGTTTTAAGGACATAATGTATACAGTTCGCTTACAAGCGCTTAGTCGTGCCACACCGTGGGTTTTTTTCAAAGGCTATTATATGTTAAGTGCAGAGTGCTATGAGTATTGAGAACGTAAAATCTTGAAAGCTCACATGTTAGCGAAGACTTTTCTTTATCTTGAGAAGCCGTGTTTTTGCTGTCACCCTGCGGAGCCTCATGTCGCATAACATCGCAATCCCGTCACCGAAATGAAGTTAAAATTACTTTTCAGTTGCAGCTCTGAAAAAGGTAGCATTTACACTCCAATATTTTATCTACGCTGTTACAAAAAATACATAAAACACACTCGTGAAGTCTCTAAATTGATTGAGCCTATTGAAATAAAAATCGCTACCTCATGACACATATTAATTTGTTGCTTGAAAATCTGAAGATAAAATTTAAATGCATTAACCGGCATTTAATGTCTAATTTACCTTGTAACTGAACGATGCTATTAATCCCATGATGCCCATATGATCCTGATGCTCGTACTGTATTCGGAGTGTAGTTTGAGAGTTGCAACTTCACGAAGCACTTAAGCGAAGTTCAAAGTAGACTCGAAGAGCACTGAAAAGGTAAACCTGTCATAGCTGGATTAAAGTTGCCACAATAAGCTAATGAGTATTGGCCGACTACTTAGTCGCTCTTGATTTCAAGTCAAAGACTTCGACATTGACAGGCTCCGTCCCTTCCCCCGCTGGGGTAGCGCCCCAGACCCCCCTGATGCCACCGACCTCATGGTTGCTAGTCTTTCCTTCGGACCAGAAAAACCAGTCCCTCACCTCACGCCATCACCCCCCTCTTTCATCACTTTCACTATTCAACATTTCAACTCAATTTCAAACCACACGTCTAATTTACCCAGCCAATACTTAAGCGGGTTTCACCCCTCATATTTTAGAAAATACGAATTTGAGATAGCAGTAATTGGCCAGGCGTGTACATTTTGACGGTGGCCAACATTGCTCAACCCATGTGAGACTTCGGAGGAAAAATGGCGTCCTAAATTCAAAGAGAGAGAGCTTAGCTTTTGATACATTCGATTCGTCTCGGAGAGCTGATCATTTTAGTTCATTTGTTTGTCAAAATCGGGCGAAAAATGGCCAATTTATCGCTCTGCGAAGCGGGCGCGCCAAAGTGGAGGTTGTCCTATTTAGTATTTTGGACCTAAAGATGGCCATTTTGGCCACATTTTTGGAGATCTGAGCTTCAAACCTGTTTTGCCCATCATTTAGGTCAAAATTGGTTAGGCCTTTTTAGCCCATATAAAAAACTTCAAAAATCCACTAAATCACTAATATCTCAGTTTGCGATTTTGCCCTTAAATGGACTTCACACTTTCCAATTCTAGTCCGCCATTTTAAATGTTTCTGCATGAAATTTTCAGAATCGCTTCAAAACCAAATTGCACACTTTTGTTACTAAGCGAAATTTTTAGTTAAGCCCCCCAAAATATTTTATGGCCTTCGGAGGAAAATGCCCCGGGGATTTTTCCTCCGATGGCCAAAATGTTTTAGGGGACCTAACTCAAAATTTCGGTCAATAACATAATCCGAATCTTGGCTGTATAATCACATTCGTCGCAATAGCAATGTCCTGTACGGAGCCCCTCAGTTTCGAAAATTATTTTCCAAGCGAATCTGAAAGTTTCATGCGAAAACATTGAAAAATGGCGGAGTAGCGGAAAGTGTGAAGTCAACTTGGGCAAAATCGCAAACTGAGGTTACATAAGCGATTTTGTGGATATTTGAAGGTTTTTATAGGCTAAAATGGCCAAATAAGGTCCAATTCACTTATAAATTATTTTGCACATCAATGTTGACCTAAATGATGAGCAAAACAAGTTTTAAGCGCATATCTCTAAAATTGTGGCCATAATGGCCATCTTTAGGCCAAAAATAGGCCAACTGCCACTTTGGCACGCCCGCTTCGCAAGGCCAAAACTTGGCCATTTTTTATCCGATTTTGACGAACAACTACACTAAAAGGATTAGCTCGTCGAGACGAATCGAATGCAAAGCTCTTTTCTCCTGTTCCTACCGAAGCCTCATATGGGCAATGTTGGACCTATGGACTCGATACCACCGTCAAAGTGTTGGTACACGCCCTGGCCAACTCATATCTCAATATCTTGTTTGATATGAGGGGTGACCCCCTTAATTCTTGCTTATTTACACGGGCTTTTGCTAGTAAAGGGGGGAGTGTCACTGTCCAAATTTACTTTTCTGAGTTTGGGACTGGTTTTTCGGACAATTGGGACAACTGGGACATTAAGGACAAACAAAAAGTTGAAAAAAACAGACATTTATTTTTTTAACATTAATCCAAGTTTTTCTATCATCGAAATGAAAGTTATATTCATACTACAATACATATTTTGGTTGTGTTTGTTTGCATTGGTTATGTGTTCCCACTTCTCTATCCCAAAACCTATGATGGGAAAACACAGTGGCAGTTGCAACGCAGCAAGTGCCTTCGGGAGCGTGATAAGCGCTGTTAATTTCCCTGTTTCAAGACTCTGGCAATACTCTCTGGCAATAATCATTAATCAAGCAATGTAACAGGCTGTAAAACAAAAACACTAAACTGCCGCTCAAAAACACAATCATTTGAGCCCCAGTTGTCTCCGTCACTTTTGTTCAAATGTCACATTTGTCCCAAATGTTCCATGATTTGTCCCAAATTTCCCTATCCCAATTCACGTTTAGAGACCCATTAATCTCTGTCTCCTTTGTCCCAATTATCTCAATTTTCCCAGTCCCAATTTTCCTAATTTTTGAGTCCCATTTGTATCATTTTCTCTGTCCCATTTGTCCCAAATGTCCCTGTCCCAACCCACTTTTTCTCGAGTTTGGGACAATTGGGACAGTGACACCCCCAGTAAAAGAATAAGGTATCTAAAACATACCTCATATACTGAATCCGGGATGGACGGATCTCGTTCCAATCCACATTGTCGCACTAGAAAGCTCTTTCAGACCCAGACTATTTACACTGGGTGGCTGGTATCAGTCCTCGCCAGTCCTACTTGTCCACCAAGAGTATTGTGGATAATATCTGAAAATGTTTATAGTTTAATGAAAAGAATCTGATCTTAAAAACTTAAAAACACTACTTCATACAATCAATTAAAGTATTTATGTATTGAAAACGGAGTAGATTTCTGAAAATATTCCCGGTGTCAGTTTATTAAAATATGTGACGCATAGTATCAAGTGAGAGTTGGATCCATAATCGTCTCACAACAGGTTTAGAGTACGTAAGTTATGTTTTGTTCTTCAGAGGCATATGACGAACACGTAGATAATATAGGTAAATGTCTGCGAGAGCAGGCATCTATATCAACAATTACATGTCGACAGCGAAGCTGAAGACATTTAATTGATTTAGAGTGCCTGAGTGCGAGGCGAAGCGAATCAGCCGAGTTCCATAAATGATTTCTGCGGTGAGTTTGAGCCTAAACTCAAGTACTAAAATGGCAATATATAAGATGAATGCTCCTTTACACATTATTGTATAACTCAGCTGTTTTTTAAATTTGAGCATAATATCATAATGAATATGAGCAATCTTGATCAAACTTTCAGAACATTACGGCAAAATATGACAAATAGGATCCTGGAGCAGCTAACATAATATTAGGATTTCAGAAGCGGAGGAAAAGCCGGTTGTTTGTGCATAACTTTTGAAGCAAAAACTGGGAAATCCCAACAGAATGACGTCACGACAGGTCAACAGAACAATTCTTCCCTCATGACTCCCAACCCTACCATCCATCCCTCGACAACCCCTTACAGAAGATCCTGTCTTCGCACGAAAACAACACTTCATACTCCAGAAGCTGCAATCTACCTAACATTCTGACCGAAACAAAAAGGGCCCCTCCCCCTCACTTTACTACCAACGTGATTGTCACCTGCGACAACTGCTCTGGGTCCTACAGCGGACAGACACGCAGGCCCATCCACAAACGTGAAACGAATTACAGAATATGAACGGCACTTCAGACGTGACAGCATCCCATCACTCCCACAGCAGAGGACATTACATGGGATGGAACAACACTACAATCCTTACCCATACCAGATCCTCTCAACACATAGACCTTACAGAACACGCCATCATACAACAACACAAACAACAGTTAATAACAGTCTAGGTTGCTCATCACTGCAGCAACCTCTGGAACCCCGTCCTTCCCAAAATCGCTACCACCTTCCCACCTCGACACGCAGGTATCACTGCTACCTCCACAAACCTAAACAGAAACACTATAAACAGTGACCGATCACATTTTATTTTTCTCAGTCAACGCAAAACGATTGCTTACATTCCCCAACAAAATTGGTAAAGTCTGATTATTTTTACTCGTATGCGATACAAAGAGGCGCATATCTCCGATGTTTTATCGAGAAAATTGAATTCGAAGTTTTTTGAAATGTTAATTAGGACATTATAGTTAGTGTAATATATGGCACTGAAGTTTGGATTCACTTTTGAGCCCCATAAGCTAAGTTAGATATAGCAGGGAAGAAACCAGTTTTTTGTTGACAAGGCGAACATTCTTTGAGCTAGCTGCAATTCAAATTTTTGAAGCAAAATTATAAAATCATATCGAGCATAGCCATTATATATGACATCTCAAAATCTTATTAAGAATATTAAGGATACCCAATCACAATCAAAGTTAAAGAAACTTATTTTATAACGCTTATTATACCCCTCCCAAGCTTGGTTTAGCGACCGGGTGTAAGTTTGGTTATACGGCCTCCACTGAATAACAGCGCAAAAAAGCTTAAGATGAAATTTTATTTTATAAAGGAGCACTCAAAAATCTTCTTAAGCGTTGAATCCGGACAAGGGGAGAAATATTTTGCTTTGTCGGAGAAAATTCGGTCTCAGCTGTTTCCGGTCGGGGTATATTCCGGTTCCATGATCTCAGCTGTGACCGTATACCTTCGATAATGAACTCGGCACCCCTCGTCCATTATCCAACTTACAGTTTATACAGTCTCGGCTGTCGCCTCGACCATATAAGTTGCGGTATACGGTCACCACTTCGACATGTAACTGCTTATGTTGACGCACCCAGTTTAAAATAACCGCTTCTTTCTGTAGGTATACATTTTCCATGATTTTATCGAACAGTATAAATTGCATTCCTACGGAACCTTTCTTAATGTACAGTGATGTTATTGTGATATTTAATGTGTATTAGAATTTATTAGGCTAATAAAATGGCCGTTGGCCGGTGGACCCCTCCCTGGGAGAGCATTTAAAGACCATGGTTAAGGCTGCGATTTGGACGGTATATGGCAGTGACCGTCATCCTGTGTTGAAATAGACCCGGCGTGATTCATCGCCTTTGCATTGACAAAATACAAAGAAATAGTTACGATGCAATCAACCAAATCAATTACAAGTTACCGAATCATGGTATTATTTTTTCTTATACAATTGCTTATAATAATATTATATGTAATCATCAATATGTAAGTTTATTGATAATTACATAATTATGTAATTATCAATAAACTTACACGTGAATTCAAGAAAATTACTGGCACAAAAATTGACCTTACGAACATAATTCACAAAGTCTGCATATTCTTTAGCTTTATCACTGTAGAGAAAATGAATTAAGAATACTGACCTTTGCATTGAACTTATTTTGAAGACTGTTCTAAGTTCTTGTTGTGATCGGCATTCAGCAGAAGTCAATCGTATGCAGCTGCAGGGTACTTTCAGAGGATTCGAAAATCACCATTTCAGTTCTTCAGTTCTCCACCATGGCGTAATTGTACATTAAATCCATCGCCTAGTGACAATAAAAAATTACATTTATAAATTAATACCACTGTTAACAGAAAAGGGACACTGCAGCCTGCAGCACTTATCAGGTAGGATTGAGCACTTTAAATCTTTAAACAATCAATCTATCAATGTTGAGGCACCGCGGGAGGCACTGGCATGGTAATGTGTAGAAGCGAAAGATTTCTGCTCTGAAATTGGGTAAGAGAAAATTATATATTAGCCGATCGTTAGATAGTTAGATGTTGGCATCATTCCAATTCCACAATTTATTCAAAATTAGAAATGCTTCATATCAAGCATGAGAAAGATTCAAAATTACTGAAAGCTGGAATGATTCAAGAAGTACACCAAGAAAAAGAAGATAGCTGCAAAAATGCAAAGATTCATGAACGTGGCAGCACCCATAAAATTACATCTCAGCCATGCTAGCAGGAAAATAGCAATTCCTCATTAGGATATTGGGGAACAGACATTTCATCTCAGGACACTTTATCTCGCAATATGTCAGCTCTATGCAAAGATAAGGGTCTCGGTTAGGGTAAGGGTTTGGGTTAGGCTCAGGACAGGGAGATGAAGTGTCCGGAGATAAAATGTCGTGAGATGAGATGTCGCCCACCCAGGATATTAGGTGAGTTTGAAGGCTCTTGAAAAAGTCAAGAGATATGCTGATATCACAGGCAAGGACCTTCACAGTACCTATCAACGATGTCTCTGATTAATAAAAGAATGTTAATGAAAGACGTATAGCAAGTTATTAGTGATTAGATGTTGACATCATCCCAGTACTTTTTCTGAGTTTCACATAATTAGATAATTATCGAAATAGGTACTTCAAGAAAGTCTAAAATTATGACCGAAAATTACTGACAGCTTCATAAATCACAAATGAGATGAAGAATTAAGATCTGAGACGGGCAACGCCCTTACAGTCAAAATCAAAAACTCAGAAGAAAGATTAAAACCATGACTGAAAAGTTCTTAAAGATCATTCAAAACACTCGACATGAAATGAAGAAAGAATAAATTGATCTGAGACCGGTAACGCCCTCACAGTCACAAGCAACAGCTAAAAAAGATTAAAATTTTACTGAAAATGACTGAATTGATTCAAAACACTCGGCATGAAATGAAGAAATTAGAATGCCTAAAGATCTAAGAATGTCAACGCCCTCGCAAGCAACAGCTAATAAGAATCGAAAGATCAAAATCATGACTGAAAATTACTGAAAGATTCAAAACAATCGACATGAAATGAAGAATTAGAAAGAATAAAAATCTGAGACCGGCAACGCTCTCACAAACATCAGCTCAGAGGAAAGATAAAAATTTTGACTGAAAATGACTGAAAGAGCGAAAGATTCAAAAGACTCGACATGAAATGAAGAAAGAATAAAGATCTGAGACCGGTAACGCCCTCTTGCAAAAACATCAACCTCAGATTTGGTCAAAGAAAATTAAAATTGTGACTGAAAATGACTGAAAGAGCAAAAGATTCAAAACACTCGACATGTAATGAAGAAAGAAGAAAGAACTGAGACCGGCAACGCCCCCACAAGCAAAAGCCAAGAAAAAAGATTAAAATTATGACTGGAAATTACTGAAAGATTCAAAACACTCGACATGAAGTGAAGAAAGAAGAAGATCGACAACGCCCTCACAAGCAAAAGTCCAGAAGAAAGATTAAAATCGTGACTGATAATAACTTAGAATTAATCAAAAGCTCATGACCGGCAACACCCACACACCGTAAGCAAGCATTGAACATTTAGCAAACACGAGGTGAGAATGTTCTGGAACAAGAGCGCTCGATTTTTTGAGCGAGAAAAGATTCGATGTTCGCGGAGGACAGCTACAAAATTTCAGTAAAACGCCCATAACTCCCGATCCAAAGCATCTTTTTCCACGATTCTTTTTTAATTTATAGCTGAGAATGAGATCTTTCCAATGATGTAACATTTGACAAAAAGTTTTTTCAATAAATTTCACTCAATTTGCCCAACCAGACAATTTTTTGCAATATTGGTGCGCGCGCGTCGTTTCGGTAGCGCAATACGTTAGCTTATGATAATGACGTAGTACGCGCTCGACCAATCAGATTGTGCAGCACTTTCTGCTGCACACGATCATGGCCGACGAGGCTCATTTCGGGTACCTTGACCAAGTTTTCGCGCATTCAGTGATCGGTGTGCAGCGCGCGGCTCAAATTTGAATAATTTTTGCAATTACAATATTTTGCAATAAAAATTACACGAATGTCTTGGAAAAATTTTGTTATTATCAGATAATACAATTTTTGTGCTATTCTTGTCTTGGTTTTTGCTTCTGAAAAAATCCGATTTAAAATCATCAGCACAAAATATTTTTGATGATGTGCTGTTGAAATTATGAAAATAACATATATTTACAATCTGTGCTATGTTGTAGATTCTTCTTTGTAGATTGTTATTGACTTCGTCTCTGGAGAACTACCTTGTTTCTTCAAAGCAGCAACCTGTTTATTGAGTATATTATTTCATGAGTATATCAACATTTAAGTTATAATAAAAGTTCATGTTGATACTTCACTTGACAAACCAATGCTACCTGAATAAGTATCCGACATCCATTAACAAAGTAAAAAAACTGTACCCCCGTATCAAGAATTTTACTCTTTTTCTAAATTTGAAATCAAACGAATGTTCTCAACATAGCAGCTCCTGGCTTGGTATGATTTGAAAATTGAAATCAAAATAACTCAAATTTAGATAAATGCATCTCCTTCATCCGTATAAAATTAACCCTGCCCCCAATTTTCCCCATTTCCTTGCCCTGTCTCTTCCCTTGGTACCCACCTATTATATGCCTTCCCTCATTAATATATTATGACAAGCAATAAACCTTCACTAATTTGCATGTGCCATTCTCATAATTTTTTTTCTTGCTTAATTTTATCCATCCATGATCCCACCCACTGTCCCAGGGATGTGATTAAGCTGACAAGGCGAGAGCATCCTTTAGCTGCAGTGAAGTGTGTCACCCAAAAGTTGAAACTATCAAAATAATATAATACTGAACTGGGATTGCCTGAATTATTGGTTTACTTAAGCCAACAAGGCATCTCTTGCATACTGAATAAGTACCATAAACACCTAGGCCTAAACTAGGATCAGTCGATTAAGAAATCAAGATCTCAGATCAATTATCCTACCCTGAAGCCTGATACAACTACTCAATTTTCCTTTTTTTTCCTTGCTATCCTCCCAAAACCTCCAAACCATCCTCAGATTAATACCCAGATTAATCTCAACCCTGTATTAACTTAGCAAACCAACAATTTTGCTATTCAGTTAATCTGCAAGGCTGAGTCCTTTCAGTAAAAATATCTCTATCTGTACTATATCTGTACTCTTGAAGTTCTTGAAATTTCTGTTTAAAAAGGGTGCCATTGAAAACGATATTTGAGATTTCATACCAGATTTATTTATTACTGTGTTTTTCAATAAAGAAATTCTGTAAGCTATAAAGATTAATCTTTGTTTCACTAATCTTTGTTTCACTGAGGATTGAGTGCTGATGAAGTTTGTTGGTTGTTGGCAAATTCTACAATTCTACAAATATTGCATTGCCAAATATTGCATTACTCAAATTACTATTTATTCATTTCTGATACACTTGTAATAAAATAATAAGATTGACGACAAAACTTAATTCCATCAGTTCTAATCTCTATCCTTAGGTCTTGATGGGATGCCTCCATCATAGCCTTGGTAGTTTGAAACAGGTCAAAATACTTTAATGATTGGTGAGACAACAAATTGATGTGACCATGTTTTAAAAAGCTAACTATGTCACACACAGAGTACAGACTAAGAACATGCAAGGTCCAAATAATAAAATGCTTGCAAAAGGTACCTAACCTATTAACTTAATGCCCCCTACCACAATGGAGTGTGTTTGCTTCATGAGCTTCAGTGTCATAAGTTGGTCCTTGTGCATTATTGGGAATTCTTTATATTTATTGGGAAACTTTATCCAATCAAATAATCAGACAAGATCAAAGTATCAAGTCAATTGTCACTAGAAATAGAGCCCAATCACACTTTTTGAAGGCAAATTTCAAAAATGCAAATGTTTAAATTGATTAGATGGACACTTCCTACATGCTTCCACAATAGTTTCATGTTCATTTGGTATCAAAGTTATCACTTGTCTTATTTAAAACAATTCAATTCAAATATCATCTGGTCAGACAAGGAGGAAGTTTTCATGACATCTAGATTTGAGCACAATACATCAATCAACAAATGGTTGGACACAGTACAGGGAATCTGACAAATTTTCATTGCCATTAGTAATGTTAATGTTTAACTAAACTTTCTATAATTGACAATGAATCACCAGTGTTATCTTTGGGATACAAATACAGTCATCTTTTGTACAGTCAAATACAAAACTTTCCAACAGCTCTTTCTAGTCTTTGACAGGATCCAAGTGAATACCTAAACAGAGATCTAGGTAGATCAAAACAAATCTTAATGAGACACCAAAAATGATATGGTGTAATGGCTAACACTGTGGCACACGGACTTGCGACCGTGTTGTGGGGTTGAATGCATTTCGATTAAATGAGTCATAAGCTTCAAGTTCATTTAGAATTTAAGTTCATGAATTAAAACCCATCTTATCATTAGATATCGTGTTAATCATGCTGTATATTGTTAAAACTCCCATGTTACAGGTGTTCTACTGACTAACAAACATATTACTCAAGGTCATGGGAAGAATAGAACACCCTAGTATTTGTAATAAAAATCATCAACGTCACCTGCGATGGAAACTTTGCCATTTGCACCTGTAACAGAGGTTAGGGTTGGCTAAATTGTGGTTAAATTGACCTAGATAGATAATGACTCAATCAGCCTAGTTAGCTCCTAGATATTTGAACAGTGTTACAGGTGACACCCAAATTCCTCATATTAGCGATGTTTTTGGCACCTGTAACACGGTTTTTGGATTCATTAACCATCTGTAACATCAGAACGACATAATAGGCATGTGAATTGCATGATAGTTTTGTTATAATTGACCCCTTGATTGCCAATTTCCAATTAAGAAAGCAAAATCTTAAATGGATTATTTGCACGAACTTTAAACAAATGATTTACACCTGTAACGAAGTTTATAATCGAAAATATTGCTTGACAATTAGACAAAGCCTTCTGCACAGTGTGTGATAATTTTGGCTTTGTTCACATTTGTTACAGGGCAGAAATAAAGGCATTCTAAGAGGAACTATGAAGAAGCCTCAACACCTGTAACAAGGTTATTAACCTGCAACAGTCGGTTTTTCATGCAATTACATGTTTTGGTTGGAAATCTGCTATAAATGGATGACACTGGGCAATTTACAAGCTTACTAGCCAATATTTAAGGATTGAAATAATTGGCATTTTGAAAGGTTTCTGCACCTGTAACAGTGGTGTTAGGAACAAAGTTTTCGAATTGACACTTCAAACGTAACAAAATCAACAATTTGGCAAATTTCAACCTTCTAGCTCAATTAGTTATATGTTGGGTGCGGCAAAATCATATTTTTAGCATCTGATTTTCAACATGGCCTTTTAATCCACCTGTAACAGAGTGATAATAATTTGCCACATGTATCACAAATCAGCTTTTAAAAGATAATTCCTATACTACCCAGTCTAAAAAGTTGCATAATCCTAACGACCTCAGGAAGAGATATGGGCTGCTGAAATCGAACCTGTAACTCATGCACCTGTAACATTGAATGCTTTTTTCAAACTTGAATATCTCAGCACATGTTACAGGGTTTGACTCCGTTATTTTGACAATATGTTACCAAAACTTTATACTACCCAGTCTTGATATGTATGAAAATGTGAGTTGTTACAGGGGCAAGCAGTAGCTTGTTTAGTTAACCCTATAAAATTCTCAAAAAAGGGCAAGTCGAACTTCTCTTTGACCATATGGCGTCAAGTATACTGGTGTCAGCGTACACTGGTGTCAGAGTGCCAGTGTGGTATCTAGATGGCTTGGTGTCAAATTAACTGGTTTCACAGACATTCTCTAACAAGATTCCTCGAGACGAATCAGAATAACCAACTTTTAGGGCGCTTGGATTTGTCCACTTTTTCCGAAATTTTCTATTCGGTGTTTACAGGCCGACACAGAAGACAACGGTATCGTGAGGGTGAAGCCTAAACCTAAAGGTTTGGGGTACAGATGGCGAGGAAACAGCGAGCATCAGTATTTCCGACTGCGGTTCAGCAAAATCAGAGGTAAGAGAACTGCAACAGAAAGGGAATACTTGCCGCATTTTCATAGATTTACAGATCCTTTATTCCTTAAATCTGATAGCTATAATCGATAGGTATGTAATAAGTATATTTTTCATTTCTAAAGTTTTAATATACGTTTTCAATACATTCACCCACTGTGACTCTGAGTATTTGCTTTCTCTCAGAAACCGAGGAAAGTGACAGCGAAACAGAAGAGATGCAAGGCTACCAAACTGTCTACAGGTAAATTCAAGGATGGCGTGGTAGGAGTAGGAGTGGCTGGTCATAATTCGTCAAGGAAGGTGTGGTAGGAGTAGGAGAGGCTAGTCAATAGTCATCACTCGTAAAGGAAGGCTTGGAAAGAGTAGAAGGGGTTGGTCATCACTCGTCAAGGAAGGTGTGGTAGGAGTAGGAGGGGCTGGTCATCACTTGTAAAGGAAGTTGTGGTAGAAGTAGGAGGGGCTGTTCAACAATCGTCAAGGAAGGCGTGGTAGAAGTAGGTGCATACCAAAATGTAACATGACAGTTGACACAACTTTTTGAAGTTTTTCATATGATCCAGGGAATACCTATGGTTGCTTAAACTGAACAATTCATGAATCAAATACTTCAAACAAAATACATGGCGAATATACGAGCTGTCCATTTGCGTTCTGGCTGATTTTTATGTTTGACGGCAATTTTTAGTGAAATTGAAAAGTTGACAACTTTGGTACAATTTTCGAAAAGTGGCAATTTTTATACTGTTTGCGTAACGCGCGATGCAATTGTCATAGTGCGCATTTTCATTGCTTCTGGTTTCTGTGGTTTTTCGCGCCATTTTCGAGCCGCGCGCGCACTTATTGTTTTGATCCCGGTAATTGGACATTGGCCAAACGTGAGCCGTCAAGTCAGGACCTTTTCTCACGTTGATGTATTGACAGGTTGCACCCAAAGAGTGGACTGACTGCACGTGACATTTCCGAGACCCTTTCTCTGAAGCAAGTCATTCCGCCTGACAGAATCCACATCATCTACAAAACCGATAGACTCGAGTGAGTACAATTCAAATACCTCCAAACGGATACTTCAATTCATTATGTGTTTCTTTCCTTCCACATAAACTTTAAAACACCCCTGTCGACATAATCCAAGAATACGTCCCTATTCTTTCCAGGCCCGGGGAATCGATTGAGCTACTCTCACCACATTTTGGTAAAAGTAAACTGGAAATAAAGCTGATGACAGATGTGGAAATTGTCAAATACGACTATGACGCTCACGAGTTTGAAGAACCAGATATTATTGCGGAGGACACTCACAAATCAATGGTTTCTTCGAATCACTCGACAGCCACAGAGAAGTCAAGAAGTGAGAAGTTAGCTAATGAATCTATATCCTCAGCCAGTAGGGTGAGTGGAAAGTCTGTTAAAAGTGAGAGTGAAAAGTCTGCTATCTTGAAAGAAAAGTCTGGTATCTTGAGTGAAAAGTCTGCTATCTTGAGTGAAAAGTCTGGTATCTTGAGTGAAAAGTCTGGTATCTTGAGTGAAAAGTCTGGTATCTTGAGTGAAAAATCTGATATCTCGAGTGAAAAATCTGAGAGTGGGGCTGAGAAGTTTGCGAATGAACGAGGTGATTTGGGCAGTAGAGGCGGTTCACCGGTCGCCTTAACATAAACTATACTTATTGCATCAGTGCTCGACCTTATGTCATGGCAATTGATTGACTCCTTAATTTCTAGATTAGTATGTTGATTAATAATGTACACATGAACTGCTCTTTTTTTTCATAATTTTTGACGATGATTTTTAGCTTTTTAGAACAGAATGTAAATGGTTGTAAATATAACTGTTGAGTTAACAAAATGCAACTAACTGCCATTTCAGCAAACGTATGATGCATGAGAATGAACTTATTAATATTTGAATCGTAATATCATGGTATTTAAAGTACTGTATCTGACTAAAACTTTTGAGAATGCATGGTACATTTGAAAATTATTGTTTTAAATTCAATAGAAAACATTTAAAAACGATTTGATTGGTAAAATAAAATATATCACAATATTGACATTGAATTTCCTCAAATAAATAAATCATCGACAGTTCCCTGAACCGTTAATTCTCAAAAGTTTTCGTCCTCTGAATTTCAATCTAGCGCTCCTATAAATGTCTTGTCAGGTTGCCACAGGGACACTGGTATTAGTAGCGTCACATGGTCACTGGTGTTCACTGCTTTGTCCTCTCTTCGTTAACATTTCTATCTTGAATTTGAGATTTGCTTATTTGAAGGGTCAATAGAATGCTCTGATTCAGCTTCAGGCTGGGGTTCCTTGACTGTGTATCAGTGCTGTTGTGCTGACACTTTGCCTAGTGCTGATAGCTCTTACTCTCAACTGTACCTGCAGAGGGATGGGTTAGTAGTTGCTATGGTTACCAGTCACTGGTTAACATTCACTAACATCTCATGAAGAAATGGAATGATTCGTGTCCTCATGAGTTCTTTAACCATTTTCATATTATTCAAACTATATTAACATGGTTGTAACTATGGCACCGTGTCATCAGTGGCTACTGTCACTCAATCGGGAGTTATGTTTAGAGGAAAGCAGCTATGGCTATGTTTTCTACAGTTATATGGTTGCTATAGCTATGATTTCATATGGTTACCGTAACTTACTGGGTAGTAGGGATGACAGGAGAGCTGTAAGAAGGGGTGTGCAGACCGGTAACACAACCATTGCCAGCATCTGTAACCACTGAAATGTATCACACCTGTTAGACATGGAATGAGACTTTAAAAGCGAAAGTGTTCCATAAACAGGACCAGACTGGAATTGAACCGAACCCAAAACAACCCATGTTCTCATCATCATGTGACTGAATTAGGATGCCTCACGAAACCACCATGGAACTTCCTATCAGTGATAGGAAGTTCCAAGTATCATCCTTCCTCCTCTCTGACTTACCCTCATAGCGTGCTGGGTGGTGTCTCCCATCTCCTTTGTCATTACAGTGGGAAGTCCCGCGTAACTAGCTACCAGTGTCAGCCCCAGTCCCGCCATGGGTCCGTAACTCAGCAGTAGGGACAGAGAGGGCACCCAGCTCTCACAGTCTGAAACATGAAGTCTGGTGATATTCATCTTCAGTGGAAAATTGAAATTCCAGGGGTCACTCATGAGAATTTTAGCAGTCAATTAGCGAAGGGAAATTGTTTAAGTATCCAATATCCCGGTGAGCGGAATGTGCGAGGAATAAGAAAAATGCCATTCAATTTGCAAATTATTTCCTTATTTTGAAACATTTCGATTCTTTGAAGCATAAATATAGCCTCTATAATGAGCCTCAAAAATGCAGATCATTGTGATTCTAAAAAGGAAAGTTATCTAATGCTGTTAATTTGAAAGATGAAAGTGATAATTTGCATGATCATTTTGAAACATTCCTCAGTGATTTCTTCCTTATAGGACATGGAAACAAGCCAAGACTTGAAGGGTCGATGTCACGAGAAGAAATGAGAAAAAGAGATGAATGAAACGAAGGAGACGAGACCAGGTAAGACAGTCAAGTCCAAGTAATGGGCTAAACTTTAAAACCTATAGTGTGACATGCCGTAGTAAACAGTGAGTGTTGTGACTTGTGATTATGAGTCTCTGTCAGTTACAGAGTTTAACTCTGAAAAAAGAAAAGATAAATGAGTGCTTTGAATAAGAGATGGAGTAGATAGAATAGAAGTGTAGTGAATAGAGCCTACCTCCGAGTCCAGTACAGCAGAGCACAGTAGCCCCTGTCACCATGACAACCATGAGGACAGTGAGTAGGAAGGGCAGAACACTGAGAAGGATATTATAAAGGAGCAGGTCCCTCTCTGAAGTGGTGTGGTAGTCAATGTCTAGGACATCGTCTGAGTAGTAAGTACAGAACCCATCCATTCCCAAGTAGTAGGTGTTACCCCGGAGATAGGGCAGGATGGCGAAGGAGATACTGAATAGGTACCTGGAGCGGTGAGGGGTTAGTTTTAGGTGTCAGGAATGAGGGTAGTGGGTTTAGAGCGAGTTTATGTAAAACTTTACTTTAGAACTTCAGGTTTATTATCACAAAACTTCAAAAACACAGACTTCCCACCCTTCTCACTTTCAGGGCTGTACTGATAACCGCCGATGCGAACCGGTGGCGGTTTGCACAGCAATCAAGATGAGAACTTTTTCTTTTTTAATGAATCCACTAAAACTCACCCTATCGCCAGGATCGCTGCTCCACCCCACTTCATCCCTCTCCTGCCTCCATCTGAGACCCTGCCTCCTGGCACCCTGCCAGATGAGACGCTGCCTGAGACGAGGGAGAGACTGGAGACCAGGAAGAAGGGTACTCTGTGTGACATGTCGGTGAGAGGGCCTACCACAGGGCAGATGTCAGGGAGGGGAGTCAGGTAGGAAGCACCGGATACTACACCAACTGTCAGACTGGGAGGGAGAGAGGTTAGAGTGAGTTGTTATATCTCAGGTTAGACCTACTGCAAGATTGTCGAAATTATCGTAGTCACGAGTTTGGTTAGAATAACTTGCGCAATATCAGGTGATATGACACAAAATACAACACATCAAAAACCTACTAATATCCAAACCTACCTTCTCAGGAGGTCCCAGGAGAGCATCTGGATGTAGAGTGACGTCACCAGACTACAGGATGATGCCGTCACAGGACTGTACGATGATGACGTCATCACATCACCCCTCTTCCTCTTAACGAGTGCTACAGCTCGGTAGAGTGACACTAGCAGACTGATGAGACTGCAGCCGAGGATCAAAGCGCCGAACACGGGGCTGCCATGGGGATGCATTGCTTCTAGAGGTGGTGAGTTGGGTAAGTAAAGGTGATGTGTAACTTGGAAAGGGGGTGAGTTGGGTTAGTAAGCTGATTGAAAAGCTTAGAAATTAAAGCTGACGTGATTTCTTAAATTTTAAGTTCCTTCATCCCCCCCCCCAAAAAACACAGAGCTCAGAAAAGAGTAACAGGGCTGCTGCCTGCTAATCAAGAATTGGCCTGCTGACAAACTCCAAACACACACAAAACAAGGCGTTGGGAGGCAGGCCTGCCCCATTTATACCCTTCGGAGCCCGGTGGAGCGCGCTGGTGTTTCCGAGTTCCAGAATTCCAAATATTTGCGGAATGTTGCAGCCGCTTCTTATCACTCTTTTCTTAACTTTATCGGGTAATTATTACCCGGCGGATCCAACATAATTCCCTCCAGAATCTCCCGTCATAATAACAGAAGAGGGGACGAGAGGACCAATCGGGAACATGTTATCTGGCATAATTAAATATTATTGCGTTTAATTATTATTTTCTGATATCCGGAACGAAATTCGCCACTTCGCGGTGCTATAAGTCTGGAAAAGTGGATTATGAGAACAGAATGTAAGTCCGGACCCAGACGCGATCTGGAATAATGATATAAAAAGGCTGGAATTTTCCTTTGATGAAATAACAATTGTTTATTGAAAAGTGACGGAATCATGTTCTGTCATTATTACGTAACTACCCCTCCCCAACTTTGGCAAGGCGTCAGAAAAAAAAACAAGCTTTGTTTTTGGCGCATATTTATTAACTCAGCAGGTACCTTTATGGAGAAGGAACGAGGAGGATCGTGTTTTTGCGGACGGATCTTTCATTCAGATTATTCCAGGACGACTTTGAAGGAAAAGCTTCAAGAATTCAAGTTTAACATATAATTTTCAGGACCGATGAAATAGAAATAACTTACCTTATCATTCAATGTATTACTTATGCATATAAATTTAACTTGAAATATGCATTTAATAAATACAGCATATTATGAGTTATTTTGTTAAATGTCTGCTCACCATATCATCGTAAGATAGCTCCTACTTTAATAATACGATTGGTCATCAAAACAATGCCTCACTTTGCTTCATGATTTTCAGAGAGTGTCATGCAGCAAGCATGACACTCGGTGTGACTTAGTCCTGGCACTCTGCCAGAATAGGCGGTGTGACGTCATCAACTCCCCATGTTACACTCTGATAATGACGTCACTCTCCCCGCCTACTCTTAGCACGCAGCCGCGAGGAGTAAAACACATCGCAAGCTTTCTCCAATGAGATATGAGCGCGTGTTAGGCCGGTGGAAAATCACTCTTTTTTATTAAAAAGAAGAGACGTATTCTTGTGCTACTGTCTCTTTCACATTTGCTTGCTGTAAAAGTACCTTATTACTTTGTCAGTAAAAGCACCTCATTACAATTTGTCAGACGGGCTGCTTCGCCATGTTTCGTGTTTTTGTGGGCCTGGTTCTGGGGTTGACTTTGGTAGAAGTGGGCAGGGCTAAAGTGCTGTCTGGGACAGTCAACACATTCGAGGTAGAGAGGTGAAGGATGAAATGTTTCAGATTTTATGTTATGATGTGTGAGACATCATTAAAACTTTTCAGTTTTCTCTGGTACTTACTGTTCAGGTTTCTTTGAAATTGATCGATAGTCAGCAGCTCTTAGACCGTCAAATGCAGTTTTAACTTTAAACTCTTTCAGTTTTAATGCTTTTTTCAGAATTTCCATTTTCTGGCTCGGTTCTGTTTTAGACCCCACAACGGACAGGCTTCCTTCACCTTCAATTATCGCAGGGTTAGTGCAAATCTTTGTTAGTGATATCTCATGAAGGCATCAGAGAATAGGAACTCAGGGTATTTTATTATGGAGTAGCAAAACGAAGTAGTGATGCGGACAAAAATCAAAGAATCACAACAAAATAAGGATAAAATCCTTCAACATCTGGCAATCCCACCAAAACAAGTTGCTTAAGTAGTACAAGCCCATACCCAAAACTTACGTAATGTTTTAATCTCGATGCACTGCAGTTGAAGATTAGAATACGAATGAGAATTCATAATATGCGAGCAATTCATGACTTATTCGACAGCTGGCCATATTTTGTTACGCTTTAATACAAAAATATGTTGCATTTTGACGATGCTATTGTTTATTCTTAGGTACTTTTAGCTGTTGGCGAAAGTATGCTAGTTTTGGAATTGGCATTTTTGCATAACATTAGATGAATGATCTCAGAAAATGACTACTTTCGTCTCTTCTTCTCATCTTCTCATCTTCTCACCCTGTTTCTTCAGGGAGAACGTGGATGTCATCCTCCCAACTTACAACTCTCTTCTCATCTACCACGATGGTCCGGAACAGTGGGAGGCTGCTTACAAAACATCCCTGGTAGGGGGTCAGATATTCGTTCTTACTTCTAACCCCTTTCAGCTGTACTCCAACAATGTGATATTTGAATGCGCGGAGAAGTTGCGGAGGTGACTGCGCGGCGTGCGCCTTTGCTGCGCAACTTTACATTTAATAAGCCAAAGGGACACCCCTTTCCCACCCCCTTTGTCTATCGATGATTGACTCCTCCGAGTGACGCGCCGCTCACCACTCCGTCAGCTCGGTCAGCTAACGAAGCCGCTTCGCAGCTGCATCAGCGGGTCTGGTATCACCAGACAACACCCCCCTCTTTTCCACCTTCACCCCTTTTCCACCCCTTTTACCTCCCCCCCCCCCCTTACACCACCCCCACCTCTCCCCTTACACCCCTTCCCCCTTTCCACCCCATACGCCCCATTTTCTCAGCCCCTTCTCCCCCCTTCCACCCCACTACCCCCCCCTTTCCACCCCACTCACCCCCCACAGACGTGTAAGGAAAAGGTGGCTCTCCTGACGGTGGACAGGGGAACAGATCAGCTGGCTATCCTCAAACAAACAGAAGAGAAGTACTGCACGCAGGAAGACAACACTAGTCCCCTTATAAACTGCACCAGTGAGTGGGGAATAGAGACCAGCTGCTTAAACTGCTTTCCTTGATTTAAACTCATGTGTGTGCACATGGATCGATAGATAAACACGCGTATAATACTGTACTTTGGACAGAAATTTAATGAAAAATCAACTGCGCGCACTGCAAAATTTGCGTCTTTATCGTTCCCTTCATTGCTTGATGCATGTGAACACACATATGGGACATGGGTTGAAGAACTGCCGCCCCTTCTGACTATTCCCACATTTTCCTGCATTGAAGGTATCCTCTATCAGGTAATTTCAAAGGCAAGAAACCGTTTTATGAAGTTGGAGATCCTAACATTGTCACTTACCACGATGGTACATCTATTGTATTTAACCTCTTTAGTTTCTTGCAGTGACAGTGCATTATTGCATGGACTGATGCGAGGCATCTTTACTCATTTTTGTTCCGGGTTACTCATTTCAACCCCAGTGCAGCAAAATATCAACCCCCCCCCAGAGCATGGTGTTATCTTGTATTGAATTTTCTAATCTTGTTGTGAATTTTCTAATCCTAATCTTACAGCACTGCTTTCACGAACATTTGACCCAGAACATGTGTTGTTGTGATGTTGCTATGACAACATGTGCTGTTGCTATGACAACATGTGCTGTTGCTATGACAACATGTGTTGTTGCTATGACAGCATGTGTTGTTGCTATGACAACATGTGTTGTTGCTATGACAACATGTGTTGTTGCTATGAGAACATATTGTGTTAATGTAGCTATGTATTAGACACTGAATCTTCGCAGCTTCTCATGGCACATCTTCAGGTTACATAGGTTTCCAAAATTCCCGAGCTCGATGGTGGTACTTTGCCGTATCGAACTGTGACAACCCAAACGTTAGTTTATGAGACAAGTTAAATTGACAGCAAACTGTTGAATGATTTTCAAATTTCATGTGGAATTTGCCAAATGTTCCAACTTCATTCCACACGATTTGAGTTGTTCCGTTTTCCACATTTCGACAACGCCTGTTCCCAGGGTGTCACTACGATGAGTTACACGGTGAAATTAACCAACGGCAACTCTTTCTGGAACAGACACGTCTCAGCTGACGAAATAGGTAAAAATCCGGGGTTTTATTTGATAGGAAGTCTCAGTAGGGTGACTATAATTATTGGGTCAAACTGCTTATCAGTTGCTTCAGTGGGGTTATACTCAAGAGTCTCATTGTTTCAATTGATTTGAGTAAATTCTGATGTTCCTCTTAATTATTCCTCGTTTCACTAAACGAGTTCGCAATTAAGAGGAATATCAGAATTTACTCAAATCAATTGAAACGGCTAATGTTTCTGCTATTCAACTCAAACATTTCTCGGCTCTTAGTTCCTCTAAATGGGAATATCTTCCTCCGCAGGAATTCTGGAGACAGAGATAGTGTTCCTTATTCTCTTTCTCTACCTCGTCATATCTGCAGCCAGAATAGCCCGTGAGTTTTATTGGGGTCACAAATGACAGAAAAGCTTGTTCTTCGAGAAGGAGTTCCAATTTCCAAATAATGCCAACTTTTTCCTAGTGATATCCAGGATTTTACAATATTTCCATTTTACCCTGTGAAATGAGTAATCATATCAACAATCTGTAACAATACCTCTGGGGACGCGCAGGCTGAATATTTAAGATATTTAGGATTCCGTTGCCTCTGGTTTCACGGCTTGATCGCTGCAGAGACAAATTAAGTTTGATATACTCAAGTCACCGTTTCCGTTGCTAATCCTATCACAATTGCCGAACAATAGTCCAGTAGACTGTGGATTGAGACAAGGCACTTAAAGACTGAATTCCACGCCTCAGTTCCACATTCCACGCCCTAATTCTACATTCCACGCCCCAATTCCACCCGTCACACCCTCTCTTAGACTCTCTGAGACACGCCCTGAGCCCTGACTGCCGTGTTATTCCAATGTTTGTAGGCAAAGTCACGCCCAGGCGATTATCACACCGATAGTTCATGCTCCTGACAAGCAGTCAGATCACATACGGTCCTTGCGAGGCAAATCATTTCCAATATTTCATAAATATCATCTGGGGAATCGATAAGGAACTTATGAATAACCCTCTTTTCCTAGACAGTTTATGAATCACCCTCTTTTCCCATGATAGTGTCCCCTGTTAGTGATAGGGTCCTCTGTTAACTTGATAGTGTCCCCTGTTAGTGATAGGGTCCTCTGTTAACTTGATAGTTTCCCCTGATAGTGATAGGGTGAAGGGTCCTCTGTTAACTTGATAGTGTCCCCTGTTAGTGATAGGGTCCTCTGTTAACTTGATAGTGTCCCCTGTTAGTGATAGGGTCCTCTGTTAACTTGATAGTGTCCCCTGTTAGTGATAGGGTCCTCTGTTAACTTGATAGTGTCCCCTGTTAGTGATAGGGTCCTCTGTTAACTTGATAGTGTCCCCTGTTAGTGATAGGGTCCTCTGTTAACTTGATAGTGTCCCCTGTTAGTGATAGGGTCCTCTGTTAACTTGATAGTGTCCCCTGTTAGTGATAGGGTCCTCTGTTAACTTGATACTGATAGTGTCCCCTGTTAGTGATAGGGTCCTCTGTTAACTTGATAGTGTCCCCTGTTAGTGATAGGGTCCTCTGTTAACTTGATAGTGTCCCCTGTTAGTGATATGGTCCTCTGTTAACTTGATAGTGTCCCCTGTTAGTGATAGGGTCCTCTGTTAACTTGATAGTGTCCCCTGTTAGTGATAGGGTCCTCTGTTAACTTGATAGTGTCCCCTGTTAGTGATAGGTCCTCTGTTAACTTGATAGTGTCCCCTGTTAGTGATAGGGTCCTCTGTTAACTTGATAGTGTCCCTGTTAGTGATAGGGTCCTCTGTTAACTTGATAGTGTCCCCTGTTAGTGATAGGGTCCTCTGTTAACTTGATAGTGTCCCCTGTTAGTGATAGGGTCCTCTGTTAACTTGATAGTGTCCCCTGTTAGTGATAGGGTCCTCTGTTAACTTGATAGTGTCCCCTGTTAGTGATAGGGTCCTCTGTTAACTTGATAGTGTCCCCTGTTAGTGATAGGGTCCTCTGTTAACTTGATAGTGTCCCTGTTAGTGATAGGGTCCTCTGTTAACTTGATAGTGTCCCCTGTTAGTGATAGGGTCCTCTGTTAACTTGATAGTGTCCCCTGTTAGTGATAGGGTCCTCAACTGTTAGGGGTCCCTTGTTAGTGTAGGTCCTGTTAACTTTGATAGTGTCCTCTGTTAGTGATAGGGTCCTCTGTTAACTTGATAGTGTCCCCTGTTAGTGATAGGGTCCTCTGTTAACTTGATAGTGTCCCCTGTTAGTGATAGGGTCCTCTGTTAACTTGATAGTGTCCCCTGTTAGTGATAGGGTCCTCTGTTAACTTGATAGTGTCCCCTGTTAGTGATAGGGTCCTCTGTTAACTTGATAGTGTCCCCTGTTAGTGATAGGGTCCTCTGTTAACTTGATAGTGTCCCCTGTTAGTGATAGGGTCCTCTGTTAACTTGATAGTGTCCCCTGTTAGTGATAGGGTCCTCTGTTAACTTGATAGTGTCCCCTGTTAGTGATAGGGTCCTCTGTTAACTTGATAGTGTCCCCTGTTAGCGATAAGTCCTCTAATAACTTGATAGTGTCCCTGTTAGTGATAGGGTCCTCTGTTAACTTGATAGTGTCCCCTGTTAGTGATAGGTCCTCTGTTAACTTGATAGTGTCCCCTGTTAGTGATAGGGTCCTCTGTTAACTTGATAGTGTCCCCTGTTAGTGATAGGGTCCTCTGTTAACTTGATAGTGTCCCCTGTTAGTGATAGGGTCCTCTGTTAACTTGATAGTGTCCCCTGTTAGTGATAGGGTCCTCTGTTAACTTGATAGTGTCCCCTGTTAGTGATAGGGTCCTTTGTTAACTTTGATAGTGATCCCCTGTTAGTGATAGGGTCCTCTGTTAACTTGATAGTGTCCCCTGTTAGTGATAGGGTCCTCTGTTAACTTGATAGTGTCCCCTGTTAGTGATAGGGTCCTCTGTTAACTTGATAGTGTCCCCTGTTAGTGATAGGGTCCTCTGTTAACTTGATAGTGTCCCCTATTAGTGGTAGGGTCCTCTGTTAACTTGATAGTGTAAACGTTAGTGTTAGGGTCCTCTGTTAACTTGATAGTGTCCCCGTTAGTGATAAGGTCCTCTGTTAACTTGATAGTGTCCCCTGTTAGTGATAGGGTCCTCTGTTAACTTGATAGAATTGTTAGTGATAGTCCTCTGTTAACTTGATAGTGTCCCCTGTTAGTGATAGGTCCTCTGTTAACTTGATAGTGTCCCCTGTTAGTGATAGGGTCCTCTGTTAACTTGATAGTGTCCCCTGTTAGTGATAGGGTCCTCTGTTAACTTGATAGTGTCCCCTGTTAGTGATAGGGTCCTCTGTTAACTTGATAGTGTCCCCTGTTAGTGATAGGGTCCTCTGTTAACTTTATAGGGTCCCCTGTTAGCGATACGGTCCTCTGTTAACTTGTGTGTCCCTGTTTACTGATAGGGTCTTAACTTTGATAGTGTCCCCTGTTAGTGATAGGGTCCTCTGTTAACTTGATAGTGTCCCCTGTTAGTGATAGGGTCCTCTGTTAACTTGATAGTGTCCCCTGTTAGTGATAGGGTCCTCCGTTAACTTGGATAGTGCCCCCTGTTAGTGATAGGGTCCTCTGTTAACTTTGATAGTGTCCCCTGTTAGTGATAGGTCCTCTGTTAACTTGATAGTGTCCCCTGTTAGTGATAGGGGTCCTCTGTTAACTTGATAGGGTCCTTTATTGTGATATTATCCTCTGTTAACTTTAGATAGTGTCCCCTGTTAGTGATAGGGTCCTCTGTTAACTGATAGTGTCCCCTGTTAGTGATAGGGTCCTCTGTTAACTTGATAGTGTCCCCTGTTAGTGATAGTCCTCTGTTAACTTGATAGTGTCCCCTTTTTAGTATAGGTCCTTCTGTTTAACTTGATAGTGTCCCCTGTTAGTGATAGGGTCCTCTGTTAACTTGATAGTGTCCCCTGTTAGTGATAGGATTCTCTGTTAACTTGATAGTGTCCCCTGTTAGTGATAGGGTCCTCTGTTAACTTGATAGTGTCCCCTGTTAGTGATAGGGTCCTCTGTTAACTTGATAGTGTCCCCTGTTAGTGATAGGGTCCTCTGTTAACTTGATAGTGTCCCCTGTTAGTGATAGGGTCCTCTGTTAACTTGATAGTGTCCCCTGTTAGTGATAGGGTCCTCTGTTAACTTGATAGTGTCCCCTGTTAGTGATAGGTCCTCTGTTAACTTGATAGTGTCCCCTGTTAGTGATGGGGTCCTCTGTTAACTTGATAGTGTCTCCTGTTAGTGATAGGTCCTCTGTTAACTTGAGAGTGTCCCCTGTTAGTGATAGGTTCCTCTGTTAAGTTGATAGTGTCCCCTGTTAGTGATAGGGTCCTCTGTTAACTTGATAGTGTCCCCTGTTAGTGATAGAGTCCTCTGTTAACTTGATAGTGTCCCCTGTTAGTGATAGGTCCTCTGTTAACTTGATAGTGTCCCCTGTTAGTGATAGGGTCCTCTGTTAACTTGATAGTGTCCCCTGTTAGTGATAGGGTCCTCTGTTAACTTGATAGTGTCCCCTGTTAGTGATAGGGTCCTCTGTTAACTTGATAGTGTCCCCTGTTAGTGATAGGGTCCTCTGTTAACTTGATAGTGTCCCCTGTTAGTGATAGGGTCCTCTGTTAACTTGATAGTGCCCCTGTTAGTGATAGTCCCCTGTTAGTGATAGTGTTAGGGTCCTCTGTTAACTTGATAGTGTCCCCTGTTAGTGATAGGTCCTCTGTTAACTTGATAGTGTCCCCTGTTAGTGATAGGTCCTCTGTTAACTTGATAGTGTCCCCTGTTAGTGATAGGGTCCTCTGTTAACTTGATAGTGTCCCCTGTTAGTGATAGGGTCCTCTGTTAACTTGATAGTGTCCCCTGTTAGTGATAGGGTCCTCTGTTAACTTGATAGTGTCCCCTGTTAGTGATAGGGTCCTCTGTTAACTTGATAGTGTCCCTGTTAGTGATAGGTCCCTGTTAACTTGATAGTGTCCCCTGTTAGTGATAGGTCCTCTGTTAACTTGATAGTGTCCCCTGTTAGTGATAGGTCCTCTGTTAACTTGAGAGTGTCCCCTGTTAGTGATAGGTTCCTCTGTTAACTTGATAGTGTCCCCTGTTACTGATAGGGTCCTCTGTTAACTTGATAGTGTCCCTGTTAGTAATAGGGTCCTCTGTTAACTTGATAGTGTCCCCTGTTAGTGATAGGGTCCTCTGTTAACTTGATGGTGTCCCCTGTTAGTGATAGGGTCCTCTGTTAGCTTGATAGTGTCCCCTGTTAGTGATAGGGTCCTCTGTTAACTTGATAGTGTCCCCTGTTAGTGATAGGGACCTCTGTTAACTTGATAGTGTCCCCTGTTAGCGATAGGAACCTCTGTTAACTTGATAAATTTCCCAGAAATTCTAGGAATACTCCTCTTTTCCCAGACATTTTTTGAATAATCCTCTTTTCCCAGACATTTTATGAATAATCCTCTTTTCCCAGACATTTTATGAATAATCCTCTTTACCCAGACATTTAATGAATTCTCTTTTCCCAGACATTTTATGAATAATCCTCTTTTCCCAGACATTTTATGAATAATCCTCTTTTCCCAGACATTTTATGAATAATCCTCTATTCCCAGACATTTTGACCAGCAAACAAGTGTACCATACTTCTTTCAAGATCTTCATAGCTTCCCTCAGCCTGCAAGCTATCGCTACCATTTCCTCCGCGCATGTTATGTGTCAGAAACTTTTGGTTCGTCAATGTCATGATCGGAAATTGTCCAAAGTCTTAAATGATCTGTCTTTCTATAAAATACCCCCTTTTAACAAAATAACCCCACTCTTTTCCAGCTATCGCTACCACCATCTCCACAATCTACAGATGCGTCATTAACCTGACTGGGGAACACAACAAACCCCTCAGATACATTGGCAAGAACACTGGGGACTCTACCACAGGTTACCATGGTAACCGTGGTGTTACCATGGTCTTCATCTGGTTACCATGGTAACTGTTGTGTTACCATGATTCTCATCTGGTTACCATGGTAACTGTTGTGTTACCATGATTCTCATCTGGTTACCATGGTAACTGTTGTGTTACCATGATTCTCATCTGGTTACCATGGTAACTGTGGTTTTACCATGGTTATCATCTGGTTACTATGGTAACTGTGGTGTTCTGACTTTTTCGTGCGCGGCGTATTGCGACGCGCATTGTGCTTTTGCAGAGCATTGATGTGCTTTTTGCATGAAAAGCACATTCATGCGCCTGAAAATGCAGTTCGCGCCTCGTAATACGCCGCGTACTAGAGTCGGGACACCACGGTTAATGAACTCTGTAGAAGTGGTGTCATGGTTCTCATCATATTATCTACCGTTTCATTAAATGTTTTGCTATTTGATTGTTGGTTTGAGATGTAAAAATTTGATGTAATGTTTTACTAATGACTGATGCAGGCAAAGGGGCAGGGATATTGGCTGAGACGCTGTTTATCTTGCTGCTCATTCTCCTCAGTAAAGGATGGACTGTTGTCAGGTACTTGAACTGTTGTTGAGATGAAGTTTTGTCAGGATTTAACAGATGTCAGGATCAAATTTTATTTCAAACAAACCTGTCTGAATTTTTAGTGATTTTATAATTTGCATATATTTATTATAATATCTAAATTTTTTTCAGAGGCCGTCTGAGTACCCAAGGAACTATGATTCTGTCTGCATCTATCACTTTCTACTTCGTAGCTCAAGTCGTGGCTCTCTTTTGGGAAGCCTATATGAGTATTTGGAAGGAACTGTGAAAAACGCCGCTCCCTTCTTTCAGTTTCATGATTCATCATTTTTCACCACTTGCCAACTTACAGTTTACTGTGATTGAAAATCCTCCCCTAGCAGTAACCCCTCTCCTCCCATTGGTTAATCCTCCCCTAACCTCCTCCCATTGGTAAATCCTCTCCAAACCCCCTCCCATTGGTCAGATGTTTGACCCGGGCGAGGTACTGTACGAGTTCGAGTCGTTGCCAGGTTACGCGGTGATGGCGTGTATCACGGTCATGTGGATCTGGTTCTGCACGTGCAACTTCCACACCCTCAAACTGTACCCTGATAAGGGCAGATTCTACGCCATGTTCTTCGTCTCCTACACCATCTGGTGAGTTCCACGCCCTCAGGGGAGGCGGGAGCCTCACGTCATTTGACCTAATCTGGTTAGTATTTTAGGCTGTTAAGAAGGTGACTAGGATCATTTTACCCTCCAAATCCAACGCGCGCGCTTTTTTGCGCAACACGACCCTCAAAATGTCGGACTGTCCGAGTGCTGCGCGCTAATGATGTGAGAAATCCAGTGAGTACTGAGTGGGCGTTTGGTAGGTGGTTGAGAGGAACGTCATTATTATGATCTATACTAGCGAATTCATGACGTCACAGTGCCGCGGTCGCTGTATTTGTCGTCTTTGTTTTAAAGGGTCTGTCAACGTAGGTGGCAATGTCATCAGTCTACCGTCCAGAACTGGTCAGGCGTGTGGTTATTCAAGATGTATATTGACAGCTGTCCAAAATTCACTTTGAAAGAATGACAGAATTTTATTCTCTCTTCTTTTCGGCACCCCCACTTATTCAACTTTATCACAGAAATACCGTCGACGGACGTTGTTTCTATTTCTTCTGACTGCTGGCGAGGTGGCTGACGTCCAAATCAGTCTACCGCGAGGGTAGGGTAACATCCTACGAAAATACCGCAACATTGAGACTTTGAATCTCATTTTTAAATTTTTACCCTCAAACCTCAGTTATTTATCACTAATAGCTCAGGTTCCTGGCTTTGATCAATTTTAAAACTCACAGAATAGAGCGAGAGATTGAGACTTCTTTTTTATTCAAAACTTAAAGATCATAATAAGATATGAAACCCTCTGGACCCAGAGGGTTTAAAACAATCAACATATATGAATAATCATATGGCCCCCCCCCCCCGCATATGATTATTTATCTTGATATTTATCTCGAAACTCATATTCCTACCTCTAACCTCAGTCTTTTATAACTTATTTCCCAGAAAACTGATATTCCTACCTGTAGGCTGTAACCTCAGTCTTTCATCACTAAATACTCAGGTTCCTGGCTGAGCTAATCAACCCCCACTCACAAAACTCACAGAAAAAGTGATAGCGAGAGATTGAGACTTTGAATATGATACTCTTATACAAAACCCCCACAATGTTTACTAATTTGTTCAGGTTCCTGGCTAAACCCATCACAGTTATGATAGCTTCCTTTCTGCTGGAGGATTACTACCGGGAGAAGGCAGTTAATGTGGTCCTCAACACCATTCTTTTCTTTGGGTGATTACCACTCTTCTCTTCTCCAATCTCTTTCTTGAACTCTTTTCCTTTATCTGAATTGAAAGCATTGCTCAGAGCCTTTGTGCTCAAGGACTTGACTACCGAATGTGATTATTTGAATAAGCCAAGATTTATAATGAATTCATCTCTATCTTAACACATTCCCCACAGATATACAGTGTTCTTGATCCTCACTCGCCCTTCCAACGCCAACAGAGCGTTCCCTTTCAACATCAAGACTACCCAGGTGATTGGAAAACATCTTATTATTTATTGGATTAATGAACTACCGTTACCTCTCGCGTTTGTAACTCCATAGAGCAAGAAACAGCCCACCTGGTTTCGCCTTCAGAACGGAAGCGCTAAAGTATTAAACTTTATTACACTCATTTACGCAATAAAGTCATCTAACTCTGGACAATAGCAGTTGTTTTTTACCCTGGTTTCGGTTTGACATCGGAATTGCTAAAGTATTCCTCTTTACAATGCAACATTAAGTTATGCTATAAATTAAACTTTCTTCCTCTGGACAATGCCATTGACCTGGTTTCACTTTCAGATCAGGAATAGCAAACTCCAAAGACGACATTGTGGACGGGGACTTGCCGCGGAAGACTTTCGAAAAAGCGGGCATCTTTAGAGCATCTGGCGCGGTTAGTTTCGCTTTCTACTTTCGCTTTCACTATATTCACATTCTGTATTCGCTTTCCCTCTCAATTCAACGACTTTCTGTATTGGCTTTACCTCTCAGTCTCAATACATCGAATTTTCCTAAACAATTCCACTTCGGTTTCACTATACACCCCTTTACTACATTCGCTTTCACTTTCATTACAGGAGCACCTGCCGATTATCACGTGCAGATTAGCACGTGCAGGTATCACCTGCCGATTATCACGTGCTGGTATCACGTGCTGATTATCACGTGTTGCCCCAGCAACTCTCTGTAATGACTTTGCTCCCTAGCCCCAATCCCTTTCTCGTTAAATTCGTATTACATTCCGTCTGTGAGAATATGTGAGGTGACGCCATCAACACACCACCTTGAGGAATGATGATGACGTCATCAGAGACGTTATCGCAGTAACTATAAGGGGAGGCAGGTGGTGGTTCCTCAATGCCGAGTGTGTATTGTGTCTGGCAATAATAGTAGTAGAAATATAAGCTCATTCTAAGCACCAGGTGGTTTTTATACCGGGCGTCTCCAAACTCTGCCGATGAGTCAACTCACCACTTTCTGCTCTGATAATGACGTCATAAACTACTCAATTGTCGCTTTGAGAAAGTGAAAGCTTTGTCTCGCGCTCTCATGTGGGTCGTGTAGAATCTGATATGCAAAGTGTTGTCCTCCACCTACCCCTGAAACTTTAATGGAGGTACTTATGGGGGCTAAATTACCCCAAGCTTCCAAGGTCTCTATAGCCGTATAGTATTACTTTCAGTTTAATATGGGCGCAGGAGTTGAAGTTTAAAACGATGAAGTTCTAACTGAGAGCTGATAAACATTTCAAAAATCATCCCAAATTATAACCCACTTTTAATGAAATTAATAAAACCAAGTTTAGCTATTTTTCTACCCTCTTGAATGAAAATTGTTATCCCAGGGTATATATTTACTGTTACTGGCCTGCTAAAAAATAAACTAACAATCTTTTAGTTTTGATCGCCCTTAGGAAACGACCGGTTAACCGAACCGAAACCGAAATACCGGTTAACCGGGCGTTTTCAGCCAACCGAAACCGTAACCGGATATTTTGATTTCGCAATTATCCGTTTGGTGAAATCGGTCGATTAACCGAACCGAAACCGAAATGGGTTAACCGGCGTTTTCAGCGAACCGAAACCGTGTAACCGGTCGTTTGGTAATCGCCCTTCCTATAACTATAAGAAATAATCATGGAAATTGGAAGCAGCACGCCGTGTAGAACGATATCCTAAAGCCCCCCTCTGTAATCCTGCCTTATTCCAGGTTATTGGCAGTAGATCTGACGCCTACTCCGTTGGTTTCTCCTCCATCCATTGCAACCCTGATACTCTCACCAGTCCGGAGTCAGCCAGTCACAGCAGCATGGAAATGAAGCAGTTCGAGGGACCCTCCCATATCTAGTGCAAAGTCAAAGCTTAACCTCAAAAGTTGCTCTAACCAGATCCCTTTGCCCTTGTCTATCGATGATAGACCCTTCCCACTTCCGAGTTCCGAGTGACGCAGCCGCTTCGCGGCTGCATCAGCGGGTCTGGTATCACCTCTAACCAGATCCCTAGTTTTACGCGCGCGCGACGCCCTGATTAGGGGAATAGAAATACATGAAATAAACTTTGGACCTACTTTACTTGAACTTTTAGCAAGTTTTTTCACCCTTAAAATCCTCACGTTTGATGCACTGTTTTTTGGCAGCCCTTCTAGTTCTACTCGTTGTCACTGTCAGGCGACTCATGTGTCGCCTGACAACTTTGAACGGGTAATAGGCAAAGCCCGAAGAAAGGCTTCGGATCCGAAAGACAGCCCTCAACGAGTACATTGTCTAGTCTTTAGACTCATTTGATTTTGAGAAATTTAACTTTGAAATTTGAGCACTGCCTCAGCTCCGTGTAATAATATGTTATAGAATTCATAATCGGATTAAAAAACGTCATATAACATTATCACGCACCCGGGCCCACGTTCATCAAACCAGGCCAGATGTGCACGTGCGTTCATAAACCAGATGTGCGCGAGCTCATCTGCAATGCAATATGAATAAATTCAGATGTGTGCGTGGCGCGCGTGCGTTAAACTGATCAGATATGCGCGCGTTCATCTGATCAAATGTGCGCCCGCGTTCATCTGATCAAATGTGCGCGCGCGTTCATCTGATCAAATGTGCGCGCGCGCGTTCATCTGATCAGATGTGCGCGCGCGTTCATCTGATCAGATGTGCGCGCGCGTTCATCTGATCAGATGTGCACGTGCGCGCGCGTTCATCTGATCAGATGTGCACGCGCGTTCATCTGATCAGATGTGCGTGCGCGTTCATCTGATCAGATGTGCGTGCGCGTTCATCTGATCAGATGTGCGTGCGCGTTCATCTGATCATAGATGTGCGTGCGCGTTCATCTGATCAGATGTGCGTGCGCGTTCATCTAATCAGATGTGCGTGCGCGTTCATCTAATCAGATGTGCGTGCGCGTTCATCTGATCAAATGTGCATGCGCGTTCATCTGATCAGATGTGCGCGTTCGTCTGATCAGATGTGCGCGCGTGTTTGTCTGATCAGATGTGCGCGCGCGTTAATCTCATCAAATTGCGTGCGCGTCCATCTGCAATCAATGCAGATTTGCGCGCGCGTTATCTATCAGATATGCGCGCGTGTTCATTTATACATCTGGCTATCTGCAATCAATGCAGATGCGCGTTCGCAACTGATGAGATATGCGCGCATGTTCGTCTTGCCAAATTGCTCGCCCGTTATTGTTAATTTAATCATATGTGCGCGCGTTCATCTGTGACCAAATCTGTATCTGCGCGGCGCCCGTGTTCATGCAACCAAAAGTATGCGCGTGCGTTCGTCTAACACGCGCATGTTTCCGAAATATAAATAATCCAACTTGATGCGCGTGCGCCCCGGCCCCGTGCGCGCGCAACGACGCAACGTTCAGCATTTGCAGCGCTTTTGATAGCCATCCCGGTCTAATCAGACGGGCAACGTACGTCGAAAGAGAAATTTGTAGAAATTTAAGTTATACCTTCCTTAGCCCGCAAAGGTGTGTATACGTGTTTAGCAAAGTAATACCTCCACTTAATGTTGTGCCCGAAAGTTGAGCTGGGTATGGCTCATTGGCTCCATGAAAAGTGGGACAGTTTCCAGAGGTCCATGGCTATGATGGAATTTAATTTTTCAAATTATTATTCATCAATATATTATTACTGTACACACTTCCCTGGAACTTGATTAATATTTACATTAATGAATGATTAAGTGTGCTTATTAGTGTTTTCACCTAGATGACAAAGCATTTTATCTTTACCTTTATCTTTATAGGAACTTATGATTAGTCAGTTATCATTTGTTTATAACATTTCAAAGTTTTGCATTTTTTATATCTTCAGGCAAACTTTTTTAAAATTTACATCACCTTTTTCTCATTAACATGTTTTTAACTTTGTTAGCATTTCCTGTTGCTGTCTAATTATAGGTTCTAAATTGTCTGACGTTGACAGACCCTCTCGAGAATCAGATTCGCGGCTGGCGTCAGCAGGTCATACATTGTACGACAAGTTCTAAAGTATTTTGGTATCCGTAAATCAGCTTTTAATTCATTTTTATTTGTAAATTGCATTTATTAATGTAAAAGTAACAAATGAAAGTAACAAATGTGGTTGCCTAGACCTAAGGGGCCATCTGTAAAAGACGTCCGCAATGAGGGGGGAGTCTGGCCAATGCGGACGTTTGCGGATGTAGGGGGAGGGGCCGTTTAGCCAAATGAAGACGTCCGTAATTCATGGAAATTTTGGCGATTTGACGGCTATTTTACTAGAAAATCATGAAATCTCGGGGCCAAAAATGATGACCCAGAAAATTTTCAGGAAACATGTGTATGTCCAGGGGGAGGGAGGGGTTTCTGCATTGCGGATGTTTGCGGACAAGGGGGAGGGAGGGGTCTAAAATGGCCAAAATTTTGTGGATGTCCTTTATGGATGGCCCCTCAGGGTACTTTAAATTATTGAAAAATTTTTCTCCGGATTGGGTTGAATATTCGAGTTGATATCATGTCAAAAATTTTCTATTTCTATCTATTTCCATAAAAATTGGCCAAAAATTGATTACATAATATGTGACCGTGGTGTTTCCACATGATAAAAACGGCGCACACTGAGTGCGCGCCACTGAGTGCGCGCCATTCCCACCATTAAATCTCCAAGGTGGGAATGGCGCGCACTCAATTGCGCGCACTGAGCGCGCGCCGTCTTTTATGTGGAAACACCATGGGCAATGATCCCTAAATAGGAGCATTTAAGTTTCTAGAGATATCACAAGTTCTTGCTCAAGCATATTTAATATGCTCTTGAAGAAATTATTCTTTATTGCGTGGTTGTTTTTGAAATCTTTCGGTTTTCAAAACTGTTATCAAACAACGATTAATTTTTTGCTTCACACCCTGAGCAACAGGCCAAGTACTCAAAGCATGGCATGTCCCTATCAGAATCGGAGAAATACATCAACTAGTGTTTCAGAGTGGAGTTTGGCTGTGAGTGAAAATTATAAGAAACAGCAGAAGTATTCCCTATTTTATAAAACTTGTTATAAACTTGTTTTCATCAAGATTTAGATTATTCTTCTAATTGTAAGTAACAAGACCAAGTAATTTGTAATTCGCAACATGAAAAATGGTTATAGATTCGTCCAGACAAGCCTTCTGACTGTGAATGGGCCAAAGGAACTTCTCAGCCAAGTCCGCATGTGCACAATGAGTGGAAACCTCCGTAAGTATTTTCAGCCTGCAATTTTATCGAGAAATGAATTGAGTTCTAAACTATTTTGAATTTGGAGCTCACTATTAGCCATGAATCGCTTAGGTTTTGATTTTTTATGAGTATGGAACACTTATCCCTGCACGAAAATAACTTCCCTACTCATCTACAGCTTACCCTTTTCAGTACAAAATATGGTGTGTATAACACTATTCTTGAACACATTGGAAACACTCCTATGGTAAAATTGGACAGACTCAAAAAGGACTATGGACTTAAATGTGATCTATTTGAGTTAATTTGTTTTCTTAAGAATGAATACTTAATAAACAATGGCATTGAGGACTCTAACAGCTTAAATTTGGTCATCTTGCATATTTGATTGCAATGAAAGCACATACTTAGGCTGAGTTGAATTCACCATCAAAATCATATTATGAAGTACACTGGTGACTTGTGTCATGATAAAACAGGTCTTCCTGGTTTATCTTTAAGCTTTTTTAAGAAGGCAATTTTATCTCACTGGAATTTATTGGGTCAAAAATATCATATATTGATAAAACCAGTATTTTATTTCACCTTTTTAAAATAGCATTTGCTGCTTTGAGTCTAATTCACTTATGGTTCGTTGATTCAGGTATTTAATTATTTCTTGATAAGACTAGTTCAACTTGTTTGCTGATAATTCGTGATTTAATTTTCTCTAAAATATTTGTACTGGGTTTGCTTTGTCTGGAATCATTGTTCAGATGAAAATATATAACATGGAATTAATTTAGCAGATTTCTCCTCACTTTATCTCGCAATTCAGATACACTAAATCATTCCTATCACATCTGATCAAATGTATAACTTTGAAGAAGCAATATAAAGTTACATAATATTCCTGTCTCAGTTGCGAAGTGTGAGTTTTTCAACGCTGGAGGGAGTGTGAAGGACAGGATTGGGTTGCGGATGGTGGAGGAGGCTGAGAGGAAGGGGAGATAACTCCTGGGGTTCACACCCTCATAGAACCTACTTCAGGGAATACAGGTATACAAATACACCTGTATCACAGGGGGAATACAGGTGTAATACAGGTGTAAAACAGGCGGAATACAGGTGTAATACAGGCGGAATACAGGTGTAATACAGGGGGAATACAGGGGGAATATAGGTGTAATACAGGTGTAATACAGGGGGAATACAGGTGTCATATAGGTGTAATACAGGGGGAATACAGGGGGAATACAGGTGTAATATAGGTGTAATACAGGTGTAATACAGGGGGAATACAGGTGTCATATAGGTGTAATACAGGGGGAATACAGGGGGAATACACCTGTAATACAGGGGGAATACAGGTGTAATACAGGTGGAATACAGGGGGAATACAGGTGTCATATAGGTGTAATACAGGTGTAATACAGGTGTAATACAGGCGGAATACAGGTGTAATACAGGCGGAATACAGGTATATTCTCTGAGATAAAGTATAAACATTGTATACAGACATCACCAGACTTTCAGCAGTTGGACCGAGTGATACATGAATTTTTCTCGACTGACGGATATTAAGGTAATTTTATGAACTCTTCCTCATCCAATCTTCCTCAGGCATTGGTTTAGCTCTGGCAGCAGCAGTGAAAGGGTACCGCTGTATCATTGTGATGCCAGAGAAAATGAGCAATGAAAAGGTGAGTTTTTTTGATAAGAATTTGAATTTGAATTAATTTGAGTCCTACTATGAACCATAACTTCTGAGTTCAAGTTTAGGGTTAAAATGGGTCGGCGCCCGACCCATTTCAAACGATCACAGTATTGTTGTGCTAATAAGTTTAAACATATAACATTGTGAGCCACACAGGTTTAAAAGTAGGTTCGTATGCTACATTCTAGTCTCGTACTATGAACTTCTGACATAACATGACCCTGCAGGTGAGTGTGCTGCGAGCTCTTGGGGCGGAGATCGTCCGAACCCCAACCTCTGCTGCCTTCGACAGTCAGGGTAAGGCTACTCAGTGTTCTCACTTTCTTTTTCTCCTTTTTAACCTGTCACAGGTCTAACCTGTGACACTCTCTATGTTTACTCATGCTTTTCTGGGAGTTTCTGACCACAGAAGTAAAGAAGTCAGTCACAGAAATGTGACTCCAACCTGGAAAAAGTCCAACCTGAACGAACTTGTACTACATATTCATCGATATCTAAAACTGGTTGTGCTATCATGGTTCCTGCGGACACCGGCATTTTTTTCAGAGTAAAACACTTTTTGTGTAAATCCGTGACCTTGAATTGAGGCCGTGACCTGCAATTGTCATGAAAGCCGATTAATTCCGGGTGCACATATCTTCTCCATTCCATTTGTTCTCTGGTGGCAATTCAATATTCTAGGTAATCGCATTAGGGTGCCATCTGTCATAATCTCGGGGCAGGATAATTAGATTTGGCAAATCAGTTAATTTGGTTGTGAATCATGTACGTAATTTGAAGATTACGTAATTTGAAGTAATATGTAAAATGATAACAGGAAATGAGTCAAAATGCAGGAACTCGTTACTTGGTAGGAACTCAGCATGTCACAGTTATTCTTATTGATTATTACAAATATTATTGCGAAAGCCAAAAGTTCAAAACGTTTTCTCCTGTGATTTGTCATGCTGACACAACCTACTACCTTCTGTACTGTACTCAGTACTGTTTGTACTGGGCACAGTGATTAATGTATAGGTACATACTGTGCACGATGATGTGTCGTGTATAACATAGAATCAGTGTAATAAGTAAACACACATCATCACATTGTCAGATGTCCATTAGTTGTGTAAACAATAAAAGGTTGGGTTACTATACTCTGTAGTCTGTGTTTACTTGCGAAACAGCGTAGGTATGCTTATACACGTGTCGCGGGCAGTAAACGACCGAGTACTCGGCCTCGGCCTCGGCCTCGGCCAAAATCGGCCCTTTTTTCAAACTCGGCCTCGGTCTCGGCCAAATTTTGCTTCATTTTGCCGAGTTTGATACCTAGCCAATTGCCAGAATTTCATGTTATTTCAAAACTTAGGCTGAATTTTAGGATCAAACAAGCTAAAATTTTCTCTGGATTAAAATTAAACATAAGAACTTTATCAAATTTAACCGATTCAATTAGCAAAAGATTCTTTTAAAATAGTTTTACGGCAATATAAAATTGTAGCTTCACGAAAGTTATATGAACTCGGTTGAACTCGGCCTCGGCCTCGGTCTCGGCCTCGGCCTCGGCTCCGGCCTTGACGATGCAAACTCGGCCTCGGCCTCGGCTTCGGCTAAGAACCTGAACTCGGTCGTTTACTGGCGGCGGGCTAAGAGATAATCAAATTCCTACACAGATTTCACTCTGTACAGCAGTGTTAACAATTAGGCTAATCATCGATGACAATTATCCATTCTCAACCCTGATAATGACGTCATCAACTCTCCATTCTAAACCCTGATGATGACGTCATCAACTCTCCATGCTAAACTCTGATAATGACGTCACCAACTCTCCATGCTTAACTCTGATATGACGTAATTCTGGAGCGTTTCTCGGGGTCTCTAATGTTATGGCTGCCGGACAAGTGCGCACATGGGAGCTTAATAATTGACAGGGTAGCGTGGGAAAATTTGGGGAGTAGCCCAATCAGTAGATTGACAGGGCACCCTGTTAGACCATGGGAAATAGATTCTTATGTGCGCACTTGTCAGTAGGCCAATGTTTCACCTCATCAGAAGAAGAGCATATCATCCATTTCATCGTGCAATTACCACTTTCCAGGCCATTTCCCTCCCAATTGATGTAATACATCATGGTACACCATGAGACGTTTAAATGAGCCCCCTGTGAACTGGTTCCATTTCAGAGTCCCACATTGCAGTGGCGCAGCAGCTGATGCAGGAAATACCGAACTCTACCATCCTAGACCAGGTCTGTATTTACAAAACACAGTACAAAGTTGCAGTGATTCGATCAACTCATGATGTGTCTGTATTGCTTACATCAAGAATTCAGATCATTTTAATTAGAATTTTCACATTTATTTCAAGGTATTATTAATTGGTATTTACATTTATCATTCCTATATGGTATCTGACATGTTGCGTTTCTCATTAAAGGCAATTCTCTGTATCGCTAATTAAGGCTTCACTCCAAATCTCCAGAGAATTGATGTATCGCGTAACTTGACACTGCGAATCCCTCCGACGTTTTGCTGCTACATTCTGATCGTCAAAAAATTGACGTTTCCTGGCGCAGATATTAAAGCGCCCAGTCCTTAGAATAAAGCATTTCAAATTTTAATCGACCATTAATTTCAACTCGTTTTGGCTTCCCCTCATGGTTCTTAAAGTTATACGGCAGAAAAGTCCGATATCATTAACTCCTACTCTTCCACGGAACATTAATAAGAATTTACACTCTCTTCTCGGTAAATTGAAGCTTTCAGCAGAACTCGTGTAAATCTCACACGCTATCTTAACATGCTCACTGAATTCCAGACATCCAACTAGCTGGATCCATTCCAGTGAAAGGGTCATGCATGACTGGAAATTCTGGAAAATCACCTGGAATCCACGCGGAAAGGTCTTCGCCGAACCATGATTTTGTGATGTACTTGGCGCGCACGTGCGAACTTTCTTTACATTTTGTAGTTTTCTGTTTTTCTTGTACCAAATCGGGCGCTCAATGCGAGGTAGCTAAATTTTAGGCAATTTTTCCAGGATTTGCTTGATTTGACGCCAGATTCCGTTTCAGTATCGCAACGAGTACAACCCTATCGCTCACTACGACTCAACTGCAGAAGAGATTTACCATCAGATGGGAGGTTAGCGCGGGGATGGTGATGTTTTAAGACTTGCCCACGCCAAGCTATTGGATACTGGGTTTATTTCAATTACTTGTTAGGGTGCGCCCTTTTTTCAAAGTTTTTTAGGCTCTTTGACTCGATTGTAGATCTCAGTGAGCTGATCACGAGGATATCAAGTTTTTTGAAATTGGACAATGTCTTCCTTTGCCTCTGGGCGTTTTTCTGTTTCGTGACGTCACATCACGTGACCTGTCACGTGATCCGCGTGCTAGTACTTTGTGCGCGCTCTGATTCCGCGCGCGCAATTGCAATTCTATGCGCGTTCGCGGATCTGAGTTGTCTGTGTCAATTCTGTGCTATCTATGCCATTGGTAAGACTTATCTTTATTGAATAATAGAATTTTCTGTTACCAATCTATGATAGACGCAGATAGCAAATAATTTAAGGATCAGCTTATCTTGCCAGTGACATTTTCAAGGCCGATAATTGCGATAACTTAGAAAATGGAAGCTCAAGTTTATACATTGAGAGCTGAGAAGTACATTAGTACTATACAGGGTTAAAATTGTACATCCCAATCAGGAGTGTCCCCAGTCAGATCACATGACAAAGCAGAGGACACTCCCTCAACCATTGATAGAGCAGAACAAGGTTCACGTGACTGATAGAGGAGGAAGCAAGCAGTATCTCTTTGACCATGAAGAAATCCAGTTAACAGTGACCTAGTTTGTTATATTTTAACGAGTAGGCACTCTTGCTAATTCTATTTCATCGTTCGGCAGTCTTGAAGCTTATTCCGATCCCGAGATCTGTGAAATGTGAAACACAAAATATCCGTTTTATTGTTCTGTATTTTTTCTGGCGTTGCTAAACCCCCTGGGTCTGAAAAAGGCGGACAAAGCGGATTCAAAACGACGGAATGTCGCTCGGAATAATGACAATCGAGGTCTAATCCCATAGTCAGGTATTAGACCTGCACTTCTGTTGTCTGAGATCGCGAATTCGTACTCTTCAGCTCCTGATTCAGATGATTAAGAAACGGCCAAGATAACGGTATACAAGTTCCTCAGGATTGTGAACCGTCGCTCAAAATCTGGGCACCATGGAATTTTCTGATACCAATCTACTAATTCTACGATAGACGCAGAAAACAGATAATTTTAGAATCAGCAAGTCTTGCCAGTACCATTTTCAAGCTGATAATTGCGATTACGGCAGTCTTAAGAACTTCTCTGACACCACCGGCTAGCCGACTTGCCAGACAGCCAGCTAGCCGGTTAGCCAGCCGGCCAGCAGGTCGGCTAGCCGGCCGGCTAGTTTGTCAGCTGGTCGGCTAGCCGATCGTCTTGCCAGTGCAATTTTCGAGCTGATAATTGCGATAACTTGGAAAATGGAAGCTTTAGTTTATACATTGGGAGCCAAGAAGTACATTAGTACTATACAAGGTTAAAATTGTACATCCCAATCAGGAGTCAGGGTGCATGTGAATGCCGAGTGTCCCCAGTCAGATCACATGACAAAGCAAGGGACACTCTCCCTCAACCAATGATCGAGCAGAACCAGGTTCACGTGACTGATAGAGAAGGAGGAGGAGGAAGCAAGCAGTATCTCTTTGACAATGAAAAGATCGGGGAACAGACATTTCATCTCGCGACACTTCATCTCACGACATTTCATCTTCGACACTTCATCTCAAAGTACGACATTTCATCTCGTACTGTAAATTGATTCTATCCTGAAGTACGACATTTCATCTCCAGAGTGCGACGTTTCATCTCAAAGGGTACGACAAAACATCTTCTGCTGTAACTTGATTGTACTGACATATGATCTCGAGAGTACGACGTTTCATCTCCAAGGCTACGACATTTCAACTGGGGTTGACACCTCTTATCAGGGTAGGAAACTTGATCTCAGTGTATGACCCTTCGTCTTAGACTGCGACATTACATCTCTCGGTATGACACTTCATCTCAGGTAAGACACTTCATCTCAGGGTACGACATTCCATCTCTGGGTACGATACTTCATCTCAGAGTACGACACTTCATCTCAGAGTACGACACTTCATCTCAGGGGAGTATGCGACTTTTTACCCCCGACTTTTTATCCCCGACCTTTTACCACCTAAGTATCATGTGCGACTTTTACCCCCGTCTTTTTATCCCCATAGGTATAGAAATGGAAAGTGTTTTTTAAAGTTTAACCATAAATCACAATATGATGTATAATATAATGCTATTCAAATCACACAGATTACATATCATTATAAACAACTCCACGGAGAAGTCTGTCAACTTTAGGGAGAGTGTACTCCGAGACCAACTTCTTGATCCGCTCGTTCCTCTTCTTCCCTCTGGCATGTCCTCTCTGGATGTCGTTGATAGTGGGTGCTGTGTGTGTCTGCTGCTTCTCCAAGGACTCCAGGAATTTCCAGATGGATGGATGCTGACAGCTGATGAGGCTGCTGAAGGAGTGGTGGAATGCTTCAAGGGCGTTGGTAGTCCTGGAGGACCCTTAGCGTGTCTGGGTACGACATTCTACATCACGAGGCAACAAGGCATAAACACGAACCGTTAACCGTTAACCCGTTCTTCTGTCCGTGAACTTTGTAGAGCTGGGTCCAAAGCTTCGGAGAAGCTTTAAAGGTCCCATCTCACACAGCCTCTCAGATTACCATGATACAACGGTATATGAGTATCGGCAGTCTTGAACTATTCCGACACGACCGGCTGGCCGGTCGGCTAGCCGGCCGGCCAGCCGGTGAGCCAACCGGCTAGCCGGCCGGCTAGTTAATCAGCCGGTCGGCTAGCCGCCCGGCTTGCCAGTTAGCCGGCCGGCTAGCCGGTCGGTTAGTCGGTCGGCTAGCCGGCCGAGCAGCCACTGAGCCAACCGGGTACGACCGGCCAGCCACACGCCGAACCCCTACCTTCTCCAACACCCCTTTGCCTTCCTTCTCCAAACCTTCGTTTGAAAGTTTCTTCTCAGTCTGACAGTATTAAGAGAAAAATATTTGAAATCAGCGTATCCAAATTTTCAGGACTGCCTCTCAATCGGTACATTAGTGGGTTAACGTATTCAGATTCTCGCGGTATACCTACGTATCTCGCGTCATGTAATGCCTTATCAAGATAAGAACATCGCTCTCCTACTTGTGATCGCATTCACTTACGTGTGTTACGTGAATATGACTGATTGCAGGGTGAAAATACTTCCAACAGAATAGTAACATCGGTCACTTACGTATCTCATGTGACACGGACTGATCAGGACTACATTCAATACAATGCTTCATAGATCGTCTCCTACCCTGTTATTGCATGGTCAAGTCGCTTCAAGACGAATACTTCCAACAGAATAGCAACATCGTTCACTTACGTATCTCATGTGACACGGACTGATTAGGACTACATTGAATGCAATGCTTCATAGATCGTCTCCTACCCTGTTATTGCATGGTCACGTCGCTTCAAGACGAATAGGATATTTGTACCCTTAAATAGAGGACTTTCTGACCATTTATCATCAGTTCATCATGGCTTGTTTCAACTCATCTGTTCTACAGCTACTAACCTCCAGTGAAGCAGACATCCAGATCTTCTGCAGAAACAGAGGTGTGATCCTTCTTCCTCCCTCTGTACGGGTACCAACTGCAACGCCCAGATGACGTGGACTTCCTGTTCTGCAACCCGCTACAGAGATGGTTCCTATGGAGATGCCCTAGCTGTGGATTATACCGCTCAATCAGACACAACTCCATCCTGGATCAGCAGAACATAACCTTCACGCAGTTCATCTGGCTCCTCCACGCCTTCTCCAACAAGAACAACACCAACGTCAACATTGCGGAGTACACGGGACTGTCAGAGCACTCTGTGTCGGTGTGGGTGGGCAAGCTACTAACCTGCCGGCGGAGTACATATAAGAACCCTGTGGTGCTCGGCGGACATGGTGTGGTGGTGGAGGTGGACGAGAGTAAATATGGAAGCGGAAGAACAACCGAGGATCATGGCGGGATGGCAACTGGGTGCTTGGGATGCTCGAACGCGGAAGGTCCGACAGATGCCACTTCATCCCTCTTCCTGATCAACTAGCCGGCCGGCTAGCCGGTTGGCTCACCGGCTGGCCACCAGCTGACCGCCAGCCGGCCGGCTAACCAACTTAACCGGCCGGCTGGCCGGTCGGCTATTGGCCAGCCGGTCGTGTCGGAATAGTTCAAGACTGCCTGAGTATCATGATCCGATCCTTGGTACCTTACACCATTGCTCGAACGAGATAGCATCACGTGAGTTCCTCCTCGAAATGTGATCCGGAGGGTGTAAAAGGTCGCAGTTCTACGGTTAGGTACGACTGTTTATCCCCATCGAAGCTTGAACGGGGATAAAAGGTCGCAGCTGTACTGTTGTCTGCGACCTTTATCCCCCCTGTTTGATACCGAGCTCATTTTTCAATGGGGGATAAAAAGTCGCAGTCTATGGCAGAAGTGCGCCTTTTTATCCCCCTCAAAATACAGTACAGATCAAAGACAAAGCAGGGGGTAAAAAGTCGCACATGATACTTAGGGTGGTAAAAGGTCGGGGGATAAAAAGTCGCATCACCTCTCAGGGTGTACGACACTTCATCTCAGACTGCGAACCTTCATCTCTGGCGGGTACGACACTTCATCTCAAGGTACGAAACTTCATCTCAGACAGCGACACTTCATCTCAGGGTTCAAAACTTCAACTCAGGGTACCACACTTCATCTCATGGAACGACACTTCATCTCAGACTGCGACACTTCATCTCTCAGTACGAAACTTTACCTCAGACTGCGGCACTTCATCTATGGGTATGGCGCTTCATCTCTGGGTACGACAGATCATCTCAGGGTACGACACTTCATCTCAGGGTACGACACTTCATCTCAGGGTACGACACGTCTTCATCTCAAGGTACGACATTTCGTCTCAGGGTTCAAAACTTCAACTCAGGGTACCACACTTCATCTCATGGAACGACACTTCATCTCAGACTGCGACACTTCATCTCTCAGTACGAAACTTTACCTCAGACTGCGACACTTCATCTATGGGTACGGCGCTTCATCTCTGGGTACGACAGATCATCTCAGGGTACGACACTTCATCTCAGGGTACGCCCTTCAGGCAAAACGACACGTCATCTCTGGGGAAGACACTTCATCTCAAACTACGTTTCATTCAGGACACTTCATCTCAGGGTACTTCATTCAGAATGACACACTTCATTCAGACAACGAATTTCATTTTTGACCGGCTTCATCTCAAACTAACATTTCATCTCAGAAGATGAAGTTCATCTCAGGTACGACACTGTCATCCCTGGTATGAAACTTCATCTAAGACTGTGACATTTCATCTTTTGTGGGCTCATCTCAAAAAACATTTCATCAGGTACCGGCTACTTCATTCAGATTGTACCCTATGGTTAGACACTCATTTCGGAACAATTCATCCCAGACAACGACATTTCATTCAGAGTCAGACTGGGGACTTTTTCAGGTACTGAGATGCCACATTGTCACTTCATCTCAATGAAGTGTCGTACCCAGAGATGAAGCGTCGCAGTCAAAGATGAAGTATCGTACCCGCCGGGCCAGAGATAAAGTGTCGCAGTCTGATATGAAGTGTGGTACCAAAAGATGAATCATGAAATGTCGTACCCTGAGATGAAGTGTCGTACCCTGAGATGAAATGTCGCAGTCTGAGTGAAGTTTCGTACCATGTGTTGCAGTGTCGTACCCTGAGATGAAGTGTTGTACCTGAGATGAAATTTCGTACCCTGAGATGAAATGTCGTTGTCTGAGATGAAGTGTTGTACCCTGAGATAAAGTGTTGTACCCTGAGATGAAGTGTTGTACCTGAGATGAAACTTCGTACCCTGAGATGAAATGTCGTTGTCTGAGATGAAGTGTTGTACCCTGAGATAAAGTGTTGTACCCTGATATGAAGTGTCGTACCCTGAGATGAAATGTCGTAGTTTGAGATGAAGTGTCGTACCCAGAGATGAGATGTCGTACCTTGAGATGAAGACGTGTCGTACCCTGAGATGAAGTGTCGTACCCTGAGATGATCTGTCGTACCCAGAGATGAAGCGCTGTACCCATAGATGAAGTGCCGCAGTCTGAGGTAAAGTTTCGTACTGAGAGATGAAGTGTCGCAGTCTGAGATGAAGTGTCGTACCTGAGATGAAGTGTCATACCGAGAGATGTAATGTCGCAGTCTAAGATGAAGGGTCATACACTGAGATCAAGTTTCCTACCTTGATAAGAGGTGTCACCCCCAGAGATGAAGTGTCGTAGCCTTGGAGATGAAACGTCGTACTCTCGAGATCAAATATCGTACTTGACAGAGTTACAGTACAATCAAGTTACAGTGAAAGATGAATCGTCGTACCCTTTGAGATGAAACGTCAAATGTCGCACTCTAAAGATGAAATGTCGTACTTCAGGATAAAATCAATTTACAGTACGAGATGAAATGTCGTACTTTGAGATGAAGTGTCGAAGATGAAATGTCGTGAGATGAAGTGTCGCGAGATGAAATGTCCGTTCCCCGATCTTTTCATTGTCAAAGAGATGCTGCTTGCTTCCTCCTCCTCCTTTTCTATCAGTCACGTGAACCTTTTTCTGCTCGATCATTGGTTGAGGGAGAGTGTCCCTTGCCTTGTCATGTGATCTGACTGGGGACACTCGGCGTCTCGGCATTCACATGCACCCTGACTCCTGATTGGGATGTACAATTTTAACCTTGTATAGTACTAATGTACTTCTTGGCTCCCAATGTATAAACTAAAGCTTCCATTTTCCAAGTTATCGCAATTATCAGCCCGAAAATTGCACTGGCTAGACGATCGGCTAGCCGACCAGCTGACAAACTAGCCGACCTGCTGGCCGGCTGGGTAACCGGCTAGCTGGCTGTCTGGCAAGTCGGCTAGCCGGTGGTGTCAGAGAAGTTCTTAAGACTGCCGTAATCGCAATTATCAGCTTGAAAATGGTACTGGCAAGACTTGCTGATTCTAAAATTATCTGTTTTCTGCGTCTATCGTAGAATTAGTAGATTGGTATCAGAAAATTCCATGGTGCCCAGATTTTGAGCGACGGTCACAATCCTGAGGAACTTGTATACCGTTATCTTGGCCGTTTCCTAATCATCTGAATCAGAAGAGTACGAATTCGCGATCTCAGACAACAGAAGTGCAGGTCTAATACCTGACTATGGGATTAGACCTCGATTGCCATTATTCCGAGCGACATTCCGTCGTTTTGAATCCGCTTTGTCCGCCTTTTTCAGACCCAGGGGGTTTAGCAACGCCAGAAAAAAATACAAAACAATAAAACGGATTTTTTGTGTTTCACATTTCACAGATCTCGGGATCAGAATAAGCTTCAAGACTGCCGAACGATGAAATAGAATTAGCAAGAGTGCCTACTCGTTAAAATATAACAAACTAGGTCACTGTTAACTGGATTTCTTCATGGTCAAAGAGATACTGCTTGCTTCCTCCTCTATCAGTCACGTGAACCTTGTTCTGCTCTATCAATGGTTGAGGGAGTGTCCTCTGCTTTGTCATGTGATCTGACTGGGGACACTCCTGATTGGGATGTACAATTTTAACCCTGTATAGTACTAATGTACTTCTCAGCTCTCAATGACCAATGTATAAACTTGAGCTTCCATTTTCTAAGTTATCGCAATTATCGGCCTTGAAAATGTCACTGGCAAGATAAGCTGATCCTTAAATGATTTGCTATCTGCGTCTATCATAGATTGGTAACAGAAAATTCTATTATTCAATGAAGATAAGTCTTACCAATGGCATAGATAGCACAGAATTGACACAGACAACTCAGATCCGCGAACGCGCATAGAATTGCAATTGCGCGCGCGGAATCAGAGCGCGCACAAAGTACTAGCACGCGGATCACGTGACAGGTCACGTGATGTGACGTCACGAAACAGAAAAACGCCCAGAGGCAAAGGAAGACATTGTCCAATTTCAAAAAACTTGATATCCTCGTGATCAGCTCACTGAGATCTACAATCGAGTCAAAGAGCCTAAAAAACTTTGAAAAAAGGGCGCACCCTATTACTTGTACAACTGAGAATGTTCTAATTAGAATGGTTTACATTTGATCTACATTCCCAGGTAAGATAGACATGATAGTGATCGGCGCTGGGACGGGGGGAACTGTTACTGGCGTGGCGAGGAAACTTAAAGAGAAGATACCTGGCATTGTGGTGAGCGGGCATCAATGAAGTGCTCAACTGATGACTGGAAAATGAACCTATTGTGTTTTTATCTACAAGCCACAGTACAGAAGTGCTGCAATCTTATCAATCCATGTCTGATCTACCCATGTTTGATGTCTACCCAGGATAATATTTCCTTGCGTTTGAACAGTATTCGTAACCAGGTAGTTGGTGTGGACCCCGAAGGGTCGAGTCTGGCGGTTCCAGAAGCTCTGAACAAGGAACGGGAGGGGGAAATGTATCATGTGGAAGGGGTAGGGTACGACTTTATTCCTACTGTACTCGATCAGAAGATAGTCGACAGGTAATTTACTCAAACGTGCCCTTTGAGAGGACTATTTGAGAGGATATGAAACTACTCTGTTTTGTGTCATGGGTTTTATGAAATTCACGGCCCCCCTGAATTTCAAAAATACCCCTGAGATGACTTTGTAACTTCTTGTAAGTTTTAGCTGTGCTAGCTGCAGTTAAAACAAATATCATATCTGCAGATGGGTTAAGAGCGATGACGAGCCCTCCTTTGCCATGGCCCGCAAGATGATTAGACTGGAGGGGTTGCTATGTGGGGGCAGCTGTGGTAGCAACATGTACTGTGCGATAGAGGTATTATACGTCAGTAAAGGTGCCGTGTTGAGTCATGATAATCATTCTCAACCAACTTTCATAATGCTATTTGAAATGCTCGACTATTCGACTAGGATGAGTTTTGCCCCGTCTCAAATTCTACTGTGATGGATGCTAATTTCTGCCCCTTCTCACCCCCTCCCCATTTCACCCCTCCTCAACCCCCATTTCACCCCTTCTATTCTGTTAGAAATCCCCCCTCCCTCAGGAAGCTAGGTCGTTGCCTGAAGGAGCGCGTGTGGTGGTAATCCTGCCTGACTCTGTACGGAACTACATGACAAAGTACCTCTCTGATGATTGGATGATAGAGCAGGGATTCCTGAACGTGTCAGAGAAGGAGGACGAGGCGCAGCAATGGTGAGTGTGCAGGGGGGTCAGTGGTAAGGAACAGAAACCTAGGGGAGGGGAAGTGATAAACCCCGTGTGGATGTCAATTAAATTGGCAAAAAGAGTTTCATTTTTCGGGTTTAAAGGAGTTCAAACAATATGCTTTGTAGCACATTCGTACAAAAGGAAACACCTTCCAACTGCAGAATTTCGCGACAGATTTCTGAGATTTCTAACCCCAAAACGTGACTAAACACCACTTCACCTCACAGGTGGCACAAACTCCCTGTGTCAGTGATAACCCTGACGGACCCCATCATCGTGTCCCCCACAATGAAGTGCCAGACTGCAATTGAGATCATGAGCAAGAGAAACGTGGATCAGTTGCCGGTGGTGGACAGCGATGGAACCATCCTAGGTCAGACCGATGAGGCAACTTATTGAGATTATGCCGCATCTCAAAATTATTCCGCATCCTAGGTCAGATTCTTGTGGCAGTGTGACTCCCTATAGTTCATGTCGCACCTTTTCGGGCTTCAAGTAATATAAAAGTTGGAGGGACCTCTGATTCCTGTATTTTGCTGGATCGCCGTTAGAATTATTCCTGGTAGATACGACCAAAAGTTCACTTTTCCCTGGATTTCACACCCGTTCTCCTCGCAGGAGCGGTTACTCTGCACAACATGATGCGGAAGATAACTAGCAGAAAGGCTGAAGCTCAAGACCCCGTCTCTAAAGTCATGTACAACCAGTTCCAGAAGGTAATGGGAGGGGATAAGTCAATCCAGAAAGTACAGTATTGTGTGGCTTTTCTTACACCAATTTAATGCGTTAAAGGGAGCGCTGAAACAGGGACTGTTGAAAAGTCCTGCGTTGAGTTTAGATGTGCTACTCCATTGGGCCATGTACAACCAGTTCCAGAAGGTACGGTATTTTATTGCCAGGCGTTGCCCTCTCCACGCTCGTCAGACTAATACTTTATGGGTTTTCTGTGGAGCGATTCTCATTTCACGATGTCGTAACTCCTGTGTTACTACAACTGCGAGTGTGAAACAGAGCGCTGGTATAGAAAAGAGTGCTGGTCTAAAAATGTGGTCTAAAAAAGAGAGGTTGGTTTTAGAAAGGCCAAGATTCCAGGAGCTCTTTACTTTTAGATGTGCTACTCCATTGGGCCACGTTATCCCCCCTATTTCAGGTGACGGTGGACACTCCTCTGGCTGTAGTCTCCAAGATGCTGGATCACGACCATTTCGTGATAGTTACCAAAGGGTGGCAATACTGTGAGTATACATGTTCAGATCTTCTAAGCGATTCGTGTGAAGTCTCACTTTATGATTTAACTGATTTAGTTTCCAGTAAATTTGAACCAAACCCATCATTTGTGCGCTATACTTTGCTGCTGATGATTCCCTTGCATAAGCAAACCGCAAATTTCTCAACTCCATAGTCATTCCACGACCACATTGCCACACGGACTTTAAAATCAAAATTCTGTCCAAATATAAAATCCAAACATCTGCTAGTCATTTACTCTAACTAGAGGCCTCTTTTGCGCACCGTCGTTTCACTTCTCAAAAAGTGAAACCACTTTGCCGGTCCTAAGCATCTGGTTAGACCAGTCTCTGCACCCCTGGAGACTAGCCACCAGACCCCTGCTCAGTGCATTCCCCGCTCAGCTGTTCTGGAGGTTAAATAAATTCAGTATCTAGACCCCTCTGCTCAGCTGTCAGCCCCGTTTCAGACACAGACGACGGCACGCTCCAGTGCCGAGAAGTGCACATCGGGACCGTCACCGCTACCCACCTCCTCAGCTTCCTGCTCTCCGCAGACAGCAGGCCCATGTCGTCATGTCACGTGATGTCATGTCACGTGATGTCCCCCATGTCAGACGTGTCTAGTCTCCCGGTGGATGACTGATACCAGGTCCGACAAGGCTGCAGGGCTTGAGACTAAATGAAATAGTGTGCTTTTTTCTGAAAAAAAAGAGATTGCGTGGCTTTTTGCATCAGTCATTAAAAAGAAGGGATGAAAATGTTTTGCTTTTCGTGTATAAAAAACGAGTGCTGTTTGATTAGAAACATCGTTCCGCAAGAACTTGAAATAAACATCTGCCAAAAGTGTATTTGTGACTGCTGAAAACTTGTTGTAGATCCAATCATTGATGCTTCTAATTAGCTGATTGTGCCGCAAAATATAAAACGCTTCTGTGTTAGCTGAAATGTTTCATGAATAGCACATTTTGGTTTAAAAAATCATTGTTCATCATTCATCAGCACCTTACTTATTTCACAAGAGCACTATTTCAACCTGACCGCACATTTTATATCTATCTTCCTGAAAGTTGAAACCCCAGAAAACTTCCAAGAATCCCTTTTCAGAAGCTTCTAGAATGTAGAACCCCTTTTTCATGGCTCCTATTTCAGATTCTGAGGACGGAACCTTTGCTGAGAAGGACGTTGTGTTTGGCATTATCAGTAGGATAGACATTCTCAACCACATCATGCGGGCAACTTCCCCCCTTAGCAACGGCTTCGACCATCCGCATAGCAACGGTCTGGAGAACTAAACGGACAAACGGTTGCTTAGCAACACTTAGGAACAGTTGCTTAGCAACATTTGGGAACAGTTGCTTATTGCTTAACAATAGCAAGAACTTAGGGATAGTTGCTTAGAGTGAGCTAGAACTTTAGTGGTTATAAAGAAATCACTTCAGGACTAAATTATGGTTTTTAAGCAAAAATAGTATAATCTGAAGACTCTGACTTATATGAAACTGATGTTTAGGAGTTTTAAATTTTGAGATTTAAAAACTTTTTATGTATATACACCTGCATGCAATGAAAATCAACGGAGTCAATTTATATCACCGCTTCATGGATGCATGTGGATAACAGACTTCACTACATTCACCACACTTGGATAAAATCAAATTTAGGCCATAATTTTGATTTTTAATCATATGAATCATGCTGTTTTGTAGCTATTTTCAAAGTTTGATTTGAGTTCAGATATATGTTTTCAGTTTATAAAATACTCAGATAAATAATTTATTTCAAATTGTGAGATTGAAGAGGATTTTCACATTCTATCAAATTGTAAGATAAAAGAATGTGGAACTGTCAGTGACCATTCTACTTCTCTCCGCCACATGAATGGAGATAAGGGATCGTTCTCACCTCAAGTTGTTGATTTTTGGCAAAATTCATATCACCTCCCTTTATTTTTGCTACGATATAATCTAGCGTTATCATTTGAAAACTCCCTCCCCTGGCTGACTAGTGATTACTTTCCAAAATGTGGGGTGTGAACGATACCTTATTATATGAGGGTATGTGATAATGCTACTGGCTCCAATGCTGCACTTTAATTACGGGTAATTTATAAGAATTTATTTTTCAATGTAGATAAGTGAAAGCTATGTTATGAATATTCGATTGTATCTAGATACTGAAAATTACCGTACGCTCGTTATAAAATGTCTTTTATTTTAAGGTATGTCTATCTTATCATTTAAAATATGTCAAGGGAGTATTTGAAACTGACATCGGTTCGGAAACAGCGAGGTTAAGCTGCCTTAAGAAGTTGGGGCCCAAATTGGGAAAGGGATGTGGGAACGAAAACCAGAATAAATGGTGATGACCATCAATATGCTATCAATATTGCTAAAATGCATTCTTTGAATTCAAGCCACTTTTGAAATGTGATAAATTAGGCCTATAGGAATTAGCAGATCATAATACTGGCTCAATAGCTCCAGTGATTAGATTCAAATCAGTCTCCATGGCAACGAACAAACATTGTGGATCTAAATGAAGCTAGAAACAATAGCCCCGCTCCGATTACAAATTAAGCAAGTTTGCCGAACAGTGCATGCCCGTTATTAACCAATCACAAGACGCCATAGCTGCTCGCAGCAAATGATCGCAACATCGTACGACATTTTGTTGTGAGTTGTTGTTTTCTGGCCAATGAAACCATGGCGTTTGAATTCGGAGCTGCCCGGGTCTTCACAAGTGTATCATGCAATCTCATTCTCAAACTTGTTTCTGCCTTTTGTCGGCCCTCCACGAAGTAAAATTACTCTTGCAGGACGTTTAACTGTAGCGTACGACTGCCAAGTGAATTGAATTTGATATTAGATTGAGGCCATGTCCTGGAATAACCCAGTTCCTTAAAAATTTATCCATGATTTTCGTAACGTTTTAGCGACAATCGTTGGGTTTTAATATTGAACTGAAACTTGGACACTTTTAATTAAATCTTATTTTCAATAGCAAGAATGTCTGGAGAAAGGAAGGCAGTTATCAAGAATGCCGACATGGCAGAAGATATGCAGCAGGATGCCGTGGAGTGTGCCACTCAGGTGAGTGTCACAGGGGCGGTGAAATGGGCCCACAAAATCTGCTAATTGTGTCTTTCTTGTGTCAAATTTATCCAAGTTTTGCAATCTCAGTCCCACACAAAGAAGATTCATTGCCTTAATTTAGTGAGTGACTTAAGAATTCCTACCCTCAGGCTCTAGAGAAGTACAACATCGAGAAGGACATTGCTGCGTACATCAAGAAGGAATTCGACAAGAAGTACAACCCCACATGGCATTGCATTGTGGGCCGAAACTTCGGCTCCTACGTCACCCACGAGACCAAGCACTTCGTCTACTTCTACCTCGGCCAGGTTGCAGTCCTGCTCTTCAAATCAGGATAGAATGGGACGCTTGCAATTGGAGTAGCTTCAAATGACCTCAACATCCTGTCAAGATGTAGATTGTGTCAGTCAGGGACAGAGTCAAGACGTGGAGACGAACTTAGCTCAAAAGAAGCAGGATTTATAAAACCCCCTTCATAATCTAGTGATAATGCGTAGAGTAATCTCTATTAATAAGTGTGTTTTAAAGTTACCCTTCGAACAGATTACGTAGCTAATTACTGTTTTAAAGTGCCATGTTATGAAATTGTTTAAGTTGTTATGAGGGAGGGAAGAAACAACAATTTTATCAAAGCTATGAAATATAAAAACATAAGAGTGCACATACTACATACTGATATAAAAACAGGGTATCTTGGATATTTCATCCGCTAAAAGAATTTAATAAACCGTTTTATAAATCTCTAAAATCTCTGAAGTGGATGATCATAATCATCATGATAAAGTTTGATTGGAAAGTAAAACGAAGGAGGAAATGTTCACGTATCACTTTGACAAAGTGTATTACCCTTCCAGAAAATTAATGTGATTTCGAACGACCAGTTGATGACAGCAAACTACCATTTCACCCCTCATGTGTGACTTGATCCGTGAACATTTTCCAAATTATCTAGGTTACAACACAACACATGAAGTATAAAAAACTTGTCTGAAAGGCTAAGTCACATAAAAGGGTCACTGAAAGGGCTTGCCAAACTTTAAACATCCGAAATAATTTATTGCTTAATTTAAGGATCCTTGCAAAAAATAAAATATAGGATTAAAGCTTCCCTGAATCTCTATTTTAAGATTCGTATTGTCCTTTAACTCGTAGGTTCTTTCGGATCAAACGGAGCAGCAAGTGATACCTCAGCGTCGTACATTTCACCCATGCATTCCACCTGAAAACACACGAGGCTTGTTAATAGACTACAAATGGAATAACACCAGATCACATGAGGTGGGTTAGGGGCTGTACATGAAATAATCCACAAAATGTAGGCAACTTTATATCCCCCCCTCCTACGTCCGCATTAGCCAGACCCCAACTCCCCGTCATTGAGGGCGTCCTTTATGGACGGACCCTCAACAGATTACAAGTGAAAAAAGTGACGTTATTATCAACGTTTAGAATGATGAATCTTTGACATAAAACCCTCACTGTTTTGTTTTCTATCACAGTAGAATTTAACCACAATCGGTAGGATCCGGAGTCCGGACCCCATTGTGTGGATCACACGGCACATGATAAAGGTATCTTCCGTTCCATGGAAAAGGATCTCTGTTGGTCCACACCTAAAATCATGAGTCCTACCCCCTCCCATGAAGTTAAATGATTACCGACCTCCGTCACAGCTCATTCCTACAATGTAAAGTAAGGAATCCGCATGGACCCATTGCGAATAAAATCTTATAATTCCAGCCATTATAATACCAGTCATTGGTGAAGCAGATTCTCAGCATATCATCTAAAAATAAAGCGATTCCAAGGCATAGCACCGGCACATAATAGTGATGATTATCCAGGCAATAAAAACAGATTATGAGCATCTCATATGGGAAAGAAAAGCTCAAGATAATTAGCAATTATACTTATGACTTAGTACCATTCGCGAAATTCTGCCTAAATCGATGCAACACACTGCATTATTCAGCTGGAATTCAAGCAGCTGACTTCATTCTAGGCGGTCTCCAGGCAGGTTTCGTGTACGCTTGAAAACGGGCCGAGGCTCGATATTTCCGCGTTTTATACCACTGAATTCTTATTTCCGCGTTAAATTTGCCTGCTGCTTCGATTGCATTTGTGGTACGGCTGCGGGGTCCAAAATAAACTGATACAAAATACAAGGATACAAAGAAGTTATTCTAGTTTACGTTTTCCTTTCACACGTAATACGTTTGGAGTTTGGACCACTTCCAATGAAAGTATGTTTTGGTACGTTCAACGAACATTTCGACAAGTTGCGCGCGCAATAAATAATTTCAGGGCGCGCAAATTAAATTTTAAAGTTTGTCGCGTTTTCCGTTCAGTCGACTGGTATGCGACTCAACTAGCAGGAATTTTCCACAATATCGCCTAATCTGTTCCCTCTTAAAACCCAATCACGCACCGCTTTGATTCCAGCCAAAAGCTGATGTTTAAGAACAGAGAAGTACTAATCAGTCCTTTCTATTACCACTGTCTCCTTGACAACACCCGTTTGTAGGAAGGGTTAGAAACAACAGCTCCAAACCCCCTTCTATTACCTGGTATTTCCCTGACTTCACCCAATCCAAGTTAATCTTGTCAGGGTGGTTGACATATCCCCAAGCTACGTTACAACCCACACTGTAACCGTATGCAGTACGAGACACGTAACCCACAATCTCACCGTCTCTATACACTGTCTCTAGGGTTACCAGAGGGACAGGGCTGAAATAAGAGGTATTGTAACGAGATATTGAGATAAGGGGAATTATAGAATAAATATGTCCTCACCCAGCGGTACACTTGGCTAATATGGAAATTATAGCTATTGGCGTGTCCAATGAGTCGTCAAGACGGCTTGATATCAAGGTCGAACACGCCCCTATGAATTACTAATTGGTGTTGGTTATGGCTGTCTTGTAACTTTCCATAATTTGACCAAGAACTGATGAATATAGTCAATAATCACGCGGTTACCATCCGTTACCAGCTATGTCCAATCCTGCCATATTTAAAACTGCTTAATTCACGGCTTAAAACTGCATATCTGAATCTTATGAATTCAAACCCACCAACTGTACCACACAACTCTTATTTACCTGTCGACTTTGAGACAAACAAGTCGCTTCTTGACACCATTCTTCTTCTGCGCAAGCAAAGCATCTCTCCCCAAGAAGTCAGTTCCTGCTTTGAGTTTAGCGTTTACGAGCCATGCCATTCCTGCTTCGAGAGGGGTGGTGTCTGGTCTTACATCCTCATGCCAATGCTTGTATCCTGTTAGGGGGTCACCAGGGGTCAGTAGGGGTCACCAGGGGGTCAGTAGGGGTCACCAGGGGGTCAGTAGGGGTCAGCAGGGGGGGTCAGTAGGGGTCAGCAGGGGGTCAGTAGGGGTCACCAGGGGGTCAGTAGGGGTCAGCAGGGGGTCAGTAGGGGTCACCAGGGGGTCAGTAGGGGTCAGCAGGGGGTCAGTAGGGGTCACCAGGGGGGTCAGTAGGGGTTACCAGGGGGTCAGTAGGGGTCACCAGGGGTCAGTAGGGGGTCACCAGGGGTCAGTAGGGGGTCAGTAGGGGTTCACCAGGGGGTCAGTAGGGGGTCACCAGGGGGTCACCAGGGGTCAGTAGGGGGTCAGTAGGGGTTCACCAGGGGGTCAGTAAGGGGTCACCAGGGGTCAGTTGGGGTGACCAGGGGTCAGTAGGGGGTTCACCAGGGGGTCAGTAGGGGGTCACCAAGGGGTCAGTAGGGGGTCAGTAGGGGGTCACCAGGGTCAGTAGGGGGTCACCAGGGGTCAGTAGGGGGTCACCAGGGGTCAGTAGGGGGTCAGTAGGGGTTCACCAGGGGGTCAGTAAGGGGTCACCAGGGGGGCAGTTGGGGTGACCAGGGGGTCAGTAGGGGTCACCAGGGGGTCAGTAGGGGTTCACCAGGGGTCAGTAGGGGTCACCAGGGGGTCACCTGCACCAGGGGGTCAGTAGGGGTTACCAGGGGGTCAGTTGGGTTACCAGGGGGTCACCAGGGGTGGTGTCTGGCCTTACATCCTCAAGCCAATTGCCAATGCTTGTACCCTGTTAGGATATTAGGGTATGAAATTAGACATTATAGGTCCATCAAACTCACCAAATAATGATAAATTGACATTTCTCAAAGTAATAGGTTCCAGCAACATTATAAAACAAATGAGCACCTTAGAATAATTAATCTGAACATCTTGAAATTTAATCGTAGCATCTTAACATTTAATCTTAATAACATCTCAACATTTCATCACACCCCACTAATTTTATACTTCGGATGTATCTAGGAATAATATAAGAATTTTTGACGCTCTAGGGCTGACTATACGCTGCACCTCATGGAAATTGACCTGTGTATCGTAAGATATATTGAGCCCTAACTTTGATAGTTTCATATTGTCCGTGATACGATGCCCGTATCAATGCGTGGAAGTCAATGCTTCAATAAACTAAAGCCTTTCATTAAGTACATACCAATTTCAATATTTACATTTATTTCAAATTTTATCGACTGTACGCGATTCAAAATCATTTTTTTATTCCTCATTTTTATTCCTGTTGTTCAACATTTTTACTTAGGTTCCGCTTGATTACAATTTCACTGATGTAACGAATTTTTCTCTAAAAATTGACTGCTTTAAGGTAGCATGAATACTAGTTGAAAAGACACCGATATCAAGAAGTTGAGAAATCTACCGAGCAAGGAAACGACAAGAGATAATTCCACTTTAGGACGGCTACGGAACTAAGAACTTTGTTAAAGTGCCCTGTCCAGGGAACACCAGCCATGGCTGCGATAGTGTTGGCAGTGTTGGTGAGAGTGTTACTGTTTGACTCATCTGGAACTCAAGTAGATCCCGGGGATCCTATAACCGCTGACTTTACCCTTCTACCATACCGTGGTGAGTGGTTACAGTTACAATCTGGGTTTGTGATATGACTTGAGAACACTATCTGTAGATACCAACACAATAGTTCGGTCTGAGTCGTAATGTAATCTGGGTTTGTGTTGAGAAACACAACCTGTAGAAACCAACACAATAGTTCGGTCTGATCGGAATGTAATCTGAGTTTGTGTTGAGAACACTATCTGGAGAAACCAACACAATAGTTCGGTCTGAGTCGTAATGTAATCTGAGTTTGTGTTGAGAACACTATCTGGAGAAACCAACACAATAGTTCGGTCTGAGTCGTAATGTAATCTGGATTTGTGTCGAGAAACACTTTCTTTAGAAACCTCCCAAACCTGTAATCCGAGTTTGTGTTGAGAACACTATCTGTAGATACCGAAACAATAGTTCGGTCTGAGTCGTAATGTAACCTGGGTTTGTGTTGAGAAACACAACCTGTAGAAACCAACACAATAGTTCGGTCTGAACCTCTCGCGAGGTTCCTCTGAGAAACCAACACAATAGTTCGGTCTGAGTCGTAATGTAACCTGGGTTTGTGTTGAGAACACTATCTGTATAAACCAACACAATAGTTCGGTCTGATCGGAACCTCTCGCGAGGATCCTCTGAGAGCTCTCAGAGGTTAACCACCCTGACCAAGTCATCCTTTCACTTACTACTTAATTACTTAGTACAATAAAATAGCTACATCTAACCATGCACATGGCCATTTAAAATAACACCCCCGATTATTCATGACTTATCACCTAATTTGACCCAATTGAATTTCTTCTAATTCCTAGCATTGGCTGGGAATCGAACCCGGGATGTTTAGATTACGATCAACACTTCATACCATTACACCACCTGAATGTCCTCTAATTCCAGGCATTGGAGAGCTGGAGTTTCCAGGGGACATAGAAAGCTACGTCAAGATCCTCCCAGGCATCCGGATCCCAATGATGCTGAATGGGTTCACAGTCTCCTTCTGGGTTTACGAAACACCTGTAGAGGATAGCACAGGCTACGTTTTCTCCTACGCTACAATGGTCCCTCCTGGCGAGGGAGGTCTCATGATAGGACTCGATGAGGGGAAAGTGGTGGTCAACATGAAGCCACAGACAGTTGTCTCGAGAGGTTTTTATAAATCACTTTATCAGAGAATGCCTCAACTGACTTAATCAATGAGTTAATCAGAGAATTGCCTCATCTGACTCAATCAATGAGTTAACCAGAGAATTGTCCCAAGAGGTTTTAAGATTAATTTCTATAACTTTTCTATCGCTTCCCAATGAAACCTGGTAACAGTCCTATCTTACAGATCCCGTTGTCCCTAGCAACACGTGGTGCCACGTGGTGGTCACGTTAGAGAACACTGAATTGAAGCTCTACGTAGATACAACTAAGCGGGACTTAGTGGCGACTCAACTTGACACCGTACTTATTGCACCAGGCGGCACTCTAATCATCGGACAGGTCTGGTTTAACTCAAGAACTTAAGAGTTTATAATAACAGCAGGTATTTCATAGTTCTTTTGTCGAAGAAGTAGCCTCTGCATTAGCCTTAGTCAGTAGTAGAAATGGCAGGGAATCGAACCCAGGATCTTTCGATCACAAGCCAGACTGAATGCCATTACACCAACTGAACACACTAACTGATACGATTCCCGTCTTCTAAACCTCACACTTTCAGAGGGTTTCGGTCTGAATCCAGGCCTCAGGAACTACATTGAATTCCAACCTAGCTGCTCGTTCTCCGGCAAACTGCGCCAGTTGTATTGGCTCTCTTTTCCTCTCATAGAGGAAAAGTTGAGGAAGTCTACCTGAATGGGATGGCAGGTAGCAAACGACCAGTTAACATTTCTCAATCAAATCGGTTTCGGTTGGCTGAAACGCCCGGTTGACCGGTAGTTGGGTTTCAGTTCGGTTATTACTAATGTTTCCTAATGCCAGGAGCTGAACTCACATATTACATCGTGGGATGGAGTGAGGTTCTGGACAACGAGAGTAGGGTTGGGAACGTGGTAGAGAGAGAAGGGGACAGTGACGCAGAGGAGGAAGAGATGGAAGAAGAAGAAGGAGGAGGAGACACAGGAGAGGAAAGGGGGGAAGAAGAGGACAGACCAGTTCCAGGTATTAGCATCATAACGATGCTTCTTCATTTCCAATGTTAGGGATGCTATCTCGTGATCTCTTGATAGCATCCCAATATTGATGAAGTTAACGATCTATTCAGCAATGATTCATTCACAGTTATGAACTCAACAAAGACCAAAATGAAGTTGGGGCTTCTTTTTTGGTCTAAAACACAACCATCCATCTTACCTACGAAAATTCGAAGTTTTTTAGTGGAAATTTTCTTGATTATTTCAGAGTTTCAGGAAAAAAGTATCGTTACGTAAACATTCAACTGAAAATTCCCTTATTAACCCAATTTATTGCTCAGAAAGCCTCATCAATATAGCATCTCAGAATCTCAGATCTTATCAAAGGTTAATGCACATGTCAATAAAGTGGGGTAGATTATAAGCGCAGCCCACTGCCAGAGAAATGTCAACTTCTTTCCAGAATGAGCAAGATCACAGAACAAACTGGGTAATTGTGGGATTATTTCTCTCACGATTGAGTATTCATTGTAATTGTAGCTTTGTAGTCACTGACGATTACTGTAATTATAGCAATGACGCTACGCTTAAACAATTTCTATTAATTGACTAATTGAATGCTACATTAACTGATTGTCTGAAATATGAAATTGTCAAACAAAAATGAGAACCTCTCATTAAATAATTTAAACCTCTCCTACCTTTGAAATAAATCACATGTTTTTGATCGTTTGAGAAATCCCCAGACAATTAAACCACCAACCTTTCTCCGAGGATAGCGCGTCTATGGCCCTGTATCCGGCATTAACGAGCCCATGCTCCTTCCCCGCCTCCATCAAACTCTGGTATACCTCCACTAGACCCTCAGTGGGGATGTGCAGTTCCCAACCCAGCTCACCCACAAACGTGAGACGCATTAAGCGGACCTGAGATAGTGCGCATTTGAAATGTGCCGCACCTGGAATAGTGCGTATTTGAAATGTGCCGCACCTGAGATAGTGCGCATTTGAAATGTGCCGCACGTGAGATAGTGCGCATTTGAAATGTGCCGATCAACTGGGATAGTTTTAATGAGACATTAACATGGAAACATTTTATTGTTTTAACTTATAAGTGAAATGGTGCTTTTTGATTGTTATGAAAATGATTTTGATATGTTCATGGAATATGTTCAATTAATTGACCAACATTTCTTTCCATTTGTCTTGTTGGGTGATTTAAAATTTTAAGGAAATGTTTAGAAATTCTTTCTTTCAAATATCTGTAAGTCTGAAAACACTTCTTCCTTTTAAATATCTACAGTAATTCAAAATAAATTCCACCCTCCCCGTCCTAACCTGGTGCCCAGCAATAGTCGTGAGTTGGTGAGTTGAGAAGGGGAAAGCCTCGTTTGACAGATCCGCATCACAAATACTCTCCAGTATTTTCCTGCTGTTAGGGCCCTGCACACTCAGCATTCCGAACTCAGAACTGTGCTCTGTAAAGTTATTTTATCAGATTAGCACTGTGCTCTGCAAAGTTATTTTATCGGATTAGCACTGTGCTCTGCAAAGTTATTTTATCTTAAGTCTCTGCAAAGTTAATTAATAGACATAAGACAAGCTCTAGAACATATAAGACAAGCTCTGAATTTAAAAATCAAGCACCAACAATCAGCGTATTTCAGTCTATCGTCGAATTAAGCAAGAACAACTGAATGAAACTCCTTCCAAAGTTAGTAGTAGAATGAAAGTACCTGTCATTGTAACATCGAACTGCTTTTCGTCTATAACTCGTGCGATGTGGAACTTATCTCTAGTGGAGGAACCACCCCCAGCGGCTATGTAGAACCTATCATGTCCTGTCCTGTGGGGGTATAGTTTAGTAAATGGGGGGGTTATAGTTTAGTCAATAGGGGGTTGGGGTGGGGGTTGAGGAACCGCCCCCAGCCGCTATGTAGAACCTATCATGTCCCGTCCTGCGCGAAGATGAGGTTGAATTATCTTAGAATAAGGTTATCAAACTCTTATCCAAATTCAATGTCGGCATGTCCTGGGGGTTTATTAATTTCTGCATTTTTATTTACAACCAGTCTAGCAGTCTACAGGTCTTAGTCAGGTTACCAACCAATATTTCGAAAGTAAATGCAAATTTCAATCTCGACTCCTAATTTCAATACAACCTTTACTCACTCCGGGCAAGGTTCGATGTGGGAGACAGTGAGGTCGGTCTCTGATCCCCCGTTCTTATTCAGCATGTTGGTGTAGACAGTCCCTCCTTGTCCTTTGTTAATGTTCGAGCAGCACAGGTAATCAACTGCGGCCTGGAAGGGGAAGGGTTGTAATTATTATGTTTAAAATACTTTAATTACTTTGTACTGAAATAAAACACTAAATAAAATAAATAACGATGAATATTAAAATCTTATCATTTTAGAATTGTGAGAACGTTTTAATCTGCAAACCACAGTTTATAAGTCAATGAAATTTGATCTATTATGCCTTCATGAAGTAATATCATTGATAAAGTGGTTGATATTAACTTCATTAGAACTCTGATGGCACTTACGCAGAACTCTGCTTTAAATTAATTTAATATTGAAGCAGGGTCTTTAAAGGTCATGCGGGTCACGTTATATTTAATGAAAATATTATCTAATCATTATATTATTCAGAGGACCTGTAACAGGGTCAATATATGTCATGTTGCTTAGAGGGTGACAAACCCCTCAGATGTCCTCACACTTGCTTCATTTCGTTGATATGCTTATTCAATATACATGACCCGTGTGCGTGACCATTCATTAAAGAAACTAGGGTTAACAATTCATTTGGAAAAGGCTTTGGATGTGGATTCAGAGAAAAACATAAAAAATTTTCTTTTCTTAACAAGAGACATTGTTGATCATATTGTACTATTGCAGCACTTCTGTACTGTGGTATGTGGAGCTAAGAAGAGAATAAAGAAAATTATTCATTCCATTATGCGGCTCATAAACAATTATCCGATATTTCAGTTAAGATAAAAAATATGCTGCATAAACTTTTCTCTGGATCAGTATCTATTTAGTGAATTGTATATCCTAGTTTCTTTGAGATCACTAGGAAATACAATCCACGCTCAGCAAATGATCATGTTTAGAATATTCTCCTCCTTCCTTACCTGAGCTGCAGCAGCATGACAGCATGGCAACGAAAATGAGAAATAAAATGAGAAATAAAATGAGAAATAAAATGAGAAAGAGAATGAGAAAGAAAATGAGAAAGGAAATGAGAAATAAAATGAGAAAGAAAATGAGAAAGAAAATGAGAAAGAAAATGAGAAATGAAACATTAAAACAACACCCAAAAAATCCCTATCTCCCCACCTGCGCGTCTGGCCCTGTGAGATAGAACTTTCCAAAGTAGCTCATGTTGAAGACTGCTGCTTTCTCCCTGCAGGCGGCTGACTCCGCTCCTATCACTTGGAAGTGATGAGGGGGGTAACCGAACGTGTACTCAGCATCCAACCGGTCTCTGGGGAGGACAGTATCAAAAGATGAAAATGAAGGGTCGATTGGACTTAGATTTGGTCTAGTCAAACTTAGATTGGTAGTTTGCTAAAAATTGCGTTTTCCCGCGAACCCGGGGGCACAAACACCAGCATCCCGAGAGGATTTAAATCCTTAAAAATTTTTAATCGTCTACGTTTCCCAAATTGAAAGTTCCCCGAAATCCCCCCCAGAAATTGGGCCTCATGAGGGTGTTGCCATAAAAAAACCATACCTTGTA
>WFMF01000046.1:119952-168825 GCA_011033025.1 Beroe forskalii
TATTTTTCTTATCCTACATTTTTGTGACTTCACCCCTCTTTCCCCACAGTTTGTGTGTGGAGCGGCGGGCACCTCCTGTTTGCAGTTCATTAACAGCCCTAACAGAACGTGTCGCTATACGATTGGGAGGTATCGAGTGCAAGAAGTGCGAGCTTTGCAGGTACGTAACAATAGAGGACCACGAAAGTTGGTCTTTAGGAAATTATGATGTTTCGTCTGAATTGCTAAATTTGAGAATCTTGTGAATGATTGTAGCGATGTATACACCTCTAATTTTATGATTTATGTGAACAGTGTCCGTGCCTTTGCGGTTAAAGTCGGCTCTGACACCAGTGTCAACTGTCTTCTTCTTGACACCAGTGTCAACTTCCTTCTTGACACCAGTGTCAACTTTCTTCTTGACACCAGTGTCAGCTTCCTTATTGACACCAGTGTCAAGCTGTCTTCTTGACACCGGTGTCAACTTCCTTCTGACACCAGTGTCAACTGTCTTCTAGAAACCAGTGTCAGCTGCCTTCTTGACACCAGTGTCGCTGCCTTCTTGACACCAGTGTCAACTGCCCTTCTTGACACCAGTGTCAACTGTCTTCTTGACACCCAGTGTCAGCTGCCTTCTTGACACCAGTGTCTGCTGCCTTCTTGACACCAGTGTCAACTGGGTCTTCTTGATACCAGTGTCGGCACAATGGTTCTTCTTGACACCGGTGTCGGCTTCCTTCTTGACACCAGTGTCAACTGTCTTCTAGAAACCGGTGTCGCTTTCGCTTGACACCAGTGTCAACTGTCTTCTAGAAACCAGTGTCCTTTGCCTTCTTGACACCAGTGTCAGCTGCCTTCTTGACACCAGTGTCAACTGTCTTCTCGACACCAGTGTCAACTTCCTTGGACACCAGTGTCAACTTTCTTCTTGACACCGGTGTCAACTTCCTTCTTGACACCAGTGTCAACTGTCTTCTAGAAACCAGTGTCAGCTGGCCTTCTTGACACCAGTGTCGGCTGCCTTCTTGACACCAGTGTCATAACTGCCTTCTTGACACCAGTGTCAATCTTCTTGACACCGGTGTCAGCTGCCTTCTTGACACCAGTGTCTTGCTGCCTTCTTGACACCAGTGTCGGCACGATATTCCTTGACACCAGTGTCAGCCGCTTCTCTTGACACCGGTGTCAACTTCCTTCTTGACACCAGTGTCAATCTGTCTTCTAGAAACCAGTGTCAACTGCCTTCTTGACTGCAGTGTCTGCCTTCTAGAAACCAGTGTCAGCTGTTGCCTTCTTGACACCAGTGTCAGCTGCCTTCTTGACACCAGTGTCAACTGCTCTTCTTGACACCAGTGTCCAGCGGTGTCTTACCAGTGAAAGCATCTTCAACTGCCCTAGAAACCAGTGTCCTTCTTGACACCAGTGTCAACTGTCTTCTAGAAAACCAGTGTCAGCTGCCTTCTTGACACCAGTGTCGCTGCCTTCTTGACACCAGTGTCAACTGTCTTCGACACCAGTGTCAACTTCCTTCTTGACACCAGTGTCAACTTTCTTCTTGACACCGGTGTCAACTTCCTTCTTGACACCAGTGTCCAACTGCACAATATTTCAGGAAACCAGTGTCAGCTGCCTTCTTGACACCAGTGTCAGCTGCCTTCTTGACACCAGTGTCAACTGCCTTCTTGACACCAGTGTCAACTGTCTTCTTGACACCAGTGTCAGCTGCCTTCTTGACACCAGTGTCTGCTGCCTTCTTGACACCAGTGTCAACTGTCTTCTTGATACCAGTGTCAACTGTCTTCTTGACACCGGTGTCAACTTCCTTCTTGACACCAGTGTCAACTGTCTTCTAGAAACCAGTGTCAACTTCCTTCTTGACACCAGTGTCAACTGTCTTCTAGAAACCAGTGTCAGCTGCCTTCTTGACACCAGTGTCAGCTGCCTTCTTGACACCAGTGTCAACTGTCTTCTCGACACCAGTGTCAACTTCCTTCTTGACACCAGTGTCAACTTTCTTCTTGACACCAGTGTCAACTTCCTTATTGACACCAGTGTCAACTGTCTTCTTGACACCGGTGTCAACTTCCCTTCTTGACACCAGTGTCAACTGTCTTCTAGAAACCAGTGTCAGCTGCCTTCTTGACACCAGTGTCAGCTGCCTTCTTGACACCAGTGTCGCTGCCTTCTTGACACCAGTGTCAACTGTCTTCTTGACACCAGTGTCAGCTGCCTTCTTGACACCAGTGTCTACTTGACACCAGTGTCAACTGTCTTCTTGATACCAGTGTCAACTGTCTTCTTGACACAAGTGTCAGCTGCCTTCTTGACACCAGTGTCAACTGTCTTCTTGACACCGGTGTCAACTCTCTTCTTGACACCAGTGTCAACTGTCTTCTAGAAACCAGTGTCAACTTCCTTCTTGACACCAGTGTCAACTGTCTTCTAGAAACCAGTGTCAGCTGCCTTCTTGACACCAGTGTCAGCTGCCTTCTTGACACCAGTGTCAACTGTCTTCTTGACACCAGTGTCAACTTCCTTCTTGACACCAGTGTCAACTTTCTTCTTGACACCAGTGTCAACTTCCTTATTGACACCAGTGTCAACTGTCTTCTTGACACCGGTGTCAACTTCCTTCTTGACACCAGTGTCAACTGTCTTCTAGAAACCAGTGTCAGCTGCCTTCTTGACACCAGTGTCAGCTGCCTTCTTGACACCACTGTCAACTGCCTTCTTGACACCAGTGTCAACTGTCTTCTTGACACCAGTGTCAGCTGCCTTCTTGACACCAGTGTCTGCTGCCTTCTTGACACCAGTGTCAACTGTCTTCTTGATACCAGTGTCAACTGTCTTCTTGACACAAGTGTCAGCTGCCTTCTTGACACCAGTGTCAGCTGTCTTCTTGACACCAGTGTCAACTGTCTTCTTGACACCAGTGTCAGCTGCCTTCTTGACACCAGTTTGAACTACTTCATTGCCACAAGTGTTAACTGCTACATTAACACCAGTGGGTAGTGTTAGTAATTGCTATTTTGACACCAGTGTCACTTATCCCATAATTCACTGAACCCTCAGCTTTTCTGACACCATGTTTTCAATTCCTTTCCTGACGGTGCGCGCGTGAGTAGCACGTGCCGTAACATGTTTCAAACGCGCGATATCAGCTGTAAGGCGATGTTTTGGTTGGGTTTTTGTCCTTGTACACTCTTTGAGTCTTGACACCAGAATAAGCTCCTGACACCGATGTCAGCAATTTCATTGACACCAAAACTGATCATCATTTCAGGAACTCTGGTGACGACGCAACTCTGCTATTCTGTGACGACTGTGATAAGGGATTCCACATGAGTTGCCTTGTTCCACCCTTGCCTGGCTAGACGATGGTCATTGGAGCTGCTTGTATTGTGTCGATGGAAGTACGTACTGGGCTGATAAGATACGAAAACTGGGCACAGAGAGAAAAAATGGTGAGTGACCCACGCACATTTGTGTTTAATTTCGTCACATTCTTTTTTTATAGAATCTGTTTTGGTGCGTTTAATTCGGACAGGAATGTTTTGTTATTATTTTGTGCTGCGCGGCGCGACAAAAAGTACATCGCTGTCAGCGTTCTTGTTTTCTATGAAAAGTGTCATATCTACAGCATTTGCTTTTTGCGCGCAGCGAAAAAATCAACGCGCGTTTCGAATTTTATCATTTCTTCACTTCGGGCCGCCCTTTGGTTGCACTCTTCCCCCTGTCACATCATATTCGATGTCGTAATTTCTCGATATAACGGTTGATACTTTAGTTAAAGAAGAAAAGTGATAAAGCGTCGAGAAGAAAGCAACTCCTTGATGACTTAGCTATGTTCCACGAGGCTCAATCAAGGGCACAATCAGCTATGGTAAGCAATCTAGAATTGTAGTGGTCGAAGATGTACATAGAGATTAATTTGTGAATTGCACCATCTTTATTTATAGGTCTTAAATGTATTAATTTGTTATTTGTTCAAAGTTGAGGTCATGGCATGTTACAGGTCAGAATATTGATCTGCTGTTCTCTGGAAAATTTCCGACACTCTTCATCAATTCGAACAGGCGATCAAATTTCACTACATTGACTAAGCTATTTCCATACTTGCGTTAAGTTAAGTTTGACTTCAGAGTGAGGAAGCGAAGTCGTCACCGAAAGGTAAATCTGGGAAGAAGAAAGGGGCTGTGGGACCACCTACCATCAAATCTATCGAGCTCGGCTGTTACGAGGTGATCATTTATCCTAATACATTTTTAGATAATGGCGAAACAATTACAGTGCTATTTAATTGAAATCAAATGCCTGATAGTGAAAGTTATGTTACATTTTGCTTTCTTGATTTGCAGATGCCTGCTGGAACCTTTGTTCAAAATATTTCAAAATATAACCAAATCGTTACAACTGCTTCCCGCCATTGGCTCCCTTTACAGCTCAAAATCCCCTATCAGATTACAGCTTGGTACAGCAGTCCCTACCCTGCCGAATACGCTCTACAAAACAAGCTTTACATCTGCGAGTTCTGTCTCAAGTACATGAAGAGTGGGGTCATTGCTTCTAGACACATTGTGAGTAACGGATATCTCATGATCTTCAGAAATACCGATTTCACTTGATATTTCACCATCATACCAATTTATTGCGACTATAAGGATAATTTATTAGTATTACATAATCGGCTAGGGGAGGGAGGGGGTTTTCAAGTGATTGCGCCACACGTTATTTAGCAATTAGCTAATACAAATACTGTAGCCCTGGGGGTGGTAAAAAGTGCTGAATAATTGATTTTTGTAAGCAGACGTCAAAGATCACGGTTGTATAAAATGCTTTAACCTTCTGTTTCCAGGCTAAGTGCCCGGCTCGGTGCCCGCCTGGAGACGAGATATACAGAAAGGAAACGATATCAGTCTTCGAAGTGGACGGGAGGAAGAACAAGGTTTGTATCTGATGTGCGAATTGAGGCTGTGGAAATCCTTGTTTTCTTCACATCCACTTGATCTACTTTTCCACTTTCTGCGATTTTGCAATACTGTAGCTAGTGATATAACGATGCCTGATATCGCCACTTTGTGGATTAAATTCACCACTCTCGTAACATTTAGCATTCCTCAGACTTACTGCCAGAACTTGTGTCTGCTCGCCAAGCTGTTCCTGGACCACAAGACACTGTACTACGACGTGGAGCCTTTCCTTTTCTACATTCTCACGGAGTACGATAGGAAGGGGTGCCACATCGTCGGCTACTTCAGCAAGGTACTATGAGCTTTTTGGCGTGTTTTAATACTTGAGCTGTAGGTTCATGTTTTTTGTTAGTTGATGAACTGAGACTCAAAATTTACGAATCCTGTCTGAGTGCCTGACTGTCTCTGTGATCCCATTGATAGACTCATTGATGTTAATTTACAAATGACTCTCGTCAGGAGAAGAATTCGTTCCTCAGCTACAACGTATCCTGTATTTTGGTTATTCCGCCATACATGAAGAAAGGATACGGCAAGATGCTCATAGACTTCAGTAAGTTTGGTTGTACGAAGTCTGATATTGTGTATCTGTGTTATCTTTTTATGTTTTTTGATTTTTTTGAGACAGCAACAACATGAAATCACCAAAATAACATCAAATTTCTGTACGTTACATGTATCAAACAACAAACCAACCCCCAGGCTATGCACTATCTCGGAAGGAGGGCAAGTTAGGGTCCCCTGAGAAGCCACTCTCCGACCTCGGTTTAGTTTCCTACAGGAACTACTGGAAGGAAAAGCTCCTGGAGTATTTCCTTGACTACAACGATACGGAGATCACCATCAAAAGTGAGAACATTTCTAGTTATTTTGTTGCAATTTGTGTCAACTGTCAGCATTTTGATAAAGTTCTTTGACACAAGAGTACAGCGCCTTCAATACAAACATTATATTCCCCCTTTTCAGGTATAAGCCAGGCGCTGGGGTTCAACCCGTATGATATTGTCAGCACACTGCAGGCTTACGGAATGATCAAATACCACAAGTCAAATCACTACGTGCTCAAAAGACCGGAGGTTCGTTAAACATCTATTCGAGCAGGGTGTACAAAATACTAGGGAGGTCTGGACTCGTCCCCCCCCCCACATTCCCCCATTATGTGTGAACTTTATAGTTATTCGTTATGTGTACGATCCAGGATAGAATTCATTCTTGACTACCTTAGTGGTAGAAATTAAGATGTGTATTTATTAAGGACGTACTTATTAAGAAGTGTACTAATTAAGGCAGTAAAATTTCTACAAAAATCAGGCAAATCTAGGACTAAATTTCACGTCGTTTCACCCAATTTTCAGCCAAAAAATACCGATATGAAAACAAGAAGAGGGCAGATTTTTTCCATTGAATTCAATTTATTTGGGATCTATAGAATATAGACAACAGTAAAACTAGGCGTTCTTGCGAAACAGATTAGCAAATGGGTCAATGAACATCCTAGAGTCAACACCATGTTCTTTGCAACGTTTCACTGCCTCCGTTTGATCAAAAGATTGGCGGATGATTCCGCTGAAATTTTGAAGGCCTTGTTTCCTGATGAAAACATCAAAGAAGACATCGAAGATGGTTCTATTGGGCTTGAGATGGAAGATATGGATTATGGAAGATGTGCAGGAAGACGAAGAAGCTGAAGAAATGCCTATAATTTTAATCAGTGATAATTGTTTATCATATCAACTTCAAGTTCAATTTTGTTTGCAGTGATGCTATCGCTGAAAAATTCTGAACCTGTATCGAGAGAGAAAATAGAATGCCTTGATATTGTAGTGAAGAAAAGCTAGGCATAGATGTACAAATCTTTACTTAAACAAAATTTTCTAAAATTTGGGTATTGTACAAATTACGGTGGTGAAATTAAGACTTGTAGAATTTAAGGAGTGTACTATTTAAGGCAGTAAAATTGCTTACTGCCTTAAATAGTACACTTCTTAATTTCTACCACTAAGGTAGTCCGAAATTGGCTTTGGGTTCCGTTCGATGGCGTTGCAAATCCAAAATATGCAACATCATTTTGACACGAATTGATGTTTTCATGGTTAGTAATCCTTAATCATTTCAGATGTTGGCAGCGTACAAGAAGAAGCTGGCCACCCACGCAGGCCTTCCCTCTCGCTCCATTGACATGGGAAAGCTGAAGTGGATCCCTCACAGCCAGCGAGATCCAAACCAATGACACCGTGTGTCCTGTGACACCTTGACCGGTGCCAAATGACACCCGGTGTCAGATCTCTTTCTCCTAGCAGATTTCCCTGTAATTCGTCCTTCATCCGACATTTGTGACAAGCAGTGCTTCACCCCAACTTCACTTGATATAAGATAAATTCCCAGAAGATTCAGAGAAAGGTTTCGGAGGACTCGATAATGATTGTAATTTAGTGGCAAATGACGAAGGCAAATTATGTGAAGGTTTTTCCTCCGCAGTTATGATAATGTAGCCAGTTCACTTCGCTGCAGACCAGTGCAAACGGAGTACACTGGAATTGATAGTGACGTCATTATCATTGTGTAGAATGGTGTGTGAATGACGTCACACTGCCTGTTCTTCGATGGAATGAAAGAACAAAGTGCTGCAATTTAGGCAGGTTCGGTACATTTCTAGGTTCAGTACGATTGCGCGGCTCGGCACAGTCGGTACATTTCGCGCGATCTTTTTTCCAAATCAGTTTCCCTTTGTGCTTGTTTTATTGAATTTGACAATGTGCCGCGCAATCGTACCTAGCCGAGAAACGTGCCGAAAACCTTCCTAAAGTTGAGCACGGATACAAAGTGCTCTAATATTGCCGAGTGAGCCAGACAATGTATTCAAATCTATAATAATTATATTTAATTAGAATTATGTTTGTTACCTTTCCTGTGTCGCATGTACAGTGTACCTACACGATGTTTTGTATCTAGAACGACTGTATTCAATATTCTTGGTTAATTCTGAATTGATAAATAATTATATTGAAGAGTGTTTATAATATAGCCCCTAAAATGCTTGTTGAGCATCCCTGTTAACGCATTGCACCTGTGATAATTGTTTCTGCTAATCAAATGGACAAAATATATCATGATTGCAATTACTTCTATCAATTTTGTTCACACGCGAACCTTATCAAGGAATGTCGGATTTGAACATATCTTGCATCGGCTGCAAATAGTAAGTTTTTGCCCCGAAGCTACTTATATGATTCGTGAATTATATAGAAAATTTCCCCAGGCTATGATTTTGAAGCAAAATAGTTATTGAACTACCCTTTGTGTGCATAATAGATAGTAACAAGTAAGCGATTGTTTTTGACTCTCGAACGTGACTTTAAGGGACCATTTACAGAATCAAAATTGATAAACATTTCTAAATACCCCATGATACATTTTAGTGTGGGCTTGATCATTACCCAACCTAAATTTTTTAGTCTAGGATTACAAGACTGATTAAATATTTATGCAAATGTGAATGGTCCCTGGCAGAATTTTTAAGATAAATTGATACCACTACCAGAAAAAGTTGTTCCTATATTTTATTGAAGAACGTGTCACAAAAGCCCATAGTCATAAGATCAAAAATGCTAGTGATCTTTGACTAGAAGTAGAAAAATTTTTATACAAGAAAAGTTTTACTTTAAAAAATGATGCGAATTGGCACAATTGTCAACAATTTCCCTGTCAAATGTTTCAATTTATTATCAAAAACACAAACGTCATTCGATTTCGTGTAGTTTTACCTCCTGATTATTTGTGCGACTTACTCTTATTTGTTTATTTTCATTTTCAGCTTATAAACTTAATAAAAATCTGAATAAAATGTCGCTTCACTTGTTTAATATCTTTGGTGTCTCGACTTTTTGGGGCGTGGCGGGACAAGGGACGGAGGAAATACGACAATTCCCGCGCAAAACTTTTCTGCGCGTCATCGTACGTGTCAACATGGTACTTTGTCAGCGCATTTAGTTCAGCGTCGTACTGAAAGTACGACGTAGTATGGTACAGCCCCATGCCAAAGTCTGAAATAGACGGGCAACGTCCGTCGAAGTGTCGACTAATGGCCAGAACAACCGGGTCTTGCTTGCATAGAGATCAATAAGAATATGAAATATATTTTAAAAACCTGAGAAGAATAGTACACATGTGCAATCTGACAATTTAACGCTTTGAACTGTACTAATCAAACATGAACAAGATTGACAATTTAAAGCTGATTACCTACGTGATCAAAATTTTAAAGAGCAAATTGTCAAAATTTCATAATTCAATGATTAAAATAGTATAAGTCTATGTTGTACTGTAGAACTAATATACCTACAATCTTACTCAAAAACATGAATATTTCACTCAATATGTTTTAGAATGTGCAGTTCCTTTAGTGCTGCCCGTAGAGGAGGGATGCTCTCCATTCGTGGAACTCTTCCAAACCTCTACCAACAGTGCCTCTCAGTCTCTGTACGTAAGGTTTGCTGCTCTGTGCTTGATCAGACGTTTGGATGCCTTTCTTTCCCTAGAGCTGAGGTTAGAGCAGGTCTTAGCGTACGATCGCAGCTCCATTTTCAATTTCCAGAAATCAATGTTTTTGATGAAGGTGTATGAAGCTGCAGTTCTCTGTGAAGCGTCTGTTGCAACGTAAAGGGCCTCCCTAGTCCTTCCCAGGCTTGATCGATTCTCTGACACCCGCAGGAAGATTCCAGATGAAGAGGGTACTTCACGAAGTCTTGAGATTGCGAAGGTATATACTGCGGAGTGCTGGTGTGATCGTCCAAGTTGAGAGGAGCCAAGTGTTGAGGGTCTGGAAGGTGAAGAGGTATTTCAAGTGAAGGTCGGGATTCATCAGGAGCTTCAACAATCCTCTGCAGTGAAGTGTGGACTCTGATCTGGCACTTTGGTTCTGTCGTCTTTGGAGGCAGATGGGCAAGGACTCTGATCCGGATGGTCCAGGGTTCTGTGGCATCGACAGGGAGAAGGGGAGGGACTCTGATCTAGATCTTGGGTTCTGTTCACTGTATACTCCGGCTCGTCATTACAAACTTCCCGAACTCCCGAAGAAAGCAGCAGCTGTGTCCCAATCTTGGGTGTGCCTGAGGAATACGATAATCAGAAACATATAATTACATCAAGAGGTGTATAGGATATAGGCACATGTACAAGAGTGTATATTGATATAGATATTATGCAGAAAAACACGCACGGAAAATGCATCACCATGTATTTTTAGCACACCAATCACATCCACCGATCAAAACAAATTGATCAGAATTTGAGTAGCTGAAGATAATGATTTGTACTGCATCATGACTGGCACACCATGAATCCCTAATTAACCAGGTCTTCTCATCAGTATACACATAGTATTGAGTATACACAAAGTATACATCAAGCATAGCATACACTCATTGATACAATTTGATTACATGCGCTGCACTGCTAAATGCTCACACTTATAATAAGCTAAATGCTCACACTTAATACTCTCTATTACTTTTTGTCCCAAATTTGCTAGTAATAAGGTGTTGTTGCATTTCTGTCCCATTTCAATGCTATTGACAGGCAAAACTTAACCAGAGAATCAGTGCCTTGACAATAAAATTGAATGACAGCTACACTGCGCTTGTTTATGCTTGTTCTGAACATAATATGCTCGACGGGTTTTGACTTTTAATGACGGGTTTTTATACAGGTTTTAAACGGGTTTCTCGTGACAAGCCTTATTTATTAAGATATTATTGTAAAAAATGGGGTACCACTTATCAGCAGCCATGGCGGAAGATAAAAATTATTGTGGGGGCCGAAATTTCCCGATAAAATTTTCAATTTTACAAATTCAATCATTCAATTATTCAATTAGCAATAAGTATAACAGTTCATACAGGTATGGCAGTTGGAATCAATCATGAAACTTGCAAATTATAAGGTTAAATGTACTTTCACAATAGATTGATATGGAGTGTACAGTGGTAAGCAACAAGAAGGGTTGACATCGAGAGTTTCCTGTTAGAGTTAATAGTATTTTTATGCACAAACCACAGTACAGAAGTGCTGTAATCTGATCAGCCATGTTTATCGTGGCTAGGCAAAAATATATCAATAGCTGTTAATTAACCAAACAGACAACAGATTATTGGCCATGTTTTGATAGAGGCACTCTTGAGAAGCTTGAGAGAGTAAACTTCAAGTCAAAAACCGTCAAAGGCTATATAACTGTGGATTGACTAGCTGGTAATTCGATTATCCCAACTTATCGCCTTCTAGTATCTAGACAATATGGCTAATTGGGGTCAATTCCTATGTTTGTTTTCATTTCAACCTACGAATTGGTTGATCAGAGATCACTGAATATTAAACTGACTAATGAAAAACAATGATGACGTGACAAATTTTTCTAAAGTTTTGTGGGGGCCAAAGAGCATCTTGGCATTATTTTTGTGCAATTTTTGGGGGCCATTGCCCTCGTAAAATCTTAAAGCTTCCGCCATGCATGTATCAGGTTCCGTCATCATTTCTGCGGTGAGTTTGAGGTAGGTTTAGTCGAAAAGTTTATACACAAGACACACCTTGTACTCCTGTATACACAACAATTCAACAAGCACACATTACCTTATATGGCAATAAACAAAATACTTGCATACTCATTATAATAACGCGTATAACTCCGCTGTTTTTTCTTTAGCAATCTTGATCAAACTTTCAGAATATTACGGGCAACATATGACTAATAGGATCCTGGAGCTCTGGAATTCTGGAGTAGCTAACATTTTTGAATTTCAGAAACGGAGATAATGGTCGAAAAACCGTTTTTTGTGCCTAAGTTAATAATAACTCTGCCATTTTTTGAGCTACACATTTTTAGGTACGAAACTATATGACGTATGACTTATAGTACTGTAACTACTCCGAGAATTGCAATCATATTCCATCCTACTCTTAAGAAGCTGCAAGGAATTTATGGCTGAAAACTGAAAATTATTGTCGAAGACGACTTGGTGGAAGAATTGATGCAAGACCGATAGAGGTGAAGCTGAACAGTTCCGACACCGGGACAAATTCTGAGCAACCGTGAGGTTTTGAGGACATAATGTATACAGTTCGCTTACAAGCGCTTAGTCGTGCCACACCGTGGGTTTTTTCAAAGGCTATTATATGTTAAGTGCAGAGTGCTATGAGTATTGAGAACGTAAAATCTTGAAAGCTCACATGTTAGCGAAGACTTTTCTTTATCTTGAGAAGCCGTGTTTTTGCTGTCACCCTGCGGAGCCTCATGTCGCATAACATCGCAATCCCGTCACCGAAATGAAGCTAAAATTACTTTTCAGTTGCAGCTCTGAAAAGGTAGCATTTACACTCCAATATTTTATCTACGCTGTTACAAAAAAATACATAAAACACACTCGTGAAGTCTCTAAATTGATTGAGCCTATTGAAATAAAAATCGCTACCTCATGACACATATTAATTTGTTGCTTGAAAATCTGAAGATAAAATTTAAATGCATTAACCGGCATTTAATGTCTAATTTACCTTGTAACTGAACGATGCTATTAATCCCATCATGCCCATATGATCCTGATGCTCGTACTGTATTCGGAGTGTAGTTTGAGAGTTGCAACTTCACGAAGCACTTAAGCGAAGTTCAAAGTAGACTCGAAGAGCACTGAAAAGGTAAACCTGTCATAGCTGGATTAAAGTTGCCACAATAAGCTAATGAGTATTGGCCGACTACTTAGTCGCTCTTGATTTCAAGACTTCGACATTGACAGGCTCCGTCCCTTCCCCCGCTGGGGTAGCGCCCCAGACCCCCCTGATGCCACCGACCTCATGGTTGCTAGTCTTTCCTTCGGACCAGAAAAACCAGTCCCTCACCTCACGCCATCAACCCCTCTTTCATCACTTTCACTATTCAACATTTCAAATCAATTTCAAACCACACGTCTAATTTACCCAGCCAATACTTAAGCGGGTTTCACCCCTCATATTTTAGAAAATACGAATTTTAGATAGCAGTAATTGGCCAGGCGTGTACATTTTGACGGTGGCCTCAAGTTCATAGGTCCAACATTGCTCAATCCATGTGAGGCTTCGGAGGAAAAATGGCGTCCTAAATTCAAAGAGAGAGAGCTTAGCTTTTGATACATTCGATTCGTCTCGGAGAGCTGATCATTTTAGTTCATTTGTTTGTCAAAATCGGGCGAAAAATGGCCAATTTATCGCTCTGCGAAGCGGGCGCGCCAAAGTGGAGGTTGTCCTATTTAGTATTTTGGACCTAAAGATGGCCATTTTGGCCACATTTTTGGAGATCTGAGCTTCAAACCTGTTTTGCCCATCATTTAGGTCAAAATTGGTTAGGCCTTTTTAGCCCATATAAGGAACTTCAAAAATCCACTAAATCGCTAATATCTTAGTTTGCGATTTTGCCCTTAAATGGACTTCACACTTTCCAATTCTAGTCCGCCATTTTAAATGTTTCTGCATGAAATTTTCAGAATCGCTTCAAAACCAAATTGCACACTTTTGTTACTAAGCGAAATTTTTAGTTAAGCCCCCCAAAATATTTTATGGCCTTCGGAGGAAAATGCCCCGGGGATTTTTCCTCCGATGGCCAAAATGTTTTAGGGGACCTAACTCAAAATTTCGGTCAATAACATAATCCGAATCTTGGCTGTATAATCACATTCGTCGCAATAGCAATGTCCTGTACGGAGCCCCTCAGTTTCGAAAATTATTTTCCAAGCGAATCTGAAAGTTTCATGCGAAAACATTGAAAAACGGCGGAGTAGCGGAAAGTGTGAAGTCAACTTGGGCAAAATCGCAAACTGAGGTTACATAAGCGATTTTGTGGATATTTGAAGGTTTTTATAGGCTAAAATGGCCAAATAAGGTCCAATTCACTTATAAATTATTTTGCACATCAATGTTGACCTAAATGATGAGCAAAACAAGTTTTAAGCGCATATCTCCAAAATTGTGGCCACAATGGCCATATTTAGGCCAAAAATAGGCCAACTGCCACTTTGGCACGCCCGCTTCGCAAGGCCAAAACTTGGCCATTTTTATCCGATTTTGACAAACAACTACACTAAAAGGATTAGCTCGTCGAGACGAATCGAATGCAAAGCTCTTTCTCCTGTTCCTACCGAAGCCTCATATGGGCAATGTTGGACCTATGGACTCGATACCACCGTCAAAGTGTTGGTACACGCCCTGGCCAACTCATATCTCAATATCTTGTTTGATATGAGGGGTGACCCCCCTTAATTCTTGCTTATTTACACGGGCTTTTGCTAGTAAAGGGGGGAGTGTCACTGTCCAAATTTACTTTTCTGAGTTTGGGACTGGTTTTTCGGACAATTGGGACAACTGGGACATTAAGGACAAACAAAAAGTTGAAAAAAACAGACATTTATTTTTTTAACATTAATCCAAGTTTTTCTATCATCGAAATGAAAGTTATATTCATACTACAATACATATTTTGGTTGTGTTTGTTTGCATTGGTTATGTGTTCCCACTTCTCTATCCCAAAACCTATGATGGGAAAACACAGTGGCAGTTGCAACGCAGCAAGTGCCTTCGGGAGCGTGATAAGCGCTGTTAATTTCCCTGTTTCAAGACTCTGGCAATACTCTCTGGCAATAATCATTAATCAAGCAATGTAACAGGCTGTAAAACAAAAACACTAAACTGCCGCTCAAAAACACAATCATTTGAGCCCCAGTTGTCTCCGTCACTTTTGTTCAAATGTCACATTTGTCCCAAATGTTCCATGATTTGTCCCAAATTTCCCTATCCCAATTCACTTTTAGAGACCCATTAATCTCTGTCTCCTTTGTCCCAATTATCTCAATTTTCCCAGTCCCAATTTTCCTAATTTTTGAGTCCCATTTGTATCATTTTCTCTGTCCCATTTGTCCCAAATGTCCCTGTCCCAACCCACTTTTTCTCGAGTTTGGGACAATTGGGACAGTGACACCCCCAGTAAAAGAATAAGGTATCTAAAACATACCTCATATACTGAATCCGGGATGGACGGATCTCGTTCCAATCCACATTGTCGCACTAGAAAGCTCTTTCAGACCCAGACTATTTACACTGGGTGGCTGGTATCAGTCCTCGCCAGTCCTACTTGTCCACCAAGAGTATTGTGGATAATATCTGAAAATGTTTATAGTTTAATGAAAAGAATCTGATCTTAAAAACTTAAAAACACTACTTCATACAATCAATTAAAGTATTTATGTATTGAAAACGGAGTAGATTTCTGAAAATATTCCCGGTGTCAGTTTATTAAAATATGTGACGCATAGTATCAAGTGAGAGTTGGATCCATAATCGTCTCACAACAGGTTTAGAGTACGTAAGTTATGTTTTGTTCTTCAGAGGCATATGACGAACACGTAGATAATATAGGTAAATGTCTGCGAGAGCAGGCATCTATATCAACAATTACATGTCGACAGCGAAGCTGAAGACATTTAATTGATTTAGAGTGCCTGAGTGCGAGGCGAAGCGAATCAGCCGAGTTCCATAAATGATTTCTGCGGTGAGTTTGAGCCTAAACTCAAGTACTAAAATGGCAATATATAAGATGAATGCTCCTTTACACATTATTGTATAACTCAGCTGTTTTTTAAATTTGAGCATAATATCATTATGAATATGAGCAATCTTGATCAAACTTTCAGAACATAACGGCAAAATATGACAAATATGATCCTGGAGCAGCTAACATAATATTAGGATTTCAGAAGCGGAGGAAAAGCCGGTTGTTTGTGCATAACTTTAGAAGCAAAAACTGGGAAATCCCAACATAATGACGTCACGACAGGTCAACAGAACAATTCTTCCCTCATGACTCCCAACCCTACCATCCATCCCTTGACAACCCCTTACAGAAGATCCTGTCTTCGCACGAAAACAACACTTCATACTCCAGAAGCTGCAATCTACCTAACATTCTGACCGAAACAAAAAGGCCCCTCCCCCTCACTTTACTACCAACGTGATTGTCACCTGCGACAACTGCTCTGGGTCCTACAGCGGACAGACACGCAGGCCCATCCACAAACGTGAAACGAATTCCAGAATATGAACGGCACTTCAGACGTGACAGCATCCCATCACTCCCACAGCAGAGGACATTACATGGGATGGAACAACACTACAATCCTTACCCATACCAGATCCTCTCAACACATAGACCTTACAGAACACGCCATCATACAACAACACAAACAACAGTTAATAACAGTCTAGGTTGCTCATCACTGCAGCAACCTCTGGAACCCCGTCCTTCCCAAAATCGCTACCACCTTCCCACCTCGACACGCAGGTATCACTGCTACCTCCACAAACCTAAACAGAAACACTATATAATCAGTGACCGATCACATTTTATTTTTCTCAGTCAACGCAAAACGATTGCTTACATTCCCCAACAAAATTGGTAAAGTCTGATTATTTTTACTCGTATGCGATACAAAGAGGCGCATATCTCCGATGTTTTATCGAGAAAATTGAATTCGAAGTTTTTTGAAATGTTAATTAGGACATTATAGTTAGTGTAATATATGGCACTGAAGTTTGGATTCACTTTTGAGCCCCATAAGCTAAGTTAAATATAGCAGGGAAGAAACCAGTTTTTTGTTGACAAGGCGAACATTCTTTGAGCTAGCTGCAATTCAAATTTTTGAAGCAAAATTATAAAATCATATCGAGCATAGCCATTATATATGACATCTCAAAATCTTATTAAGAATATTAAGGATACCCAATCACAATCAAAGTTAAAGAAACTTATTTTATAACGCTTATTATACCCCTCCCAAGCTTGGTTTAGCGACCGGGTGTAAGTTTGGTTATACGGCCTCTACTGAATAACAGCGCAAAAAAGCTTAAGATGAAATTTTATTTTATAAAGGAGCACTCAAAAATCTTCTTAAGCGTTGAATCCGGACAAGGGGAGAAATATTTTGCTTTGTCGGAGAAAATTCGGTCTCAGCTGTTTCCGGTCGGGGTATATTCCGGTTCCATGATCTCAGCTGTGACCGTATACCTTCGATAATGAACTCGGCACCCCTCGTCCATTATCCAACTTACAGTTTATACAGTCTCGGCTGTCGCCTCGACCATATAAGTTGCGGTATACGGTCACCACTTCGACATGTAACTGCTTATGTTGACGCACCCAGTTTAAAATAACCGCTTCTTTCTGTAGGTATACATTTTCCATGATTTTATCGAACAGTATAAATTGCATTCCTACGGAACCTTTCTTAATGTACAGTGATGTTATTGTGATGTTTAATGTGTATTAGAATTTATTAGGCTAATAAAATGGCCGTTGGCCGGTGGACCCCTCCCCTACTTACCCCTGGGAGAGCATTTAAAGACCATGGTTAAGGCTGCGATTTGGACGGTATATGGCAGTGACCGTCATCCTGTGTTGAAATAGACCCGGCGTGATTCATCGCCTGGAAATTGACAAAATACAAAGAAATAGTTACGATGCAATCAACCAAATCAATTACAAGTTACCGAATCATGGTATTATTTTTTCTTATACAATTGCTTATAATAATATTATATGTAATCATCAATATGTAAGTTTATTGATAATTACATAATTATGTAATTATCAATAAACTTACACGTGAATTCAAGAAAATGACTGGCACAAAAATTGACCTTACGAACATAATTCACAAAGTCTGCATATTCTTTAGCTTTATCACTGTAGAGAAAATGAATTAAGAATACTGACCTTTGCATTGAACTTATTTTGAAGACTGTTCTAAGTTCTTGTTGTGATCGGCATTCAGCAGAAGTCAATCGTATGCAGCTGCAGGGTACTTTCAGAGGATTCGAAAATCACCATTTCAGTTCTTCAGTTCTCCACCATGGCGTAATTGTACATTAAATCCATCGCCTAGTGACAATAAAAAATTACATTTATAAATTAATACCACTGTTAACAGAAAAGGGACACTGCAGCCTGCAGCACTTATCAGGTAGGATTGAGCACTTTAAATCTTTAAACAATCAATCTATCAATGTTGAGGCACCGCGGGAGGCACTGGCATGGTAATGTGTAGAAGCGAAAGATTTCTGCTCTGAAATTGGGTAAGAGAAAATTATATATTAGCCGATCGTTAGATAGTTAGATGTTGGCATCATTCCAATTCCACAATTTATTCAAAATTAGAAATGCTTCATATCAAGCATGAGAAAGATTCAAAATTACTGAAAGCTGGAATGATTCAAGAAGTACACCAAGAAAAAGAAGATAGCTGCAAAAATGCAAAGATTCATGAACGTGGCAGCACCCATAAAATTACATCTCAGCCATGCTAGCAGGAAAATAGCAATTCCTCATTAGGATATTGGGGAACAGACATTTCATCTCAGGACACTTTATCTCGCAATATGTCAGCTCTATGCAAAGATAAGGGTCTCGGTTAGGGTAAGGGTTTGGGTTTGGGTCAGGGTCAGGGTTAGGGTTTGGGTTAGGGTTATGGTTAGGCTCAGGACAGGGAGATGAAGTGTCCGGAGATAAAATGTCGTGAGATGAGATGTCGCCCACCCAGGATATTAGGTGAGTTTGAAGGCTCTTGAAAAAGTCAAGAGATATGCTGATATCACAGGCAAGGACCTTCACAGTACCTATCAACGATGTCTCTGATTAATAAAAGAATGTGAATAAAAGACGTATAGCAAGTTATTAGTGATTAGATGTTGACATCATCCCAGTACTTTTTCTGAGTTTAGATAGATAATTATCGAAATAGGTACTTCAAGAAAGTCTAAAATTATGACCGAAAATTACTGACAGCTTCATAAATCACAAATGAGATGAAGAATTAAGATCTGAGACGGGCAACGCCCTTACAGTCAAAATCAAAAACTCAGAAGAAAGATTAAAACCATGACTGAAAAGTTCTTAAAGATCATTCAAAACACTCGACATGAAATGAAGAAAGAATAAATTGATCTGAGACCGGTAACGCCCTCACAGTCACAAGCAACAGCTAAAAAAAGATTAAAATTTTACTGAAAATGACTGAATTGATTCAAAACACTCGGCATGAAATGAAGAAATTAGAATGCCTAAAGATCTAAGAATGTCAACGCCCTCGCAAGCAACAGCTAATAAGAATCGAAAGATCAAAATCATGACTGAAAATTACTGAAAGATTCAAAACAATCGACATGAAATGAAGAATTAGAAAGAATAAAAATCTGAGACCGGCAACGCTCTCACAAACATCAGCTCAGAGGAAAGATAAAAATTTTGACTGAAAATGACTGAAAGAGCGAAAGATTCAAAAGACTCGACATGAAATGAAGAAAGAATAAAGATCTGAGACCGGTAACGCCCTCACAAGCATCACCTCAGATTTCAGAAGAAAGATTAAAATTGTGACTGAAAATGACTGAAAGAGCAAAAGATTCAAAACACTCGACATGTAATGAAGAAAGAAGAAAGAACTGAGACCGGCAACGCCCCCACAAGCAAAAGCCAAGAAAAAAGATTAAAATTATGACTGGAAATTACTGAAAGATTCAAAACTCTCGACATGAAGTGAAGAAAGAAGAAGATCGACAACGCCCTCACAAGCAAAAGTCCAGAAGAAAGATTAAAATCGTGACTGATAATAACTTAGAATTAATCAAAAGCTCATGACCGGCAACACCCACACACCGTAAGCAAGCATTGAACATTTAGCAAACACGAGGTGAGAATGTTCTGGAACAAGAGCGCTCGATTTTTTGAGCGAGAAAAGATTCGATGTTCGCGGAGGACAGCTACAAAATTTCAGTAAAACGCCCATAACTCCCGATCCAAAGCATCTTTTTCCACGATTCTTTTTTTAATTTATAGCTGAGAATGAGATCTTTCCAATGATGTAACATTTGACAAAAGTTTTTTCAATAAATTTCACTCAATTTGCCCAACCAGACAATTTTTTGCAATATTGGTGCGCGCGCGTCGTTTCGTAGCGCAATACGTTAGCTTATGATAATGACGTAGTACGCGCTCGACCAATCAGATTGTGCAGCACTTTCTGCTGCACTTTAATTTTTAAAGGGGCGCGCGCGGCGAAGGATGCAAGCGCAACGTGATGTCGTGATTTTAAGAGTCTCGACGCTTCCAGTTCCTAAAAGCCCGCATACTCACATAGGTCAAGTTGAAGGTCACCTTTTTATGCGGACACAACGGTCATTGTCGTACGATGTATGACCCGCTGACGCCAGCTTGCAGCTGAGAATCAGCGCGGCGCTGATTCAGTGATTCTCGAGAGGGTCTGTCAACGTCAGACAAAACGGTCACGGTTGTCTATCGTTGACAACGGTCACGGATGCTTAAATTCAAGTCAATGGATTTGAAAAAGAGCAAAACAAGCTTTAAGTTTAGGGAATTTTAGAATGAGAAAATTGGCATTTACTATTAGTATTAACAAAAATTCAAATACACAGCACACCACGCAATCGCATGATTGGATAGTGATACATAAAGTTTATGTATGACTATCCAATCATTGATTGGATAGTGATATATAAACTTTATGTATCACTATCTAATCATGCGTGGTGTGTATTTGAATTAAAATTAAATCGTTATCGAAATAAAGGAGGTCTGACTCGCCACCTCATAACACTTTATCTCTGAGCCTGACGATAACCATGCCATAGGCATTATCTAATTCTAATTACCTGATTCCATTTCTATAGATCATAAATTCCTCAGCTACAAGTACAGTATCTTACAATATCTCAGATCACAACTCTGAAACTGTAAAAGCTTTATAAACTATATTTGTCAGTTTTAAAATTAACCATAAATCATCCTCGTAGTTGTTTCTCAAACACTGAAATCGTCACATTAAATCAATGTTCAGTTCTGGTCCTTTATCATTTCTGACCTCACATTGGCACGGGAGTACTTTCTCCTCTTTGATCGTAGGTATGTCTCCTCCTCTTCCTCCATTCCATACCTCCCCTCCTCCTCTAATCTGTGATGGTGATGAGAGGAGTGGTAACTCCCCTCCACTCCCGAACTGTGAGCAACACTCTCCGTGTTCTCCAAATACCGGGTGTTGCTATGACGACCAATGTTGCTATGACAACCCCGAGGTTCACCCTCGTCATCATGACAATGCGCTGCGCCGCGCATCCTCTCACTTACCCCGGGATCATTGTGACACATCTCCTCTCCAGTCCTGTGATCCGGATAACTCCCTCCCTCAACTCCCGTCCTGTGGTCTGGATAGCTCCCTCTCCGGTGGTGATCTTCTTCTGATGGTCCTGAGTACTCCGAGTGATGCCCCACGCTACTTGCCACAGAATACGCCTCATTCCCATGACAACCACTGCCACGGTCGTTGCTAAGGCAACCGGGATGCTCGTTGCTAAGGCAACCAGGATGCTCGTTGCTAAGGCAACCACTGTCGCTGGGTGCCGAGTAAAGGTCGCCTTTATCTGAGGTGTAGGATTCTGGGTAATGGGAGTCGGAGTAAGGCTGATCTTTGTCTGTTGTGGAGTTCGTTTCTACTTCAATCTCTTGTTGGAGTGCTGCTGGCTCCTGTGATATTTAATCATAATGGTAAATAAACCATTTAAATACCATTTTTGGCCATAATGTGAAGGAGTTATGGGTAGGGGGTGTCATATTCATCACCAGCGCACACCTACTAATTCAATTCATTGATAATCCAATGAAAGGGTTAAGGGCAGGAAATAACATCTTGACAACGTGCCGCTTACAAACTAAGTGTGGACAGAAGAGAGTCAATTTCATAGACATTTTAGTGATCCTTCGGGTAAGCAACAACATGAGTTTTTAGGGGACAACATATTAAATGTAAATCTCAGGGGAATCTCACCTTCAAATCAGTAATAAGGTCCTGTCCAAGTCTCATATACCCGACCAGAAGTCTCGGGTTCAGGTCGACGGAGAGGTTCCTGATGCTGCGTCTTTTGAGGAGTCGTTTCTTGAGAATGGAATGTTTCCCGGAGGGAAGGAGGGGAGCATCGTCAGGCTCCAGAAAGTGAGAGTTCAGGTGATCCTGTGATAAACGAGGGATTCAAAAAGTTGTAGTTCAGGTGATCCTGATATTAAAGAGCGTGTTAAAAGTGAGAGTTCAGGTGATCCTGATATTGAAGAGGTTTTCAAAAAATGGAACTTTTCAGGAGGAGAGAGTGTATCTGATCAAAAAGTGATGGGGTCAAAGTCAGTACAAAATAGTTCTTGATTTTTAATCTTCCTTGAATAATATTTTCATCATAGTCAGAATCTATCATGTGTTAATGATCTAGAACACACCTGGACTTGAAGAGTTGATGGGAATATCTTGAAACACCTCTGGCACTCCATAACAGCTTTCCAGTGGTGGGTTTCCATCAGATGTGCCACTAACTGCAAAGGGACAAATACCATTTACAATTACAAGTTTTCAGTTCCAAAAGACTGGAAAAGTGATGTCGCAAAATATTAGTCATACAGTCATGATCAGATAGTAGGAGGTTGCAATTTTAGCCGAGTGCTAAGTGACCGCAGGTGACAAGTGACACCGGATGACAAGTGTTAGCGGATGACAAGTGACACCCGGTAATAAATGACCTCGGGTGACAAACCTGAATCTTATTTGGCAGAGCCTCAGAACACTCTGGACATTCTCCATACTCTGTTTCTGTTTCCATACCAGCTTGTTTCTTCCTGTGAGCCTCCTGGAGAGAGCGGAGATTTAACTAAGTGTGTTTTAATGTGGTAAGTTTTACAATTTGTCAATTTAACCCAAATTAACAATTTGTCCAAAGTTTGGCAAAATGAAGAAAATGAACTTCATTAAATTGTATTCCTTAATCCGAAACTCACAAATTCAATATTTTCAATATACTCGCCTCAAAATCTCTGTCCTACCTTGATATGATTCTCGAGTTCCCGTTGATCTTCGAACAGTTCGTCACACTGGTCCTCACAACAAAATACAGCTGTTTCTCCGTTCCAGAAGTGTTTGTCCTCCATGTGACGGAGCAGGGCTGCGTCCTCGTGAAAAACAGCACCACAGTGCTGAAATTTTAACAACAATACGTATTTTCTAAAAATACGATGCGCATTTTTGGCAGAAACTGCCGTATTTTTTCCTCTCCATTTTGGAAATTTTACTAAATTTCAAATCAACCGTATTTCACGTATCTGTCACGTCCCTTATACTTCAACGCACCTGACAGTAGACCACGTTCATGGACTTGTTCTTGTGGACCCGTTTGAAGTGTTGTTTCAGGTACACGATATCGAAGAAGATCTTGAAACACTGAGGGCACTTTATATGCTGGATCGTCTTACCTGGGAGGTATAACAGCTCTAAGATGCGTAGTCGAGAGTGACGTAATAATCATGGTTTAAGTTGGAGAATTGATGTCATTAGTGACGTCATTAGGGATTGTTCACATATTACGTAATCACCTAGGGGGAGGGGGGTGTTTCCAAATGATTACGTTACATGTTATTGTAACAAATACAACTACTGTAAACTTGATTACGAGGGGGAGGGGGTGGGGGGTTAAAATCGGCCAAAAATTGATTACGTAATATGCGAACGATCCCTTGAATCATTCAGCATAGCATATGGGTACAGTGTTATGGGAAAACCTGTGGAAAAATGGGTAACTTCTCACTTGAGAAGGCAGGCAACTCGGTAATCTGCCGATGCACACCTGGGGCACAACCTGGGCACAACTGGGGCACATTTTGGGCAAACCTCGGGCACAAGACACACCTCGAACACATTTGGGGCACACCTCGGGCACCTTAGGAATGGACATTTTCGCAGCTGATACTATAACTTTATGAGGAACAATCCGGGCACTTTCCAGAAATTACAGCAGTTGTATTACAAACCTGAAGCTGATATAAACATAATATCCTATTTCTCTCCTTCCGAAACCACGATCTCTGCCAACTTTCCACAAAAGTTGGCAGAGACAAAAAGGCCAGTGAGGAGGGAAAATTTTCCTAACCTTCACATTCGCGTGATTTTCTCAGTGATCTCGTTGAGTAATCATGATTTTCGGAAAGTTCGAAAAATTTGCAATCGCAATTGGTGACTTCAGATTTTCGCTTCCTTCTGGCCGAAAAATGTGTCTAAAGATAGCGAATTTTCAGGAGAATCGGAAAAAAGTTTCACAACTTCGTGACGTCATAATTACGTCAAAAGGACCTTATGAAATATTTTCGGTGTAGTTCCACTGAGTAAAACGTGGGGTCGATCGCTTCTGTACTATTTTTGGTTCTCGCGATATAGACAGGTATAAATAAGGGTCATTTATAATCTTAATCTTCTTAAAATCTTTAAAAAAAACCTAAAAGTACAATCATGGAATCTGGTATATGACTTCAGCATTTGGGACACCCAGTTGCTTCTCTATGAAGTGTTGTTTGTCTAGTTCCTAAATACGTCTCGTCGTCTCAACTATCCTGCAACTTTATGGAATGATGACTTCTGCTTTCCACTCTAGCTTGATGTGATCCCATATAATAAGAATAGAATAATATTTACAATCTTATTACATCAAATATTGTAATGTCAGATCGTTAGATAATTAAAAGATTACCTAAAAAGAATTCGAAAAAAATAAAGATAAAAAGCCCATCAACGTCCAACATCCTCAATTATACAGTGGTACGAAAAGTAGCTTTCAAATGGAATGCATCATAAAATTGCAAAGTGCAAACCTATAAAATTTCTATCTTGACAATAGAAATATCGAGTCTATCGCGGTGGTGGAGGTGAGCCCCTTCTTCCCAATCACGTGCTGATTTCGAGGGCTGTCCTAAGTCTTAGGCACACTTACAATTCCTTCTTTACCGATGTAGTGATAAAGCTCCGGTTCCTTTGATTTTCTGCTTCAGAGTTAGGACTAGTTCTCTGTGGGCTTTCCTTTCCTCTTCAGATCTGTCTGGGCTGATGAACACCGACTTGTAGGCTGAGTTTCCTCGCAACCGATAGGATCGTCTCAACATAGTCTCAACAGAATAGGTGGTGCTCAATGTGACTTTAACAGGCTGCGGCCAACGTTCTGAGCTGGGTCCTTGTCGTCCAATTCTTTCACAATTCTCGATGCATGGATCTTCCCTAACTGCTTAAATACTCCCATCACACTTGTCTTGAGGTGCTCCTTCTTTTCGAGCGAAGATCATGATGTTCCTGGACCTTTTGTTATCTTCTGTAACATTTCACTGCTTCTTTCACATCTTGTGCTGTGATTTGCTCCATGTCACCCTTGGTGCTCTCCTTCTGTGAACATACAGCATCTCTGTAACTCTTGATCTCAGTCTGGAGAGATGACTGTACCTCTTTGATCTGCTCCTTACTCCTGCAATCACTTCATTCTTGCCTTCTATAACTTCCTGCTGGAGTTTGATGATCTTGGACTTGTCTTCTATAGCCTGTTTCTGTAGCACGTCAGTCTCCCCTTTCAGCTCGTCGATTTCTTCAGTGGCATCTCTCAACAAGTTCCTTGTTCTCCGTAGAGTATCCAGAGCTTCGACCAGCCGATGTGATGGCACCTTTGTCTTGTCTCGAGAACAGGAATTTCATAAATTCGGAACTCACCATCAAAGCTATCAACGCACTTAGCGTCTTGGTCCATCAGCACAAATTCTTCTCCTTTGCAATAAACCACGTCATGTTTTGAATCAAGGACATATCCATCACCACATTTCAGAGAGCCAGGGGAAGTATCATCAGAATCGGCCCAGGTCACCAAACCATTCTTTTTGGTCCATTTCTCTTCAAAGCTTTGGTGAGTACAATTTGATCTGACCCCTGTTAACATCACAGATTAATAATAAGCATTGAAATTGAGTAAATGTGCTATAATACAGTTGCTATATGGCAGTAATGTAGCCAGTGTTTGAGATCAAGATATGCAAAATATTCCCAGGGTATGCAGAGTTTCACTATTGACAGGTAGAATAAGCCTAATGAGTTTTGATTGAAAATTTTTTCAATATTTGAGTCTATGTAAGGGACTTATTCAGGGTATGTAATAAATTAATTAATCCATCTAATAGACTCATATATATGTGAGCCCAATGTACATGCAATGCATAGTCTTCATATCCTCTTGCCATGTTAATGTGCTAGATTAAATAAGCACAAAATTATGTGTATTAAACCAAATAAAATATATATATACAGTAATTATGTGTATTGAATCAACCTTCTCTGGATCATGTAGATAGTAATAAGTCACACTAACATGGGTGTAAGTGTGATCTCAAAATACATGGTTAGAAATAAGATAATACAAACCTGTTGCAACCATGCAAGATATCATCCATAATAACAACTTCATTCTAGAAACAGAAAGCTTGTTAGTTTGATATATGTGATTTAAGCAACTCGGTTAAGGTGCCAATATTGATTATTTGATTATATAATAATAATTTAAACTTTTATATTGTAGTGGCAGATCAACTTAAATTATTGCACAGCTTTGCCACGAGAACAGATTCAACGTTAAAAGCAGTGACAGTGCTTCAAATAACTCAAAATACAAATAATTCAAAGTTAACTAAAAAGCTGGAGTCATGCTGAGTTTAAGCACTGTCAGAAAACACAAAGCATACAAAACATTATGTAACATGCAAAGAAACAGTCATTAAGCAGTTATTAACACAACACTGGGGCCAGCACAGTATATTTGTGCTGTAAAACATGATTGAATTAAATTGCATTGTTTTTTCAAAATGTTTTTGATAATTCATTAAATCAAATTGATCATTGAACAATCTTATATATAATTTCGTAAGAGCACGTGAATAATGTCTGTTTGTGCGGGCGCACAGTTTAAATTTGAGCTTGCCAACAAAATATCAAGGAAAACGAATGCTAAGCTGGGCTAAGTCGCGCCGTTGCTACGGAAACCAATTTTTGCATGTGCAGATTATAATCAGTTCTATGCGGAGTGCTTTCTATTACGCTACGACTGTTTAATGCTGTGCTGTAGCTTTTTGAGATTTTTGACGTTTCCTTAACTTCAAATTTAAGATCTCAAGATGGGGATTGGGTATAACTTGAATAACGGAGGATATTGCAGAATGCAGTTGAATTGCTTTCAGTGTGGCAGAGGTTGGTTGATAATCAAAGTTGAGTCGGTGAAAACAAATTATCCAATGTCAGTGTCAGTATGAGAATCACTTGCCAGAATTAACATCATCTTGCAATCAAAACAGAACACTGGAACAAAACTCACATGGTTTAGCACGTCTAAGTCTATAACCGACGAATTCAATCTATTTTCCACTCTGCTCCTTCATAAATTTTTTGAATATTTGATTTTTGCGCATAACTTTTGACCAAATTGGAATTTTTTGATGCGGTAAAAAGTATCAAATCAATTCGAATGGCAGTGTTTAAAACTTGCGAACGAGGTGCTGCGTAGCAGCGCCGAGTGAGCTGTGTGTTTGCAGGCCCAACGGGCCTGCTAGTATATTAATAAATTTAATTTAACAAAGTCATGATCTTAGGAAGATGCTCATCACCAAGTGGAGTTTTCTGAAAATGATAGCGAATATAATCATTTTCAATGTTGTATTCTCGAAACTGGCAGTAAATCAGTGGTGTTAAGTAGATCTGATTAGAATCCATTATTAAAATAAAAAATAGTACTTCACTATGGGGTCCCCCTAAGTCAATGCTATAAGCAATTAAGTTAAGCACATTTTAAGAAGGAAGTAAGCATTTACAATGAAAGATTATTGCTGCAAAACTATAATTTGGGAATTATTTATCATGAGAGCTAATTTTCTTATAAACACACCTATGCGGGATAAGCAATGCAAACATGGATATATCTGCTCAGCTTAACGCGCGCCGCATCGGCGCATCGTAGGATATTGCCTTCCAATTCGAAAGCGGCCCGCATAGGTGTGTATACGCGCCGCGCGCTTCCCTACGGGGTTCTTTGCTAAATACGTGTATCCCTGTTTGTTGCTAAATCGTAGGATGTTACCCTACCCTCGCGCGCGCGGCGCAACGTTCCACATTTGGACGTCACTTTGCGCCTTCCGCGAGGGTAGGGGGAAATACAACATCGTGTGCAGCAGAAAGTGCTGCACAATCTGATTGGTCGAGCGCGTACTACGTCATTATCATAAGCTAACGTATTGCGCTACGAAACGACGCGCGCGCACCAATATTGCAAAAAATTGTCTGGTTGGGCAAATTGAGTGAAATTTATTGAAAAACTTTTGTCAAATGTTACATCATTGGAAAGATCTCATTCTCAGCTATAAATTAAAAAAGAATCGTGGAAAAAGATGCTTTGGATCGGGAGTTATGGGCGTTTTACTGAAATTTTGTAGCTGTCCTCCGCGAACATCGAATCTTTTCTCGCTCAAAAAATCGAGCGCTCTTGTTCCAGAACATTCTCACCTCGTGTTTGCTAAATGTTCAATGCTTGCTTACGGTGTGTGGGTGTTGCCGGTCATGAGCTTTTGATTAATTCTAAGTTATTATCAGTCACGATTTTAATCTTTCTTCTGGACTTTTGCTTGTGAGGGCGTTGTCGATCTTCTTCTTTCTTCACTTCATGTCGAGTGTTTTGAATCTTTCAGTAATTTCCAGTCATAATTTTAATCTTTTTTCTTGGGGGCGTTGCCGGTCTCAGTTCTTTCTTCTTTCTTCATTACATGTCGAGTGTTTTGAATCTTTTGCTCTTTCAGTCATTTTCAGTCACAATTTTAATCTTTCTTCTGAAATCTGAGGTGATGCTTGTGAGGGCGTTACCGGTCTCAGATCTTTATTCTTTCTTCATTTCATGTCGAGTCTTTTGAATCTTTCGCTCTTTCAGTCATTTTCAGTCAAAATTTTTATCTTTCCTCTGAGCTGATGTTTGTGAGAGCGTTGCCGGTCTCAGATTTTTATTCTTTCTAATTCTTCATTTCATGTCGATTGTTTTGAATCTTTCAGTAATTTTCAGTCATGATTTTGATCTTTCGATTCTTATTAGCTGTTGCTTGCGAGGGCGTTGACATTCTTAGATCTTTAGGCATTCTAATTTCTTCATTTCATGCCGAGTGTTTTGAATCAATTCAGTCATTTTCAGTAAAATTTTAATCTTTTTTAGCTGTTGCTTGTGACTGTGAGGGCGTTACCGGTCTCAGATCAATTTATTCTTTCTTCATTTCATGTCGAGTGTTTTGAATGATCTTTAAGAACTTTTCAGTCATGGTTTTAATCTTTCTTCTGAGTTTTTGATTTTGACTGTAAGGGCGTTGCCCGTCTCAGATCTTAATTCTTCATCTCATTTGTGATTTATGAAGCTGTCAGTAATTTTCGGTCATAATTTTAGACTTTCTTGAAGTACCTATTTCGATAATTATCTAATTATGTGAAACTCAGAAAAAGTACTGGGATGATGTCAACATCTAATCACTAATAACTTGCTATACGTCTTTTATTCACATTCTTTTATTAATCAGAGACATCGTTGATAGGTACTGTGAAGGTCCTTGCCTGTGATATCAGCATATCTCTTGACTTTTTCAAGAGCCTTCAAACTCACCTAATATCCTGGGTGGGCGACATCTCATCTCACGACATTTTATCTCCGGACACTTCATCTCCCTGTCCTGAGCCTAACCATAACCCTAACCCAAACCCTAACCCTGACCCTAACCCAAACCCAAACCCTTACCCTAACCGAGACCCTTATCTTTGCATAGAGCTGACATATTGCGAGATAAAGTGTCCTGAGATGAAATGTCTGTTCCCCAATATCCTAATGAGGAATTGCTATTTTCCTGCTAGCATGGCTGAGATGTAATTTTATGGGTGCTGCCACGTTCATGAATCTTTGCATTTTTGCAGCTATCTTCTTTTTCTTGGTGTACTTCTTGAATCATTCCAGCTTTCAGTAATTTTGAATCTTTCTCATGCTTGATATGAAGCATTTCTAATTTTGAATAAATTGTGGAATTGGAATGATGCCAACATCTAACTATCTAACGATCGGCTAATATATAATTTTCTCTTACCCAATTTCAGAGCAGAAATCTTTCGCTTCTACAAATTACCATGCCAGTGCCTCCCGCGGTGCCTCAACATTGATAGATTGATTGTTTAAAGATTTAAAGTGCTCAATCCTACCTGATAAGTGCTGCAGGCTGCAGTGTCCCTTTTCTGTTAACAGTGGTATTAATTTATAAATGTAATTTTTATTGTCACTAGGCGTATCGGAATGTGAGTGCAATGTTAACGTATGTTACACTTACACTGAACATGTCGGTTGATACACAGGAGCGCTCAGCCTTTGCAGCTTTACAGAAAAGTGTGCAACAAGCGTACGATGGAGACTGTAGTAAAACAGTAAAGTAATGAATAAATTTAAATGTCAAGAAGTATTACAAGGAAATTTCATTCATTGAAAGACATTCCGACCTCCTCAACTGTCAAATTGTTTAGTGTACTTGCATGTTTTATAGTATATAGGTACTAGGTACCTATAGTTTACGTTCACTCTAGTCGCACCAGCGGGGAACGGACATTTCATCTCCCGACACTTCATCTCAAAGTACGACATTTCATTCCCAGGGTTTTTTGAAGTACGACGTTTCATCTCCAGGGTGCGACGTTTCATCTCAAAGGGTACGACACTTCATCTCCTACTGTAATTTGATTGTACTATGAAGTACGACATTTCATCTCCAGAGTGCGACACTTCATCTAGACTAACTGTAACTTGATTGCACTGTAAGGTGCGACATTTCATCTCAGGGTACGACACTTCATCTCAGACTGCGACACTTCATCTCACACTGCGACACTTCATCTCAGAGTACGAAACTTCATCTCAGGGTACGACACTTCATCTCAGACTGCGACACTTCATCTCAGGTTACGACACTTCATCTCTGGGTACAATTTCATCTCAGGTTACGACACTTCATCTCATGGGGTACGACACTTCATCTCAGACTGCGAAACTTCATCTCTGGGTACGACATTATATCTCAGAACGACACTTACATCTCCTACTGTAATTTGATTGTACTATGAAGTACGACATTTCATCTCCAGAGTGCGACGTTTCATCTCAAAGGGTACGACACTTCATCTCTAACTGTAACTTGATTGCACTGTAAGGTGCGACATTTCATCTCAGGGTGCGACACTTCATCTCAGGGTACGACATTTCATCTCAGGGTACGACACTTCATCTCACACTACGACACTTCATCTCATGGTACGACACTTCATCTCAGGGTATGACACTTCAAATTTAGACTGCGACATTTCATCTCCGGTACGACACTTCATCTTAGGCTACGACACTTCATCTCAGGGTACGACACTTCATCTCAGACTGCGACACTTCATCTCAGGGTACGAAACTTCATCTCAGACTGCGACACTTCATCTCAGGGTACGACGTTTCATCTCAGGGTACGACACTTCATCTCAGACTACGACACTTCATCTCATGGTACGACACTTCATTTCAGGGTTTGACATTTCATCTTAGACTGCGACATTTCATCTCAGGCTACGACGATTCATCTCTGGGTGCGACATTTCATCTCAGGTTACGACACTTCATCTCTGGGTACAATTTCATCTCAGGGTTTGACATTTCATCTTAGACTGCGACATTTCATCTCCCGGTGCGACACTTCATCTCAGACTGCGACACTTCATCTCAGGGTACAACATTTCATCTCAGGCTACGACACTTCATCTCGGGGTACGACACTTCATCTCAGACTGCGAAACTTCATCTCTGGGTACGACACTTCATCTCAGACTGCAACACTTCATCTCAGGGTACAACACTTCATCTCTGGGTACGACATTTCATCTCAGGCTACGACACTTCATCTCTGGGTGCGACATTTCATCTCAGACTGCGACACTTCATCTCAGACTGCGACACTTCATCTCAGACTGCGACACTTCATCTAAGGGTACGACACTTCATCTCAGACAGCGACACTTCATAGTACAATCAAATTACAGTAGGAGATGAAACGTCGCACCCTGGAGATTAAATGTCGTACTTATACAATCAAATTACAGTAGGAGATGAAGTGTCGTACCCTTTGAGATGAAACGTCGCACCCTGGAGATGAAACGTCGTACTCAAAAAACCCTGGGAATGAAATGTCGTACTTTGAGATGAAGTGTCGGAGATGAAATGTCGCGAGATGAAATGTCGTGAGATGAAGTGTCGGGAGATGAAATGTCCGTTCCCCGCTGGTGCGACTAGAGTGAACGTAAACTATAGGTACCTAGTACCTACATACTATAAAACATGCACGTACACTAAACAATTTGACAGTTGAGGAGGTCGGAATGTCTTTCAATGAATGAAATTTCTTTGTAATACTTCTTGACATTTAAATTTATTCATTACTTTACTGTTTTACTACAGTCTCCATCGTACGCTTGTTGCACACTTTTCTGTAAAGCTGCAAAGGCTGAGCGCTCCTGTGTATCAACCGACATGTTCAGTGTAAATGTAACATACGTTAACATTGCACTCACATTCCGATACACTGTATTTACATAGACATATATTATATCATAGGTTTACATTGCACCCCATCACTCTATATCCTACATGCTAGGTGTATCATACAATAACATTGCACCGCTCTTCCCCGAGGTGTATCGAATATCAAGCGCGGTCACGTGACCTGCGTGCCGCATGTTTTACATGATATGCGCGCGGTTACGTGGTAGTCACGTGACGTTGCTTAGGCTGGAGCGGGATAATTGCGGTCACGTGGGTTCCCATTGCAGCACGTGGGTTCCCATTGCAGCACGTGGGTTCCCATTGCAAATCATTTTACTTCCTCCTTGGTTCCCCAATAACGCCATGGTGGAGAACTGAAGAACTGAAATGGTGATTTTCGAATCCTCTAGAACAGTCTTCAAAATAAGTTCAATGCATAGGTCAGTATTCTTAATTCATTTTCTCTACAGTGATAAAGCTAAAGAATATGCAGACTTTGTGAATTATGTTCGTAAGGTCAATTTTGTGCCAGTCATTTTCTTGAATTCACGTGTAAGTTTATTGATAATTACATAATTATGTAATTATCAATAAACTTACATATTGATGATTACATATAATATTATTATAAGCAATTGTATAAGAAAAAATAATACCATGATTCGGTAACTTGTAATTGATTTGGTTGATTGCATCGTAACTATTTCTTTGTATTTTGTCAATTTCCAGGCGATGAATCACGCCGGGTCTATTTCAACACAGGATGACGGTCACTGCCATATACCGTCCAAATCGCAGCCTTAACCATGGTCTTTAAATGCTCTCCCAGGGGTAAGTAGGGAGGGGTCCACCGGCCAACGGCCATTTTATTAGCCTAATAAATTCTAATACACATTAAACATCACAATAACATCACTGTACATTAAGAAAGGTTCCGTAGGAATGCAATTTATACTGTTCGATAAAATCATGGAAAATGTATACCTACAGAAAGAAGCGGTTATTTTAAACTGGGTGCGTCAACATAAGCAGTTACATGTCGAAGTGGTGACCGTATACCGCAACTTATATGGTCGAGGCGACAGCCGAGACTGTATAAACTGTAAGTTGGATAATGGACGAGGGGTGCCGAGTTCATTATCGAAGGTATACGGTCACAGCTGAGATCATGGAACCGGAATATACCCCGACCGGAAACAGCTGAGACCGAATTTTCTCCGACAAAGCAAAATATTTCTCCCCTTGTCCGGATTCAACGCTTAAGAAGATTTTTGAGTGCTCCTTTATAAAATAAAATTTCATCTTAAGCTTTTTTGCGCTGTTATTCAGTAGAGGCCGTATAACCAAACTTACACCCGGTCGCTAAACCAAGCTTGGGAGGGGTATAATAAGCGTTATAAAATAAGTTTCTTTAACTTTGATTGTGATTGGGTATCCTTAATATTCTTAATAAGATTTTGAGATGTCATATATAATGGCTATGCTCGATATGATTTTATAATTTTGCTTCAAAAATTTGAATTGCAGCTAGCTCAAAGAATGTTCGCCTTGTCAACAAAAAACTGGTTTCTTCCCTGCTATATCTAACTTAGCTTATGGGGCTCAAAAGTGAATCCAAACTTCAGTGCCATATATTACACTAACTATAATGTCCTAATTAACATTTCAAAAACTTCGAATTCAATTTTCTCGATAAAACATCGGAGATATGCGCCTCTTTGTATCGCATACGAGTAAAAATAATCAGACTTTACCAATTTTGTTGGGGAATGTAAGCAATCGTTTTGCGTTGACTGAGAAAAATAAAATGTGATCGGTCACTGTTTATAGTGTTTCTGTTTAGGTTTGTGGAGGTAGCAGTGATACCTGCGTGTCGAGGTGGGAAGGTGGTAGCGATTTTGGGAAGGACGGGGTTCCAGAGGTTGCTGCAGTGATGAGCAACCTAGACTGTTATTAACTGTTGTTTGTGTTGTTGTATGATGGCGTGTTCTGTAAGGTCTATGTGTTGAGAGGATCTGGTATGGGTAAGGATTGTAGTGTTGTTCCATCCCATGTAATGTCCTCTGCTGTGGGAGTGATGGGATGCTGTCACGTCTGAAGTGCCGTTCATATTCTGTAATTCGTTTCACGTTTGTGGATGGGCCTGCGTGTCTGTCCGCTGTAGGACCCAGAGCAGTTGTCGCAGGTGACAATCACGTTGGTAGTAAAGTGAGGGGAGGGGCCCTTTTGTTTCGGTCAGAATGTTAGGTAGATTGCAGCTTCTGGAGTATGAAGTGTTGTTTTCGTGCGAAGACAGGATCTTCTGTAAGGGGTTGTCGAGGGATGGATGGTAGGGTTGGGAGTCATGAGGGAAGAATTGTTCTGTTGACCTGTCGTGACGTCATTCTGTTGGGATTTCCCAGTTTTTGCTTCAAAAGTTATGCACAAACAACCGGCTTTTCCTCCGCTTCTGAAATCCTAATATTATGTTAGCTGCTCCAGGATCATATTTTGCCGTTATGTTCTGAAAGTTTGATCAAGATTGCTCATATTCATAATGACATTATGCTCAAATTTAAAAAAACAGCTGAGTTATACAATAATGTGTAAAGGAGCATTCATCTTATATATTGCCATTTTAGTACTTGAGTTTAGGCTCAAACTCACCGCAGAAATCATTTATGGAACTCGGCTGATTCGCTTCGCCTCGCACTCAGGCACTCTAAATCAATTAAATGTCTTCAGCTTCGCTGTCGACATGTAATTGTTGATATAGATGCCTGCTCTCGCAGACATTTACCTATATTATCTACGTGTTCGTCATATGCCTCTGAAGAACAAAACATAACTTACGTACTCTAAACCTGTTGTGAGACGATTATGGATCCAACTCTCACTTGATACTATGCGTCACATATTTTAATAAACTGACACCGGGAATATTTTCAGAAATCTACTCCGTTTTCAATACATAAATACTTTAATTGATTGTATGAAGTAGTGTTTTAAGTTTTTAAGATCAGATTCTTTTCATTAAACTATAAACATTTTCAGATATTATCCACAATACTCTTGGTGGACAAGTAGGACTGGCGAGGACTGATACCAGCCACCCAGTGTAAATAGTCTGGGTCTGAAAGAGCTTTCTAGTGCGACAATGTGGATTGGAACGAGATCCGTCCATCCCGGATTCAGTATATGAGGTATGTTTTAGATACCTTATTCTTTTACTGGGGGGTGTCACTGTCCCAATTGTCCCAAACTCGAGAAAAAGTGGGTTGGGACAGGGACATTTGGGACAAATGGGACAGAGATGGGTCTCTAAAAGTGAATTGGGATAGGGAAATTTGGGACAAATCATGGAACATTTGGGACAAATCTGACATTTGAACAAAAGTGACGGAGACAACTGGGGCTCAAATGATTGTTTTTGAGCGGCAGTTTAGTGTTTTTGTTTTACAGCCTGTTACATTGCTTGATTAATGATTATTGCCAGAGAGTATTGCCAGAGTCTTGAAACAGGGAAATTAACAGCGCTTATCACGCTCCCGAAGGCACTTGCTGCGTTGCAACTGCCACTGTGTTTTCCCATCATAGGTTTTGGGATAGAGAAGTGGGAACACATAACCAATGCAAACAAACACAACCAAAATATGTATTGTAGTATGAATATAACTTTCATTTCGATGATAGAAAAACTTGGATTAATGTTTAAAAAAATAAATGTCTGTTTTTTTCAACTTTTTGTTTGTCCTTAATGTCCCAGTTGTCCCAATTGTCCGAAAAACCAGTCCCAAACTCAGAAAAGTAAATTTGGACAGTGACACTCCCCCCTTTACTAGCAAAAGCCCGTGTAAATAAGCAAGAATTAAGGGGGTCACCCCTCATATCTTGAAAAACAAGATATTGAGATATGAGTTGGCCAGGGCGTGTACCAACACTTTGACGGTGGTATCGAGTCCATAGGTCCAACATTGCCCATATGAGGCTTCGGTAGGAACAGGAGAAAGAGCTTTGCATTCGATTCGTCTCGACGAGCTAATCCTTTTAGTGTAGTTGTTCGTCAAAATCGGATAAAAAATGACCAAGTTTTGGCCTTGCGAAGCGGGCGTGCCAAAGTGGCAGTTGGCCTATTTTTGGCCTAAAGATGGCCATTATGGCCACAATTTTAGAGATATGCGCTTAAAACTTCTTTTGCTCATCATTTAGGTCAACATTGATGTTCAAAATAATTTAAAAGTGAATTGGACCTTATTTGGCCATTTTAGCCTATAAAAAAACCTTCAAATATCCACAAAATCGCTTATGTAACCTCAGTTTGCGATTTTGCCCAAGTTGACTTCACACTTTCCGCTACTCCGCCATTTTTCAATGTTTTCGCATGAAACTTTCAGATTCGCTTGGAAAATAATTTTCGAAACTGAGGGGCTCCGTACATGACATTGCTATTGCGACGAATGTGATTATACAGCCAAGATTCGGATTATGTTATTGACCGAAATTTTGAGTTAGGTCCCCTAAAACATTTTGGCCATCGGAGGAAAAATCCCCGGGGCATTTTCCTCCGAAGGCCATAAAATATTTGGGGGCTTAACTAAAAATTTCGCTTAGTAACAAAAGTGTGCAATTTGGTTTTGAAGCGATTCTGAAAATTTCATGCAGAAACATTTAAAATGGCGGACTAGAATTGGAAAGTGTGAAGTCCATTTAAGGGCAAAATCGCAAACTAAGATATTAGTGATTTAGTGGATTTTTGAGGTTTTTTATATGGGCTAAAAAGTAAAAAGGCCTAACCAATTTTGACCTAAATGATGGGCAAAACAGGTTTGAAGCTCAGATGTCCAAAAATGTGGCCAAAATGGCCATCTTTAGGTCCAAAATACTAAATAGGACAACCTCCACTTTGGCGCGCCCGCTTCGCAGAGCGATAAATTGGCCATTTTTCGCCCGATTTTGACAAACAAATGAACTAAAATGATCAGCTCTCCGAGACGAATCGAATGTATCAAAAGCTAATTTAGGACGCCATTTTTCCTCCGAAGCCTCACATGGATTGAGCAATGTTGGACCTATGAACTTAAGGCCACCGTCAAAATGTACACGCCTGGCCAATTACTGCTATCTCAAATTCGTATTTTCTAAAATATGAGGGGTGGCTGGATAAATTAGACGTGTGGTTTGAAATTGAGTTGAAATGTTGAATAGTGAAAGTGATGCTAGTCTTTCCGAAGGAAAGACTAGCAACCATGAGGTCGGTGGCATCAGGGGGGTCTGGGGCGCTACCCCAGCGGGGGAAGGGACGGAGCTTGTCAATGTCGAAGTCTTTGACTTGAAATCAAGAGCGACTAAGTAGTCGGCCAATACTCATTAGCTTATTGTGGCAACTTTAATCCAGCTATGACAGGTTTACCTTTTCAGTGCTCTTCGAGTCTACTTTGAACTTCGCTTAAGTGCTTCGTGAAGTTGCAACTCTCAAACTACACTCCGAATACAGTACGAGCATCAGGATCATATGGGCATCATGGGATTAATAGCATCGTTCAGTTACAAGGTAAATTAGACATTAAATGCCGGTTAATGCATTTAAAATGTGTCATGAGGTAGCGATTTTTATTTCAATAGGCTCAATCAATTTAGAGACTTCACGAGTGTGTTTTATGTATTTTTTGTAACAGCGTAGATAAAATATTGGAGTGTAAATGCTACCTTTTTCAGAGCTGCAACTGAAAAGTAATTTTAACTTCATTTCGGTGACGGGATTGCGATGTTATGCGACATGAGGCTCCGCAGGGTGACAGCAACACACGGCTTCTCAAGATAAAGAAAAGTCTTCGCTAACATGTGAGCTTTCAAGATTTTACGTTCTCAATACTCATAGCACTCTGCACTTAACATATAATAGCCTTTGAAAAAAAACCCACGATGTGGCACGACTAAGCGCTTGTAAGCGAACTGTATACATTATGTCCTTAAAACCTCACGGTTGCTCAGACTCTCAGAATTTGTCCCGGTGTCGGAACTGTTCAGCTTCACCTCTATCGGTCTTGCATCAATTCTTCCACCAAGTTTTCAGTTTTCAGCCATAATTTCCTTGCAGCTTCTTAAGAGTAGGATGGAATATGATTGCAATTTTCGTACGGAGTAGCCCGGAGTAGTTACAGTACTATAAGTCATACGTCATACAGTTTCGTACCTAAAAATGTGTAGCTCAAAAACGGTTTTTCGACCATTATCTCCGTTTCTGAAATTCAAAAATGTTAGCTACTCCAGAATTCCAGAGCTCCAGGATCCTATAAGTCATATGTTGCCCGTAATATTCTGAAAGTTTTATCAAGATTGCTAAAGAAAAAACAGCGGAGTTATACGCGTTATTATAATGAGTATGCAAGCATTTTGTTTATTGCCATATAAGGTAATGTGTGCTTGTTGAATTGTTGTGTACAGGAGTACAAGGTGTGTCTTGTGTATAAACTTTTCGACTATACCTACTATTAGTATTAGTATGTACCTAAAATACTTAACTACTTACAAGTGGCTCAAACTCACCGCAGAAATGATGACGGAACCTGATAAGTGGTACCCCATTTTTTACAATAATATCTTAATAAATAAGGCTTGTCACGAGAAACCCGTTTAAAACCTGTATAAAAACCCGTCGTTAAAAGTCAAAACCCGTCGTGAGCATATTATGTTCAGAACAAGCATAAACCAGCGTAGTGTAGCTGTCATCCAATTTTATTGTCAAGGCACTGATTCTCTGGTTAAGTTTTGCCTGTCAATATCATTGAAATGGGACAGAACTGCAACAACACCTTACTACTAGCAAATTTGGGACAAAAAGTAATAGAGAGTATTAAGTGTGAGCATTTAGCTTATATTAAGTGTGAGCATTTAGCAGTGCAGCGCATGTAATCAAATTGTATCAATGAATGTATGCTATGCTTGATGTATACTTTGTGTATACTCAATAGTCAATACTGTGTGTATACTGATGAGAAGACCTGGTTAATTAGGGATTCATGGTGTGCCAGTCATGATGCAGTTCAAATCATTATCTTCAGCTACTCAAATTCTGATCAATTTGTTTTGATCGGTGGATTTGATTGGTGCTTGGTGTGCTAAAAATACATGGTGATGCATTTTCCGTGCGTGTTTTTCTGCATAATATCTATATCAATATACACTCTCTTGTACATGTGCCTAAAAAAAAAACAAAACAAAACAAAAAAAAACAAAAGTGAACGTTTAAAGTTCACTATACACCTATAGTTTAAAGTTCACTATACACCTCTTGATGTTATTATATGTTTCTGATTATCGTATTCCTCAGGCACACCCAAGATTGGGACACAGCTGCTGCGTTTCTTCGGGAGTTCGGGAAGTTTGTAATGATGAGCCGGAGTATACAGTGAACAGAACCCAAGATCTAGATCAGAGTCCCTCCCCTTCTCCCTGTCGATGCCACAGAACCCTGGACCATCCGGATCAGAGTCCTTGCCCATCTGCCTCCAAAGACGACAGAACCAAAGTGCCAGATCAGAGTCCACACTTCACTACAGAGGATTGTTGAAGCTCCTGATGAATCCCGACCTTCACTTGAAATACCTCTTCACCTTCCAGACCCTCAACACTTGGCTCCTCTCAACTTGGACGATCACACCAGCACTCCGCAGTATATACCTTCGCAATCTCAACATCTCAAGACTTCGTGATGTACCCTCTTCATCTGGAATCTTCCTGCGGGTGTCAGAGCTTCAGAGAATCGATCAAGCCTGGGAAGGACTAGGGAGGCCCTTTATGTTGCAACAGACGCTTCACAGAGAACTGCAGCTTCATACACATTCATCAAAAAATTGATTTCTGGAAAAATGGAGCTGCGATCGTACGCCAAGACCTGCTCTAACCTCAGCTCTAGGGAAAGAAAGGCATCCAAACGTCTGATCAAGCACAGAGCAGCAAACCTTACGTACAGAGACTGAGAGGCACTGTAGGTAGAGGTTTGGAAGAGTTCCACGAATGGAGAGCATCCCTCCTCTACGGGCAGCACTAAAGGAACTGCACATTCTAAAACATATTGAGTGAAATATTCATGTTTTTGAGTAGGATCAGGATTGTAGGTATATTAGTTCTACAGTACAACATAGACTTATACTATTTCAATCATTGAATTATGAAATTTTGACAATTTGTTCTTTAAAATTTTAATCACGGAGGTAATCAGCTTTAAATTGTCAATCTTGTTCATGCTTGATAATAGTACAGTTCAAAGCGTTAAATTGCCAGATTGCACTTGTGTACTATTCTTCTCAGGTTTTTAAAATATATTTCATATTCTTATTGATCTCTATGCAAGCAAGACCCGGTTGTTCTGGCCATTAGTCGACAACACTTCGACGGACGTTGCCCGTCTATTTCGGACTCTGGCATGGGGCTGTACCAATACTACGTCGTACTTTCAGTACGACGCTGAACTAAATGCGCTGACAAAGTACCATGTTGACACGTACGATGACGCGCAGAAAAGTTTTGCGCGGGAATTGTCGTATTTCCTCCGTCCCTTGTCCAACAACAAGTCAGAAGAAAGGGACGGACATCGCCCGTCGAACGGGAAACGTGCCTTTAAAACAGGCACTATAAAATTGCAAATTTTCTTCTTCGAAAATCTTAAGCGCTGCAGCCGGCCGTACAAATTTATGTTTTGTGTCGTTCAAACTATCCTGAAATTTCCGTTGGATTCATTAAATTTAAAAGGCCGCTGAGACCTGAAGGTAAGTTTCAAACTTTCACTGCGACTCGCGATCGTACGAAATTAAACTGAAAATATCGAAACAAACTATATAGGTAAATTGATTATGGCACGTGCACGGAATGAATTCTTGCGCGTAGTGCAGTAGTGCTGCAATGCACGTGGGCGGTTTAACGAGCAATCACATAGGGTTTTCAAACTTGTTCTTAGTCAATTCTAAGCCGAGTTTTGGACGATAGTTTTTCAAATTTTGAATGAATTTTTGAACAAATTTTTTACAAACTGAATCTTTAAGTCGACCTGAATCTTTCGATGAACATATTAAATCGATCGGAGGAAATTGATTCAGGCCAGTAACAAAGGCGAAAATCTAAAATTTAAACCCCTCCAAAACACCTTGATTCAAACCCCATTACCTTTTATAACATTTTTAATACCTTTTTGCGATTTTTATATCGACCAAAAGCTGGGGGCTGTCCCAATTTAATGGCTTGAAGTATAGAGGTAAAAGGCCGATTAAAAGACAGCAATAGAAATTTATTTCCCAACAGCGTGGCGTCATGCTTTCATGGTGACGTGCAAGCCCACATGCACATGGGTGCATTGGGCGCATGGTTGTGGATTTGGGATTGGTACAGAATTAGCCGCTGACAAAAGATGAAGTTCTGTTCTGCGTTCTGGTACAACTCTTGGTTGGAGATCCAAAATGAAGCCAAGTCAAGCAGTAGAACAGCAGCCATATCTGCAGCACACTTGTCCTTTATTTGTCACCATATGTCTTCTCCTTCGTTGTCATACGCCTGTACAGTAATGAAAGTTATTAAAATTGATGGTATGAAAATATACTAATGTCCTGTATATGATGGTAACCCTTTTCAACCCCTAGATTTTAATTTTGGAGAAATCAAGTTACCTATGGAATAAATCCCCTGAAACTTTGAAAATTTGACAGTGGTAACGTTGACCAATCTCAAACCCCGCGTAATTTCTTATACTTTACAAACATTGGTAGGTACAATGGGGTTTGCAAGTATGGGAGCCCGGGAATAGGGGGAGGCATTAATGCTCCCCTTATTCCCGGGATCACAAATACAGAGTTCACCGTACGGAGGCTTCCCCTAAACCTGGGATCACCTCTAATCACAGACCCCCCTGTACACTGCTCCCCTTAATCTAGGGCTCCTCCGATTTCCCGGGGCTCACCTCTATACCCGGTCTCGCCCATACCAGACTCACCCTATAATTGCCGGGCTTCACCATACCAGGCCCCACCGAACCTCGGGCTTCACCAATGCCTTGGGATAACCCCGATACAGAGGCTCACCCGTACCAGGCTCATCTTATTGCCGGGCTTCGCCATACCAGGCTCCACCGAACCTCGGGCTTCACCAATGCCTTGGGATAACCCCGATACAGGGGCTCACCCGTACCAGGCTCACCCTTACCTTGGGCTTCACCATACCAGGCTCCACCGAACCTCGGGCTTCACCAATGCCATGGGATAACCCCGATACAGGGGCTCACCCGTACCATGCTCACCCTTACCTTGGGCTTCACCATAACAGGCTCAACCGAACCTTGGGCTTCACTGATGTTCTGGGCTCACCCTTCAACATGGGATCACCCCTACCAGGCTCACTTTTACCTTGGGCTTCACCATAACAGGCTTAACCGAACCTCGGGCTTCACTGATGTGCTGGGCTCACCCTTCAACATGGGATCACCCATACCAGGCTCACCCTTACCTTGGGCTTCACCGAACTTGGCTACACCTTATCCCGGGCTTCACCATAGCTTGGGCTCCCCCACACTTACATAGGCTCCCCCTTCCAACTCGGGCTCACATATGATAACTCGGGCTCCCCCATACTTACTTGGGATCCACCTTCCAACTTGTGCTCCCCTATACTAACTCGGGCTCCCCCACACCAACTTGGGCTCCCCCATACCACCTCGGGCTCCCCCTTATTAACTTGGGCTTCCCCATTCTAACTCGGGCTCCCCCATACCAACTTGGGCTCCCCTTTATTAACATGGCCTCCCCAAACCAACTTGGGCTCCCATATACCAATTTGGGCTCCCCATACTCCCATACGAACTCGGGCTCCCCATACTAACTCGGGCTACCCCATACTAACTTGGGCTCCCCCTATCTAACTCGGGACCCCCCACACTAACTCGGGCTCCCCCATATTACCTTGGGCTCCCCATACTACCTTGGGCTCCCCATACTACCTCGGGCTCCCCCATACTAACTCGGGCTCCCACGTGCAGTTCGGGCTCCCCCATACAAAGTACAAACTTGGGCTCACCCGTTCTGTTTGGGCTCTCCCATACCAACTTGGGCTCCCCCGTGCTGTTCGGGCTCCCCCATACCAACTCTGGCTCCCCCATACAAACTTGGGCTCCCCCGTTCTGTTCGGGCTCCCCCATACCAACTTGGGCTCCCCCGTGCTTTTCGGGCTCCCCCATAATAACTTGGGCACCCCCGTGCTGTTCGGGCTCCAGCATACCAACTTGGGCTTCCCCGTGCTTATTGGGCTCCCCCATACCAATTCAGACCCAAACACTGAAACACACTGTTAGAGCTGCCGCGTACAATCTTGGGCATCCATGCACTATTAATACTCCCCATGCCTATTTTGGACTTTGGGATCCCCCTTCCTTTCAGTATTTCGAATCAGTTCTGAAACTGATTTGAAATTTTGTGTGGGGAGCCGACGCTCGTAGATGGAGAGCCTGAGTCAAATTGTCAGGCGTTGCCTGACCCCCTCGCGCGCGCGAAGCGCGCGCGCCACGACTCGCAGAGTCGTGGGTCTGACGACGTCAGACAAGAGTCAAATGGAGAGCCCTTATACTGAAAGGAAGGGGGATCCCAAAGTCCAAAATAGGCATGGGGAGTATAATAGTGCATGGATGCCCAAGATTGTACGCGGCAGCTCTAACAGTGTGTTGGGGTCTGAATTGGTATGGGGGAGCCCAAAAAGCACGGGGAAGCCCAAGTTGGTATGCTGGAGCCCGAACAGCACGGGGGAGCCCAAGTTATTATGGGGGAGCCCAAGTTAGTTTGGGGGAGCCCAAGTTAATAAGGGGGAGCCCAAGTTGGTACGGGGGAGCCCGAACAGAACGGGGGAGCCCAAGTTGGTATGGGGAGCCCGAGTTAGTATGGGGAGCCCGAGTTAGTATGGGGAGCCCGAGTTAGTATGGGGAGCCCGAGTTTGTATGGGGAGCCCGAGTAATAGTATGGGGAGCCCGAGTTAGTATGGGGGGCCCGAGTTAGTATGGGGGGCCCGAGTTAGTATGGGGGAGCCCGAGTTAGTATGGGGAGCCCGAGTTAGTATGGGGAGCCCGAGTTAGTATGGGGAGCCCGAGTTTGTATGGGGAGCCCGAGTAATAGTATGGGGAGCCCGAGTTAGTATGGGGGGCCCGAGTTAGTATGGGGAGCCTGAGGTAGTATGGGGGAGCCCAAGTTGGTGTGGGGGAGCCCGAGTTAGTATAGGGCAGCCCAAGTTGGAAGGTGGATCCCAAGTAAGTATGGGGGAGCCCGAGTTATCATATGTGAGCCCGAGTTGGTAGGGGGGAGCCTATGAAAGAGTGGGGGAGCCAAAGCTATGGTGAAGCCCGGGATAAGGTGTAGCCAAGGTCGGTGAAGCCCAAGGTAAGGGTGAGCCTCGTATGGGCGATCCCATGTATCTTGGTGAGCCCAAGTTATGGTGAAGCCCAGGATAGGTGGAGCCAAGTTCGGTGAAGCCCAAGGTAAGGGTGAGCCAGGAGCCTGGTATGGGTGATCCCATGTTGAAGGGTGAGCTTAGAACATCAGTGAAGCCCGAGGTTCGGTTGAGCCTGTTATGGTGAAGCCCAAGGTAAGGGTGAGCCTGGTATGGGTGATCCCATGTTGAAGGGTGAGCCCAGAACATCAGTGAAGCCCGAGATTCGGTTGAGCCTGTTATGGTGAAGCCCAAGGTAAGGGTGAGCCTGATACGGGTGAACCCCTGTATCGGGGTTATCCCAAGGCATTGGTGAAGCCCGAGGTTCGGTGGAGCCTGGTATGGTGAAGCCCGGCAATGAGGTGAGCCTGGTACGGGTGAGCCCCTGTATCGGGGTTATCCCAAGGCATTGGTGAAGCTCGAGGTTCGGTGGGGCCTGGTATGGTGAAGCCCGGCAATAGGGTGAGTCTGGTATGGATGAGACCGGGTATAGAGGTGAGCCCCGGACAATCGGAGGAGCCCTAGATTAGGGGGAGCGGTGTATAGGAGAGCTTTCATAAGAGGTTATCCCATATGTGTAGGGAAAGCCTGGATACGGTGAAATGAACTCTGTAATTTGTGATACCTAGAATAGGGGGAGCCGGTGTAACCGAAACGGATACATGGGCTCCCATAACTTGCCAACCCCATTGATCTGACAAAAGAAAGTTTCCAAAATTTCAACGTTTAATATCTAAATATGGCCAATCCATGAAAACAATTAGTAGGCTGGCAAGTCAAGTTACAAAAACGCTGATAAACAAGAATGAGTCAAGTTGATCAATAAAAGATGTTTGCCACAGTTAAGATTGTTAAAAATCGCAATTTGGTACTCGCCTCTTTTCCCCGTGCAGTTCTTGAGTTTACTTCATATGTAGAGATGCCTGATGCGGTGTTATGGAGATGACATTGTAAACCTAAGCTCAAGAAGTCATCATTATTTACCGAACTATAACTGGATCAGATAGAGTGGGAAGTCGATGAATCACAAAATGATTATTGAAACTATCATTTAAAGATTTAGGGCCGGATTACACAACCGTTTAAGGTCGACCTTTAGCCCTAGGTGCTCCTTAAAACGGCCCAAACTGCAGTTTAAGGTCCACCTTAAAATTCCGTATTACCCAATGTGCTCCTTTGAGGCGATTTTAAGGTGCTCCTTAGCGAGTTAGGTCGACCTTAAAATTCCCGAAAAATCGGTATTACCCAATTCACCTCGTCCTTAAGTTCGTCCTTTAGCTGCTCCTTAAACGGCGAATTTTTAAGGTACCTCCATTTTATATATTCCAAAATAACTTCAGTTTCCTCTTGAACTGCAATAAAGTAATTGATAAAATCAGGAACAGAAATGCACTAGTTCTAGTTGTAAGAATAAAATGGGAAGTTTCAATAATGAATAATTCTAAGATTCTACGCCTTGAGATCCATCACAAAATTGAAAGAAAATTCAGCTAAACCGGCCAGAAAACAAGCATCGAGAAATTCGTTATTAAGATTCACAAAGCATAAGCATTAACCATGACACAATGACGAGATTCCACTTTCGAGAATGGTTCAAATACAGAGAAATCTGAAAAGTTTTAAATTCCACATAAGAAATCCAAATTTGGAATAACGCTGAAGTGAGCCGTCCAATGTAGCGGAGGAGCACTGTACTGAGCAGTCACAGAGTCCATCACCATGGTGATGAAGTGACTGCGGAGTAAAATTCCAGTTTCATTAAATAATAACGAACGCGCGGCGCTATTTACTGGATTTGAAATTGAGCGCGAAGTAGGGGGATTCATGAATCCCCCTCCTGCTTATTACTAGTATAAGTTAATCCTGACCCCCGTCACGACTCTGCGAGTCGTGGCGCGCGCGCTTCGCGCGCGCGAGGGGGTCAGGCAACGCCTGACAAGGATTTTTTGCATTGTTTAGAGGAAAGATAGCCCTATCTGATGTTTTTTCTCTCGTTTCCTGAGTCCATTCCAGAGCCGAGTTATCTCTCGATGAAAATGCGCGAAAATAAGGCTTTTTCATCGGGCTATAACTCAAAAAGTAATCAAATGTCCATGTTGAAACCTTCGGCATATGAAAATTCAAAGCTTTATCTTTAATTTTATATTTGGTTTGACAAGGCGAAACTAAGCGATCATATTCAAAATTGGCAATCAAAATGGACACCCGAACGATTTTTTCGCCATTTCGCGTTTGCAGAAAGAGAGAACGCGCACAGTATAATTTGCGCATTCTCTCCTTTCTGATTCGTATATGATCGTTCAATCATATGGATAGCTCTATAGCTGGATAATGGAAACAAACTTTCTCACATTATAATTACGAAACAGCATATTAAAATCAACATATTCGCAGTATTATACAAACATCACAACGAAAAAGTTCTAAGTATCATACTTATACTTTTACTTTTAGCTTGATAAACGGATGACGTGGCATTTGGCAATGAAAAACAGCCCTGGCCTCGGAGTAGGTTCTGTTCAGATATTCATATTTGACACCATCGCCCTGCGTTAAAAGTTATATGGCGTTCGGCGTTTGATTCATTATTCAATCCTCAATTAATAGCTAATTGGCAATATGCTACTATTTTAGGGCTGAATATTCAAACCCGTCCTATTCCTAACGTCAGCTTGCATCTGTTGCAACTGTCAACATTTCTTCGAACTCACTAAACGCCGTACTTTTAAAAACGCTGTATACTTTAAGCATAGTTTCTGTCGTCGTTGAGGATTCCGTGTTCAAGAACTGCTGCTGCCCAATCTCATGATCTTCGGCTTCCGTCCGAGATTTTCTGTCCAGGAACTCAGGAAGTTCTGGGAACCCAACACCTCGACCAGTAACTTTTCAAAATCAAGTTCAAGAAGTTCAGGAGCACAACAGACTGAAAATAACTGAGCATAACGGCAGAAAACGGCAGTATAGGTACTGAGTTATGATCAGACAGTCAATTTCACAATTGCAAACATGCACCGCAATTGTACATGAATGGATAAAATTAAAATGATAAAATCAAAATATGTGGACATCAATTTCAAATACTGTAAAGCCATATATTTTCGCGGGTGCTATTTTTCGCGTTTCTTTAAAAACAGACTAATTTCACGGTTTTAATTTTCACGCATTTCAATATTCCCTAAAAATAAACCAGTGCTTGTACGTGGCCATTTATCATTTTCGCTAATTGCTGTACACCTTGATAGCCGGTGATTGTATAAAGGCAAAAGCCCAGTAATGAGGTGTCTTGTTCGTCTATGTTTACTTAAGTGTGTCTCTGTTTGTTAGACATTACAGCATGTCATGTGTAAACAATACTGCGATCTAAGTTGAGGGCTTAATGTTTCTAATAAGACACTCCAAAATTTATCTCCAAAATTGAAAATTAACTTCACGTCTGATATTTTCACGGATTTTCTTTTCCAAATAAATTCGCGAAAATTAATGCCTCGCGAAAATTAATGGCTTTACAGTAGCGCCTTTGAATAAAAAGCTTAATCTCGAAACGCTTGACGTTATAATGATAAATTATTGACTCTATTCTATAGTCTATGAAGCCATGGATCACAGATGCAAAAATTCCGATCCCGAAGAATCCAATCTCGTCACGTTCAATTAATATAGAAATGGAATTTTAAAAAACGTTAAAAAATTTAAAATACCTACCGATCCAAAGTTTAGATTCGCTGCTCCTGTTACTCTGTTATAGTGGCTGTAGCGTGCCATTGCGTGATGCTTGTTCGAAGCTCGTCAAAATTCTAACACCTGCGACCATAATTAAAGAATTAATATGATATAAATATTATCAAATTTCATTGTTTAAGTTAAGTCAAAGGTTTTGTTGTCCAATTGCAGTTGGACGTCCAATGGTATGAACATCATAAGACTGACTACTAAAACTGTGCAATGCTAT
>WFMF01000046.1:168925-326821 GCA_011033025.1 Beroe forskalii
GGCTCACTGATGTGCTGGGCCTACCCTTCAACATGGGATCACCCATACCAGGCTCACCCTTACCTTGGGCTTCACCGAACTTGGCTTCACTGGGGGGCAACTTCATAAAACCCCATAAACCCCCAAAATTTAACCCCATTTGCCTTTTTCGATATCCACTTGGGGGTTTATGGGTTTAATTTTCCAGAAAAGGTCGAAAATCTTCAATGAAAATTGGTACCATTTCAAAATAGGGCCAAAATCGTCAACAAAAAATGGTACCATTTCAGAAAAGGCTTGAAAATCGCCAACAAAAAATGGTACCATTTCAAAAAAGGGTCTAAGATTGTCAACAAAAATGGTACCATTTCAAAAATGGCCGAAAATGGTACCATTAGAAAGGTTCGAAAATGCGCAACAGAAAATGGTACCATTTCAAAGAATGCTTGAAAATCGCTGAAAAAATGGTACCATTTCAGAAAAGGGCCGAAATTCATCAACAAAAAATGGTACCATTTCAAAAAGGCCAAAATCGTCAACAAAAATTGTACCATTCTGTAAATGCCAAAATCGTGAACAAAATCAGTCATAAAAACAGCAAAATTTAACTAAATTAAGCCCCATAAACCCCAAAAATTAAACCCCATTTGCCATTTTTCGATATCCACCGGGGGTTTATGGGGTTGCCCCCCTACACCTTATCCCGGGCTTCACTATAGCTTGGGCCCCCCACACTTACAGGGCTCCCCTTCCAACTCGGGGCTCACATATGATAACTCGGCCCCCATACTTACTTGGGATCCACCTTCCAACTTGTGCTCCCCTATACTAACTCGGCCCCCCACACCAACTTGGCCCCCATACCACCTCGGCCCCCTTACAACTTGGGCTCCCCATTTCCTAACTCGGGCTCCCCCATACCAACTTGGGCTCCCCTTTATTAACATGGCCTCCCCAAAACCAACTTGGGCTCCCATATACCAATTTGGGCTCCCCATACCCCATATTAACTCGGCCTCATACCAACTCGGGCTACCCCTTATTAACCCTGGGCTCCCTATCCCAACTCGGGGACCCCCCCACCAACTCGGGCTCCCCATAGTTACCTTGGGCCCCATAGCCACCCTTGGGCTCCCATACACCGGGCCCCCATACCAACTCGGCCTCACGCAGTTCGGCCCTGCACAAAGTACAAACTGGGCTCACCTGTTCTGTTTGGCCTCCCATACAACTTGGGCCCCCTGCTGCCAGGGCTGGCCTCATACCAACCTCTGGCCCCACAAACTTGGGCCCCCAATGCCCGGGCCCCCCAAACAAATTGGGCCCCCCTGCTGCCCGGGCCCCCATACAACCTGGGCCCCCCAGCCCTGCCTGGCCTCCCATACCAACCTGGGCCCCCTGCAGCTCGGCCCCACACCAACTTGGGCCCTGCCCCCATACATACCTTGTTTCCCAGCATACCAACTCTGGGCTTCCGGTTTGGGCCCCACACCAATCTCACCCCAACACACCGGGCATCCAACTTTCAGTATTTCGAATCAGTTCTGAAACTGATTTGAAATTTTGTGTGGGGAGCCGACGCTCGTAGATGGAGAGCCTGAGTCAAATGGAGAGCCCTTATACTGAAAGGAAGGGGGATCCCAAAGTCCAAAATAGGCATGGGGAGTATAATAGTGCATGGATGCCCAAGATTGTACGCGGCAGCTCTAACAGTGTGTTGGGGTCTGAATTGGTATGGGGGAGCCCGAAAAGCACGGGGGAGCCCAAGTTATTATGGGGGAGCCCAAGTTAGTTTGGGGGAGCCCAAGTTAATAAGGGGGAGCCCAAGTTGGTACGGGGGAGCCCGAACAGAACGGGGGAGCCCAAGTTGGTATGGGGGAGCCCGTACTGCACGGGGGAGCCCGAGTTAGTATGGGGGAGCCTGAGTTAGTATGGGGGAGCCCGAGTTAGTATGGGGAGCCCGAGTTAGTATGGGGAGCCCGAGTTAGTATGGGGAGCCCGAGTTTGTATGGGGAGCCCGAGTAATAGTATGGGGAGCCCGAGTTAGTATGGGGGGCCCGAGTTAGTATGGGGAGCCTGAGGTAGTATGGGGAGCCTGAGTGTGGGGGAGCCTGAGTATGGGGCAGCCCAAGTTGAGGTAGTGGGGGAGCCTGAGTTGGTGTGGGGGAGCCCGAGTTAGTATAGGGGAGCCTGAGTTGGGAGGTGGATCCTAAGTGTAGCCAAGAGATGGGGGAGCCAAAGCGATCATATGTGAGCCTGAGGTGTAGCCAAGGTCGGTGAAGCCCAAGGTAAGGGTGAGCCTCGTATGGGCGATCCCATGTATCTTGGTGAGCCAAAGCTATGGTGAAGCCCAGGATAGGTGGAGCCAAGTTCGGTGAAGCCCAAGGTAAGGGTGAGCCAGGAGCCTGGTATGGGTGATCCCATGTTGAAGGGTGAGCCCAGAACATCAGTGAAGCCCGAGGTTCGGTTGAGCCTGTTATGGTGAAGCCCAAGGTAAGGGTGAGCCTGGTATGGGTGATCCCATGTTGAAGGGTGAGCCCAGAACATCAGTGAAGCCCGAGATTCGGTTGAGCCTGTTATGGTGAAGCCCAAGGTAAGGGTGAGCCTGATACGGGTGAACCCCTGTATCGGGGTTATCCCAAGGCATTGGTGAAGCCCGAGGTTCGGTGGAGCCTGGTATGGTGAAGCCCGGCAATGAGGTGAGCCTGGTACGGGTGAGCCCCTGTATCGGGGTTATCCCAAGGCATTGGTGAAGCTCGAGGTTCGGTGGGGCCTGGTATGGTGAAGCCCGGCAATAGGGTGAGTCTGGTATGGATGAGACCGGGTATAGAGGTGAGCCCCGGACAATCGGAGGAGCCCTAGATTAGGGGGAGCGGTGTATAGGAGAGCTTTCATAAGAGGATATCCCATGTGTAGGGAAAGCCTGGATACGGTGAAATGAACTCTGTAATTTGTGATACCTAGAATAGGGGGAGCCGGTGTAACCGAAACGGATACATGGGCTCCCATAACTTGCCAACCCCATTGATCTGACAAAAGAAAGTTTCCAAAATTTCAACGTTAAATATCTAAATATGGCCAATCCATGAAAACAATTAGTAGGCTGGCAAGTCAAGTTACAAAAACGCTGATAAACAAGAATGAGTCAAGTTGATCAATAAAAGATGTTTGCCACAGTTAAGATTGTTAAAAATCGCAATTTGTCATACGCCTCTTTTCCCCGTGCAGTTCTTGAGTTTACTTCATATGTACTTATGTAGAGATGCCTGATGCGGTGTTATGGAGATGACATTGTAAACCTAAGCTCAAGAAGTCATCATTATTTACCGAACTATAACTGGATCAGATAGAGTGGGAAGTCGATGAATCACAAAATGATTATTGAAACTATCATTTAAAGATTTAATCTTTAACTTTTATGATGGAATTTGGGGCCTTCTGAAATGCGGTACTAGGTCCACTTTTTGTTGACAGGCTCTGAACAGGTTGCGATGGGTTTTTGACAATTCAGACGCTGAAAGGTTTTGGACGGGTTTACAGAAAATTTTGTATGGGTTTACAACAGATCTTCCACAAGGTTTTCGATATTTTTTGGTTTTTACATGCAACTCTGTGACAGGCTTCGGACGAGTTGGCCACATTTTGCAACAAACGTCGCGAAAGATTTTGGACAGGTTTGTGACTCGTTTTGGACAGATTTTACCTATGCATTTTTGAACTGGATTTGACTGGAAATTGCCTGGCAGGAGGTCTAATTTGGAATATCATCTGAAATATTTGACTCGGTTTATAGTTGTGAGCACGTTAAAGAGTCAAAGAATTGCCTAACTTGTATTATATGTACGTCCGTTGCAATTTCACTTTGGTTGGAATCTAAAATTCTTTCATAGTTGCATCCTTTACTTCAAAATAGAATTTGCTCAAATATGGATCAATGTTATGAAGTTATTTAAATTCATAATCATACAACAAACAACAATAAAAAAGGAAAAATATGTTTTATTACATGCATATCAATAACAATAATTATATGTGAATTCAGGCTGAGAGATCACCACTGGGAAGATAAGAGATGTACCCGAAGATATTTCTAATCAATTGTAGGTATCTTAAAACGGCCCTTGAAAGGAGGTTGAAAAAGAAAACGAATAAATCGACAAAAGAATTTGACATATCCTTATGTGGTATTAACAATTAGGTACGAGAATATCGCAATGTGATTTCATACTTTCATAAGTTCATAGCAACGACTCAACTTGAACAATGCAAAATAAAAATCGACAGCATTTGATATATTCCAAAATAACTTCAGTTTCCTCTTGAACTGCAATAAAGTAATTGATAAAATCAGGAACAGAAATGCACTAGTTCTAGTTGCAAGAATAAAATGGGAAGTTTCAATAATGAATAATTCTAAGATTCTACGCCTTGAGATCCATCACAAAATTGAAAGAAAATTCAGCTAAACCGGCCAGAAAACAAGCATCGAGAAGTTCGTTATTAAGATTCACAAAGCATAAGCATTAAGCATGACACAATGACGAGATTCCACTTTCGAGAATGGTTCAAATACAGAGAAATCTGATAAGTTTTAAATTCCACATAATAAATCCAAATTTGGAATAACGCTGAAGTGAGCCGTCCAATGTAGCGGAGGAGCACTGTACTGAGCAGTCACAGAGTCCATCACCATGGTGATGGAATGACTGCGGAGTAAAATTCCAGTTTCATTAAATAATAACGAACGCGCGGCGCTATTTAAGTAGGGGGGATTCATGAATCCCCCTCCTGCTTATTACTAGTAGATGGATTTCACCCATCCCTAGCGCGCAACACTCGGAAATTTGGAGGGTCGTGTTGCAGACTAGGGATGGGCAAAATACGACACGATGCTGCTCGCGACGGCGCGGCTCGCGCTATACTAACAGCGTGTGTACTTTACCTTTCGTGTTAGTATAGCGCGAGCCGCTATAGACAATTTGAGCGAGAGAGTAAACTTAAAAACACGACCTTCTCAAAACATGTGTAAAAATGAAATCATCAATTCACACTGCTCTCAACGGGTAACAATCAATCAACTTTGCCGACGGCACGAATTTGAAATGCTTCTAATTCTATTGGTATAATTTAAAAAAAGCAAAACAAAATAACATAATGATTAACAAGACAAGTGCTACATGAGTACATGTAATTGCTTAATTGAAAGATCTAGATACGTTATTCCAATCAATGTAACTTTTAAAATTAATTTATCGAAACAAACCATTGAGATTAACCAAACTCCAAAGGATACAACTAAAATTAGCTGAAAAATGCCGTGCCAGAAATTTAAATTTTGGGATTGAGCCGAAATTTGTCTCGAAATCATCTCATAAACGGCACAGTGCACCACCACTTAATTTCGGTTTTGTAATTGCTCTGATCGATGCCACGGCCCTTTTTGACTTTGAGTCAGCAGGAGATTCTTTACAACAGTCAGCGTAACAGAAAGGTAATTCTGCAATCTGCATATCCCTTGAAGTTGATCAGTGTTATCGAGACTGGCCCGTTCCTCTTTGGAGTCATAGGATTGTCTGACGGGAATCAATTGGAATCAGTTCCGGCTCATCATAACTTACTTCCCGAACTCCCGATGCATTTGTTTCCCATACACACATTTTGAAGGGTGTACTGGCAGGGATCGAAGTTGGGATCAGTGATGTTCACGTACTGCATCTCCTCGTTCATAGCCCAGTCGAGTAATGAGTTGCTGGTTGGAGGTGTGTAACCCGGAACCGGTGGCTTATCCGGGTATTGGGCGAGGAATTCTCCCAGGGCTATAATCTTGAATGCTTCTAGCTCCTTCACCGTGTTGACTTGCTAAGGGATCAGCAACTTCAAGAGTTCAAGAGACGAGCAAATGAATTGCCATATGCAGTTGCGACACCTGCAGAATATTCCAGTTCCAAGTATGGATTATCTTTCTCTTCTGCGTTGGAGAGAGGAGACATCAGCTTTACTAAAGAAAATCGTCGGGTCCGCCTACAGAGTAGGCCCCCGGCAGTTGGGGGGCCCGACCCCCAAACCCCCTGAGTCCCTCGAACCTCGGTACCCAAGCCGCCATTCCAGCCACCCCCACGAGCCGCCCCTGAGCTTTAGTTTCTTCAGACGATCCCAGTGATCCATATCCTTGGTCCCGCAATGCGTTTGGTAAAGTGTGGATTGATTCTACGTTGCTTGAAATGTCCTTTATCAGATGAGGGTCCCAGACAGGGCAACAGCTTTATTCCACAAACTCGGGTGTACCTGAGGAATAAGATACGAGAACACATATATTGCATCAAGAGTTGTTATATGCATATGCATGTACCAGAGTATATTTGGTAATTGGTACTATATAGATTAGATATTATACTATTGTACAGAAAACACACGGCAAATGCATCAAATAATGCTATAGCACGATCACCAATCAGATCCAACGATTGATCAGAATAATTGATCAGAATTGACCACACCTTAATTCACCACGTCCTCTCATCAATTCTCATCACAGTATACAAACCAAAACGTATACATAAAGCATAGTATACACTAATAAGCTAATACACTCTTACACATAAAAGTACACATGCGCTGCTCTGCTAAATGTTGACATTAAATACTCTCTATTACTTTTTGTCTCAAATTTGCTAGTAAAAGGTGTTGTTGCAGTTCTGTCCCATTTTAATGATATTTGCAGGCAAAAAATAACCAGAGAATCGGTGCCTCGACAATAAAATTGGCAGCTACTCAGCGCTGGTTTGTGCTATGCTGAACATGCTCACGACGGTTTTACCTTTTGACATCGGTTAACAACGGTTTTTAAACAGGTTTTATACGGGTTTCTGACAGGTCTTATTAAAGATATTATTCGGGCAAAGAATGGGTAGTACGGTTCGGTAATCATTTTGCGGTGAGTTTGAGCTTATAAGTATTATATAATTATATATACTGATGATAGTTATAGTCGAACAGTTTGCACAAGACACACCCTGTACAAAACAAGCACACATTACCTTATATGGTAATAAGCAAATGCTTGTTTACACATTACAAAAGAGTATAACTGCGCTGTTTTTTGAGCAATCTTGATAAAACTTTCAGGATATTACGGCAACATATGAATAATTTGATCCGAGTAGCTAAAATTTAAAATTTTAAGTTAAATTTTAAAAATATAATTTTAAAACCAATTTAAAATTTGGCAAGAAGAAAAAACATTGATGAAAATGAACCCAATTAATAAATAAAGGTGTTTCCCAAAAAATTTTTAAAATAATTTGGTACTCACCCCTTTTCCCCGGCAGTTCTTGAGTTTTTAAAATTTAAGAGATCCCTGATGGGGTGTTATGGAATGACTTTGTAAACCTCCTGAAGAAATTCATTTTTTAAAACCGAACTATAACTGGATCAATTAAAAGGAAGTCGATGAATCACAAAATAATTGGAAACTATCATTTTTTAATTTTAATTTTATGTTTAAATTTTGGGGGCCTTCGAAATGGGGTTCTGGAAACTTTTTTTGACAGGCTCTGAACGGGTTTGGGAGGGGTTTTTTGGAAAATTTCCCAGGTTTTAAAGGGTTTTTGGGGGGGTTTACAAAAAATTTTTGGAGGGTTTACAACAGATTTTCCAAAAGGTTTTGGGTTTTTTATTTTTTAATGCAACTCTGGCAGGCTTCGGACGGGGTTTAATTTTTTTGCAAAAAACCCTCATAAAAGTTTTTTAGCCGGGTTTTTGTAAACTCTTTTTGGAACAATTTTACCAAATTTGCATTTTTAACGGGTTTTGGGCTAAAAATTCCTGGGGGGGCCAAATTTTGGAAATATCATCGAAATATTTGTCAGTTTAAAAGTTGGGGAACTTTTAAAGAGTCAAAAATTCCCTAACTTGTATTAAATGTACGCCCGTTCCAATTTATTTTGGGTTTGGGAATCTAAATTCTTTCATATTTTCACCCTTTAAACTTAAAATAGAATTTTCAAATATGGATCAATGTTATGAAGTTTTTTAAAATTCAAAATTTATACAACAAACAACAAAAAAAAAGGAAAAAGTTTTATTCGCATATCAATAACAATAATTATATGTGAATTGGGCTGAGAAAATCCCAACTGGGGAAGAAAAAAGAGATGTACCCCAAAAATTTTTTTTGTAGGTATCTTAAAACGGGCCCAAAAAAAAAAAAAAAAAAGAATAAATCGACAAAAGGGAAATTTAAAAAACCTTTTGGAAAAAATTTTTTTTGAATATCCAAAAGTGATTTCCTTTTTAAAAACCAAAAAAAAAAAATTAAAAAAAAAAAAAACCCAAATTTTAAAATTCCCAAAAAATTTTTTTGAAAATAAAATAAGGGGAAAAACAAATTTTTTTTTGGGGGGGAAAAAAAAAAAAAAATTTTAAAAAAAAAAAAAAAAAAAAAAAAAAAAAAAACCCAAAAAAAAAAAAAATTAAAAAAAAAAATTTTTTTTTTGGGGGGAAAAAATTTTTTAAAAAAAAAAAGGAAAAAAAAATTACAAAAACTTTAAAAATAATGGGCCCCGGGGGGAAAAAATTTTTTTAAAAAAAGGCCCCCCAAAGGGAAAAAAAAGGGGTTTTAAAAAAAAAACCCCCGGCCCCTTTTTAAAAAAAAAAAAAATATTTCTAATCAATTGTAGGTATCTTAAAACGGCCCATGAAAGGAGGTTGAAAAAGAAAACGAATAAATCGACAAAAGAATTTGACATATCCTTATGGTATTAACAATTAGGTACGAGAATATCGCAATGTGATTTCATACTTTCATGAAATTCATAGCAACGACTCAACTTGAACAATGCAAAATAAAAATCGACAGCATTTGATATATTCCAAAATAACTTCAGTTTCCTCTTGAACTGCAATAAAGTAATTGATAAAATCAGGAACAGAAATGCAATAGTTCTAGTTGCAAGAATAAAATGGGAAGTTTCAATAATGAATAATTCTAAGATTCTACGCCTTGAGATCCATCACAAAATTGAAAGAAAATTCAGCTAAACCGGCCAGAAAACAAGCATCGAAGTTCGTTATTAAGATTCACAAAGCATAAGCATTAAGCATGACACAATGACGAGATTCCACTTTCGAGAATGGTTCAAATACAGAGAAATCTGATAAGTTTAAATTCCACATAATAAATAACGCTGAAGTAGGCCGTCCAATGTGGCGGAGGAGCACTGTACTGAGCAGTCTGAGTCCATCACCATAGTGATGGAATGACTGCAGAGTAAAATTCCAGTTTCATTAAATAACGAACGCGCGGCGCTATTTACTGGATTTGAAATTGAGCGCAAAGTAGGGATTCATGAATCCCCTCCTGTATTACTAGTATAAGTTAATCCTGACCCCCGTCACGACTCTGCGAGTCGTGGCGCGCTTACGCGCGCGAGGCCAGGCAACGCCTGACAATTTAACTTAAAGTCCTCAAGTTTAAGACATTAGATTCTGTGAGGCAAAAAGCAGTAAGGGAGGCATAATGATCATATTGTGATTCCGCTCAGGGCTACCATGTTGTCATAACAAATGGAATGGTATGCTGTCTTTCTGTTGTCAGGCGTTGCCTGACCCCCTCGCGCGCGCGAAGCGCGCGCGCCACGACTCACAGAGTCGTGACGGGGGTCAGGATTAACTTATACTAGTAATAAGCAGGGAGGATTCATGAATCCCCCTACTTTGCGCTCAATTTCAAATCCAGTAAATGCGCCGCGCGTTCTTATTATTTAATGAAACTGGAATTTTACTCACAGTCATTCCATCACTATGGTGATGGACTCTGTCCAGCGTTATTTATTATGTGGAATTTAAAACTTATCAGATTTCTCTGTATTTGAACCATTCTCGAAAGTGGAGTCATCGTGTCATTGTTATTGATATGCATGTAATAAAACATATTTTTCCTTTTTTATTGTTGTTTGTTGTATGATTATGAATTTAAATAACTTCATAACATTGATCCATATTTGAGCAAATTCTATTTTGAAGTAAAGGATGCAACTATGAAAGAATTTTAGATTCCAACCAAAGTGAAATTGCAACGGACGTACATATAATACAAGTTAGGCAATTCTTTGACTCTTTAACGTGCTCACAACTATAAACCGAGTCAAATATTTCAGATGATATTCCAAATTAGACCTCCTGCCAGGCAATTTCCAGTCAAATCCAGTTCAAAAATGCATAGGTAAAATCTGTCCAAAACGAGTCACAAACCTGTCCAAAATCTTTCGCGACGTTTGTTGCAAAATGTGGCCAACTCGTCCGAAGCCTGTCACAGAGTTGCATGTAAAAACCAAAAAATATCGAAAACCTTGTGGAAGATCTGTTGTAAACCCATACAAAATTTTCTGTAAACCCGTCCAAAACCTTTCAGCGTCTGAATTGTCAAAAACCCATCGCAACCTGTTCAGAGCCTGTCAACAAAAAGTGGACCTAGTACCGCATTTCAGAAGGCCCCAAATTCCATCATAAAAGTTAAAGATTAAATCTTTAAATGATAGTTTCAATAATCATTTTGTGATTCATCGACTTCCCACTCTATCTGATCCAGTTATAGTTCGGTAAATAATGATGACTTCTTGAGCTTAGGTTTACAATGTCATCTCCATAACACCGCATCAGGCATCTCTACATATGAAGTAAACTCAAGAACTGCACGGGGAAAAGAGGTGAGTACCAAATTGCGATTTTTAACAATCTTAACTGTGGCAAACATCTTTTATTGATCAACTTGACTCATTCTTGTTTATCAGCGTTTTTGTAACTTGACTTGCCAGCCTACTAATTGTTTTCATGGATTGGCCATATTTAGATATTTAACGTTGAAATTTTGGAAACTTTCTTTTGTCAGATCAATGGGGTTGGCAAGTTATGGGAGCCCATGTATCCGTTTCGGTTACACCGGCTCCCCCTATTCTAGGTATCACAAATTACAGAGTTCATTTCACCGTATCCAGGCTTTCCCTACACATGGGATATCCTCTTATGAAAGCTCTCCTATACACCGCTCCCCCTAATCTAGGGCTCCTCCGATTGTCCGGGGCTCACCTCTATACCCGGTCTCATCCATACCAGACTCACCCTATTGCCGGGCTTCACCATACCAGGCCCCACCGAACCTCGAGCTTCACCAATGCCTTGGGATAACCCCGATACAGGGGCTCACCCGTACCAGGCTCACCTCATTGCCGGGCTTCACCATACCAGGCTCCACCGAACCTCGGGCTTCACCAATGCCTTGGGATAACCCCGATACAGGGGTTCACCCGTATCAGGCTCACCCTTACCTTGGGCTTCACCATAACAGGCTCAACCGAATCTCGGGCTTCACTGATGTTCTGGGCTCACCCTTCAACATGGGATCACCCATACCAGGCTCACCCTTACCTTGGGCTTCACCATAACAGGCTCAACCGAACCTCGGGCTTCACTGATGTTCTGGGCTCACCCTTCAACATGGGATCACCCATACCAGGCTCCTGGCTCACCCTTACCTTGGGCTTCACCGAACTTGGCTCCACCTATCCTGGGCTTCACCATAACTTGGGCTCACCAAGATACATGGGATCGCCCATACGAGGCTCACCCTTACCTTGGGCTTCACCGACCTTGGCTACACCTCCGGGCTTCACCATAGCTTTGGCTCCCCACTCTTTCATAGGCTCCCCTACCAACTCGGGCTCTGTAACTCAGGCTCCCCATACTTACTTCCAACTTGGGCTCCCCTATACTAACTCAGGCTCCCCCCCATAACTCAGGGCTCCCCATACTACCTCAGGCTCCCCATACTAACTCGGGCTCCCCATACTAACTCGGGCTCCCCATAGGCTCCCCAAACTAACTTGGGCTCCCCATAATAACTTGGGCTCCCCATACCAACTTGGGCTTCCCCGTGCTTTTTGGGCTCCCCCATACCAATTCAGACCCCAACACACTGTTAGAGCTGCCGCGTACAATCTTGGGCATCCATGCACTATTATACTCCCCATGCCTATTTTGGACTTTGGGATCCCCCTTCCTTTCAGTATAAGGGCTCTCCATTTGACTCAGGCTCTCCATCTACGAGCGTCGGCTCCCCACACAAAATTTCAAATCAGTTTCAGAACTGATTCGAAATACTGAAAGGAAGGGGGATCCCAAAGTCCAAAATAGGCATGGGGAGTATTAATAGTGCACGGATGCCCAAGATTGTACGCGGCAGCTCTAACAGTGTGTTGGGGTCTGAATTGGTATGGGGGAGCCCAAAAAGCACGGGGAAGCCCAAGTTGGTATGCTGGAGCCCGAACAGCACGGGGGAGCCCAAGTTATTATGGGGGAGCCCGAAAAGCACGGGGGAGCCCAAGTTGGTATGGGGGAGCCCGAACAGAACGGGGGAGCCCAAGTTGGTATGGGAGAGCCCGAACAGAACGGGGGAGCCCAAGTTGGTATGGGGGAGCCCGAACAGCACGGGGGAGCCCAATTTGGTTTGGGGGAGCCCGAACATTACGGGGGGAGCCCAAGTTTGTATGGGGGAGCCAGAGTTGGTATGGGGGAGCCCGAACAGCACGGGGGAGCCCAAGTTGGTATGGGAGAGCCCAAACAGAACGGGTGAGCCCAAGTTTGTACTTTGTATGGGGGAGCCCGAACTGCACGTGGGAGCCCGAGTTAGTATGGGGAGCCCAAGGTAGTATGGGGAGCCCAAGGTAATATGGGGGAGCCCGAGTTAGTGTGGGGGGTCCCGAGTTAGATAGGGGAGCCCAAGTTAGTATGGGGTAGCCCGAGTTAGTATGGGGAGCCCGAGTTAGTATGGGAGTATGGGGAGCCCAAATTGGTATATGGGAGCCCAAGTTGGTTTGGGGAGGCCATGTTAATAAAGGGGAGCCCAAGTTGGTATGGGGGAGCCCGAGTTAGAATGGGGGAGCCCAAGTTAATAAGGGGGAGCCCGAGGTGGTATGGGGGAGCCCAAGTTGGTGTGGGGGAGCCCGAGTTAGTATAGGGGAGCACAAGTTGGAAGGTGGATCCCAAGTAAGTATGGGGGAGCCCGAGTTATCATATGTGAGCCCGAGTTGGAAGGGGGAGCCTATGTAAGTGTGGGGGAGCCCAAGCTATGGTGAAGCCCGGGATAAGGTGTAGCCAAGTTCGGTGAAGCCCAAGGTAAGGGTGAGCCTGGTATGGGTGATCCCATGTTGAAGGGTGAGCCCAGCACATCAGTGAAGCCCGAGGTTCGGTTAAGCCTGTTATGCATGGTGAAGCCCAAGGTGAGGTAATGGTACGGGTGAGCCCCTGTATCGGGGTTATCCCATGGCATTGGTGAAGCCCGAGGTTCGGTGGAGCCTGGTATGGTGAAGCCCAAGGTAAGGGTGAGCCTGGTACGGGTGAGCCCCTGGAGCCTGGCATTGGTGAAGCCCGAGGTTCGGTGGAGCCTGGTATGGCGAAGCCCGGCAATAAGATGAGCCTGGTACGGGTGAGCCTCTGTATCGGGGTTATCCCAAGGCATTGGTGAAGCCCGAGGTTCGGTGGGGCCTGGTATGGTGAAGCCCGGCAATTATAGGGTGAGTCTGGTATGGGCGAGACCGGGTATAGAGGTGAGCCCCGGGAAATCGGAGGAGCCCTAGATTAAGGGGAGCAGTGTACAGGGGGGTCTGTGATTAGAGGTGATCCCAGGTTTAGGGGAAGCCTCCGTACGGTGAACTCTGTAATTTGTGATCCCGGGAATAAGGGGAGCATTAATGCCTCCCCTATTCCCGGGCTCCCATACTTGCAAACCCCATTGTACCTACCAATGTTTGTAAAGTATAAGAAATTACGCGGGGTTTGAGATTGGTCAACGTTACCACTGTCAAATTTTCAAAGTTTCAGGGGATTTATTACATAGGTAACTTGATTTCTCCAAAATTAAAATCGAGGGGTTGAAAAGGGTTACCATCATATACAGGACATTAGTATATTTTCATACCATCAATTTTAATAACTTTCATTACTGTACAGGCGTATGACAACGAAGGAGAAGACATATGGTGACAAATAAAGGACAAGTGTGCTGCAGATATGGCTGCTGTTCTACTGCTTGACTTGGCTTCATTTTGGATCTCCAACCAAGAGTTGTACCAGAACGCAGAACAGAACTTCATCTTTTGTCAGCGGCTAATTCTGTACCAATCCCAAATCCACAACCATGCGCCCAATGCACCCATGTGCATGTGGGCTTGCACGTCACCATGAAAGCATGACGCCACGCTGTTGGGAAATAAATTTCTATTGCTGTCTTTTAATCGGCCTTTTACCTCTATACTTCAAGCCATTAAATTGGGACAGCCCCCAGCTTTTGGTCGATATAAAAATCGCAAAAAGGTATTAAAAATGTTATAAAAGGTAATGGGGTTTGAATCAAGGTGTTTTGGAGGGGTTTAAATTTTAGATTTTCGCCTTTGTTACTGGCCTGAATCAATTTCCTCCGATCGATTTAATATGTTCATCGAAAGATTCAGGTCGACTTAAAGATTCAGTTTGTAAAAAATTTGTTCAAAAATTCATTCAAAATTTGAAAAACTATCGTCCAAAACTCGGCTTAGAATTGACTAAGAACAAGTTTGAAAACCCTATGTGATTGCTCGTAACCGCCCACGTGCATTGCAGCACTAAGCGCAAGAATTCATTCCGTGCACGTGCCATAATCAATTTATAGTTTGTTTCGATATTTTCAGTTTAATTTCGTACGATAGCGAGTCGCAGTGAAAGTTTGAAACTTACCTTCAGGTCTCAGCGGCCTTTTAAATTTAATGAATCCAACGGAAATTTCAGGATAGTTTGAACGACACAAAACATAAATTTGTACGGCCGGCTGCAGCGCTTAAGATTTTCGAAGAAGAAAATTTGCAATTTTATAGTGCCTGTTTTAAAGGCACGTTTCCCGTTTGAAACAAAATTTTCCAAATTCCTGTGTTGTCATGTTTGTACCTAGACACTAGACAGCATATTATATAATCGCCAAATTTGAGATCAATTTGATTTTAACATCCAGAGTATGTGACAAATCCTAAAAAGTGTAACTGTCTCCCCCGTCTATTTGGACCTGAGCAGGTACCTATATGTATAAACTATTTCTATTCTAATTTATTCAAGAGCATCAATTCCTCAATCTGGCAATCGCTCGAGAAGTTTCGTTCAGTTGGGCCTGCTTAATTATAAAGAGTAATATTTGAAAGACCGACTGAAGCTGGATAAAATTGGCCAATAGGTACCTATCATAAGCTAGATTTTTGAAAAGAAGGCGGCCAGTTACATTCAAAACCTGTTGAATTTCTTTTTTCCTCGGTCCAAAGCTCTCATCTTAACAAAATTTTCTCGTCTGTTCAGAAACGGGGCAGCAGCCACCTTTGTCGTTTCCCCCTGATTTCATAGGTAGGCAAGTAGGTAGGGAGGTACCTACTTTGATTATAAATAGGGCTTCCAACTTGATGATGTAGGTTCCTGCGTGCATTGCATGTCTTTCGATCCGAATTATCTACATCCCTCATTTACTCATTTAAGTTACGGACCCTCATTTTAGGTTACGGACCCAGGCCCACTTATAAAACCTCTTTGTTACCAATTTCAATAAGGGCATTTTGTCCCAACGGCCAAGGGCTGGTTGAATAATGTGCCGAAGGAAGGTGACATGCTCTTCTGTTAGTGTTTCAATTCATTCAAACATGCAATCGAGATTTTCTAAATCGTAAGAAATGCTAATATTTATTGTTGAATTTGTTAATTGCATTTGATTTGATACTTCACACATTGAATTATGCTTAACTGTCATTTTTTGCTTTTCTTTGGTGCAATGGTGCTTTGCTTAAATATCTACGTGATCTGAAGCTGTCACGGTTTGTTTGACGCCATCAGGCCACGCCTGACTAGTAGTAGTTTCGGTGTATAACAATTTAACAATCGCATTCCTATCAAAATACATGCTATCATACTGGTAAAATCCTAACAAGAAGCTTCAGGTCACGTGACTAGCACTGGGAGTTGGATCAGACCCTTATTTAAAATAAATTTAAAATTTTAAATAATGGGTCTGACGACGTCAGACAAGTCTTTCTGTCAATAATTGCGATATTGCATTTCAGGGTTCTGAAAGTGAAATATTCAATTATTCAACCATTTATCTTCTCTAGGATGGCATTAGATCATATGCACCGGATGGTGAGGAGCCCACATCCATCCATATGGCCATGGGTTCGGACCGGACGGATGTGGGAAATGATAGAGGATGTAAACTTCCTTCGGGCGTTCGGCCTCATCTACCATCTACCTGCAGAGTCGAGTGCCCCTGCGTAGATCCCAGCTCAGCGCCAGCCAAAGGAATGAAGATCATAGATTGTGATGCACAGGATCAGGTAATAGTTTTAGTTGTTTGTAATTAATAATAATATTTATGCGGTTTGGGGACAAAACAACCTTGATAGAGCTACACAGTACAATGGCATTTTTGGGACTGTTGTGCGGCCCATGGGTCAGATTGGATCAAGGAGGCTATACGCTCAGCATAATGCACTATACCTAACACGTGATCATGTTAGTCTGACTCTGAAATCGTATTTCGTTCGTCATGATTAGAGTTTGTATTTATTGGGGCAAACTTATGGAGTGCGTTTAGGGTGTGTCATTTTGGGTGCACACTGATTAGAATAGGTTGTTTGACAAATTTGATTGGTGGGTTTGGGGTACCCGAACTTCATACCGAATCATTTTTGGGTATGTCATCTGGAAAACTTATTTCAAAACGTTTACAGTGTAAACGTTTTTGAGTTGAATGTGTAAACATATTCAACAGTCAACTTCAAAACTTGCAGCTTTCTTAAAATTGTAGCATAGGTTCCGAACGATAAATCCTTCATATATTCTTGTAATTTCATATAAAATACTGGAGTTATTCCATTTCCCTTAATATTGCAACATGAGCTTGGGTTAATAATCATAAATATAAAGTTAATAATAAAACGACTGATCGCTTATTTTTGACAAGTTTAGTGCACTTAACTACTAAACCAGCCGTATTAAATCCAATAATTTTGATTAAAATTCGCAATTATGATAAATTTGAGCTCCCAAATAATGCTAAGAGTCTTAATTAACTTGACTTCATATAATGGAAACAGGACATATAAAGTATAGATTTAACTTGTTTATAGTTGACATCTCAGACTTGTCATCTCGCGGGCATGGCAGTTACTCGGTTATAGAAGTTAGCTAGTTACCTACTAGTTAACTAGTCAGATCTTTATGAAGAGTTCATCGATATAAAACCTTTACCGTGCACCGCAGCTATTAAATTAAGTTCATATCCGAGGTTTCTAAATTCATTATTTCGTGGGGAGAACTTACAATCCGTCAATCTTGCTTATACCATTATTTTATACTTGTTTAGATTATAGCGTCCTTAAGGCCTTTTTAATATCTTTATGGCTCAAAGAACCATATCATTATGTTGAAAAAGCTAGCTAGCTTAACTACTTCATTGGCTTAATAACTTATCATGATACGAACTTCCAAATTCATAGCAGTTCCTTTCTAGATTCGATTTTTTTCATCTGAATAGCCCCGAGTTTTTAATAGAAGATGGTCATTTATTTATTCACAGGCTCAACAGAAAAACACAGTTTTCGTATAGGAATGCGACACAATATATAATTAGTTGTTTATTTTCTTCTCTCAGACTCTGCTACTCAGTCAGTCAGTCAGCAGTCATATGTCAACTGTCGGAAGTAGGCCTGACATTGAATCAATCCCCATTGTTCTGATTATCACACTCTTGCTCATTTGTCAGCTCTGATTGTACGCAGGGGCTCTGCGTCAATATATCGGCCAGTCAAAATGATGTCATTGTGATGCGTTTGTATGGTCAATTTGGTGACGTTGAAAAGCCTTCAATTCGCGTGGGACATTTGTAATATGTGATTATTCATCACTCTAGTCGCCCGTGCCATTTACACAGTCTGGACCAGGGAACCACAAAAACTAGGCTAAATCCTGCCCAGTCTCACCTAGACTGCAGTCTAACGTAGTATGAGACATGAGAGGCTAAACGGCTGAGTCGCAATAAGAGGGTCTGATTCAGTATTCGAGCAAGATTGAAGGATTGAAATATTGAATAAATGAATGAAAACTGAAAAGGAAACTTATTTTTCCTCGAGACCCTGCTAACTGCTTAAGGCACAAAAACGTCGCTTATAGTTAATGTCACCTAGAATTTCAATCACGATATTGTATAATTTGGAAATTCTGAGCCTTGCAATTGATGAACAAAGCACTGCTTCGCAATTTTCATGTTGGCGAATTATATCTGCAGGCAGCAAATGAATGGTTCATCTCATCCCTGCTTAGCTGCTGAAATATAGATTATCTCATCCTCTTGATGTATTTGCCATTTCACAACCAATATAGAACCCTCTGCACTTTTCATCGATGTCTGTAAGGATCCTTGCCTGTTTCGGCTCCATTATGGACCCAATCTTATTTGTAACATTCAATAATCGGCTGCGCCCTCGGGAAATATCCCAAAATGGACCCAATAGGGGCGGGTGACCTCTTTTTTCTTAGAACTTCATGCCATGAAGTAATGATGATCATAACTTTTTGGCAAATTCACCCTTTCTCTGTCAATCGTTCACTCACGCAGTAATTCTAATCGTTTCCTCAAAGATAGACCTCTGAATCACGGAATATAGCCTTCATTACTCACAAATAATCAGTTGCTGAGCCATGAGACAGGGTCTGATCTGATTGGATGGTCGGAAAATCATGTGAAAGCAATATATAAAGGGCTTCCAATTTGTCACATCGGATTGAGGCTGCTAATTATTCTCCAATGATCGATTATAAAGTGAAAATCTGTCTAATTTGGGTAGAGGAGTAGTTACTTATATATTTTGTATTATCCAATTCAGTTTTATTAAGTCCTCTTTACTCATCGCAGCCTCTTGGCTAGTTTTATATTAGCGTTCTGGGGATTCCTGAGAAACTTGTAGTGAACAGGCAACTGAACTGAATAAAATTGTGGCGATGGGGATTTTCCTCTGATGCCTTTTATCAATCTTAAAGGGGATTTAATTCCTAAAAAGGAAAATTAGATTTACTAAAACTTTAAGCTTTGTTTTGTTCAATGTTCAAGCACTGTGTGAACCTATAAGCAATTATATGTGGTAGATAATTTGTGCCCAACGAACCTAAAGTAGACACTGGCAAGAAAGATAAAGCCTCAAAGTGCTAGGGCGTGAAGAACTGAAACCTGTCCCCTTTTTTAGGGGAAACCTACGACTGTAAATTACGAAATAATTCGATGAATTGTTGATGAGTTTCCGAGGTCTAAGTGTCATATTGACACAGTCAGGTTATATTACGGCAATAAACCTGACGACAAAGGAGCTGCCAGTATGTGATCCTTATCTCGCAACTCTTGTAAAAGATTTAGCAGCTTCAGAACTGCTGATGAACTAGTATTTAAACGTCCAGTAATCATGCAGGGGCAACTAGTATAGATAGAGTTGTAGAGGGTTCAAAGTTTCAGGAATTCTACTGAAATTTCCAACGTCTACTAAACAGTCAGGAGTCATACTTCACTTGAGCACTTGAGGGATACTTGATCGAAGGGATAGAATATATTGCGTTAGCTGGACACGAGAGTAGAAAGTGGCAGGCCGTAGGGGCATATAACCAATACCATCACCATTTATCAACAGCGATGGGCAATGTGCATTGTGACCAATATGTTCAGATTTTTTAACGGATCTTTCAAAATCTAGAATCTTGTGTGCTTCAAAAGAAGACGAAATGTTCCTTAAATGCGCAAAATACCGTATCCTGTCGTTTCGGAATTTTAATCACATTTCATTTCTGTCAAACGACAGAATCTTCCACCTAGCCTTCTTGTCCCCAACGAAAATGCCAGCTTCTTCATAAAACTTCACATTGGTCGATGAATCCTCACATATCGTCCCCGATTTTGATTCAAACACATTGTAGCAACCTTTTCTCTGTGCAGTTTCATTTTGAAAATACGCTGTGCACTGCAAATAAGCTCTTAAATGCCATCAATTCACCATTATAAGCTCTAATAATGACGTCATAACTCTAACCCATCTGATATATTCTGGAAGCTACAAGAGTTACCGAACTCTAGGATGGTAGACAACTAATCCACCCCCTGCCACAAGTGGAAACTAGGGAATCCCTCCTCAGATAGTTATAACAGGGATTCTTACTTCCTTTTGAGGCATCCATGGCAATGTGGGAAAGAGAATAAGATATGACAATCTGCGTCATCAATTGAGCATGTTAATCTATGATAATGACGTCACAAAGACCAGTTTTCTTACCCGTGAGGATCGTGACTGCAGCTTTTGCATTACGATGCGTGACACAGGTTTGCTCCCTCTGCCACTCTTCCAGCCCTATTCCCCGAAGGGAATGCAGGGTGAAGTAAGTGAAGATTGACTGCTATAAAGCTCATATTTTATATTGTCAGGTCTAGATCGTGTCTTCGGGGTACGTTTCACGGGTGTTATAAGTGTTGTTATATTGTTGTCAAATATTTTCTCGTGCGTGTTTGTAATTCGTCAATATTCCTTTTCGCTCGCTATTACCCCCCGTGGAGGAATTTGATTTCCTGTATTCTCTGATTGGAATCCGTTAACACCTCAAGATTCTCTTTCGATTAAAGAGAATTAGTGAAACTATTATCTCACCGATCGTTAGGTTAAAATATTTAAAACTCTAATTAAACTACCAGGGCAAGTTCTTAAATCAAATGAAGCTGTAGCACTTCTTGACGTGATTGAGCTGTGAAGTGATCAAGCGTTGTTATCAAGGAAAATAGACCCTGTCTACTGCTGTCACGTGACTATTCATATCACGTGACAGTGTCAACTGGACAGATGGGAGCCAATCAACGCACGTGCTATCACATAGTGCGGTACTATAGCGTGAAACCCGTTACCATGGCAACCATGGCAAACAAGTTCACATGGTAATCAGAGGCTGTAATTGCCATGTAATTAACATGGGACAATTCACACTGATATATTGTACTATATGCTATAGTTGACTGGATTTTAATTGTTAATTGATTGAAGCTTGATTAACGTGTTAAGCTGTTAATTAATGGCCATCACATTTGCATATTCTGTGATAGTATCACCGTATTATGCCCCGAGGAGATGCTAAGATCGTATAAAGCTCCCCAATTCCTGGTGACTTATCAATCATCTGTTTCGCCTGGCGCCAGCATTTTCTTTTTTGGACATATTTCCGTTATATTTACCCGTTTGTAACGCCCCCATCATATATTTGTGTTGATTAAAATAATGACAGGCATAATATAAAAACCCTTGATGGATTGGTTTAATTACATAACATCCTAATGTATACACAATCCACTATGATATAGTCTGCCATATGGATGAAGGGACCATTGCCACTTTGTACTGATTCTCCTATAAGAGCCTGAGTATCTTCTTTCACATAAGTGAAACTTATCAATTTGTCATATTAAATTGTTATTATAATATGGGAGAAAGAGAGAGATGGTCTGACTCAGGAGGGATTGGCTGGTCTATAACTTTGAGACTCCCCTCTCTCAGACTTCATACGCACGTCGCTCCTTTCCGTTACTTAGCAGCTCCCCGTTATCACGTGACCCAGTGACGTCACGTGACTGGTGTGTGAGTGGGGCGCCGCGCGCGCGTTTCAAGTGAAATTACTTAATCCGGGGTGAAGGAAAAGTGTTTTGTTCGGAGTGGTTTCTAAAGTTTACTGCACTTTATATTTTCGTGTTTGTTGTTTGCCTGCCTCCGTATATATGATTTACCATGGATTCCACTGCTGCGTTAAACGCTTATTTTCACTGTCACTAGCTTCCTCCTGCACTATTCTCAACCCTAATGGTTCTGTAACCCCCGATATATATTTACAAATATAAATGGTCTGAAGCAGGATATGGGATCAACCGACCAGCAACATGGGGACCACCTGTGACAGTATAATTTGGAAGCCAAATTCTCCAAATGTCTCAAGTCATCTTACCTATATATATATATTCATTGAGTTAGGTTTCCCCCCTTTTACATAGATTCGTATGTATTGCTTCCCTCCTGCTTCCTTTGGGTATGAAGTGAAGCCCGATCTGAGCTCAAAGCATCGCAACGACATGCCCCCTCCACTCGATCTAGACACTTAACAAGACCATTTAGGGGGATTTAACTTTGAACTAAATCTGTATAATTGTCGATTATATATAGGAATTAGGCCTGTTTATTATTATTTTCATCGTATAAAGATCGCGAGTTAGTCAGTTTTATTCTTTCAAGTTATGCGGTACTGTAATGATTTCGCCCAAATATAAGCAAGAGCTGAGATCATTCTTAAAATTCTTTTTTACCAGTTCCTTGATGCTATTATATATTGTTAAGTTGTAGATCTGAATGGCTCTTTATGCGTCTCGCGAATAATCGCAAATGTCACTTATTTCACTTTTTCCTCCGTGATGTATCTAACTAGATTCTTTGGTTGTCGACTGTCATGTTTGACCTTGTACAAAATCTGAATTCTCTTGGCCGTATCAAAAATTTGAGTGATTTTTGGTTTCATTTTTTGCCTGCCTGCTATTGTTTGACAGAGATTTAGGAAAGTCATTTTATATATATTTGTTGCTTCAATGAAGATAGGAAATCCTGTATCTTTTAACAACTTGCCTGTGGAAATCCAAGGTTGTATTAGACCCCTGTTGAGCACTGTTCAAGTACTTAGATAGAAACCGCTTCAAGTACGGTCTGCAGAAATTCTGTGCATTCAAGCGCAAGAAACCTGCTCGGGCTAAGTGCTAACCTTCAAACCTTTCAGCCCTTTGCATGAAATAACGATCTTAGTTGCCTTGAAATGGTAAAAATTAATCCTCACCATTATTTCTAGACTCCTTTTTTAGTTCAAAACTCATTAAAATTCAAATTAATCAAAAAATAGTTAGATTTTTAGTTTCAAGGTTCCAACATTCACTTGGTTGTGGAACATAGTGAAATAGTAAATACTCAGGGGAATATTATGGTGCATATTATCGAAATATATGATTGATCCGTTCTCACAGATCCTTATGATAATTCGATAGTGGTTTATGATTCCTTGTTACTGAAATGCCTAGTTATATCTTTATGCGATTGAGTGGATGATTGAAATTATTAAATTTATGCTCCAATTTATCTGGCAAAGCGTTAATTTGCAATTCCCCCCGGCTGAGAGCTGCATTCCTCCTACTTTAGTGCATTCACCCCTCCAACTCATTTAATAGAATTCTGCTTGTCGTGTAAATTGCTAATTAAGAATCCCTACGCTTATAGACGAACACTCATGATTTAACTCCATCTCTCGCTCGGCGGATCTGGCGAGAAACCTGAAAATGCTCCACATATCCATGTCAGCGTATAATATCACGCCACTGTCATCTAGTCAAGCAATTTGTTCAACAAACACGTGACTATATATATCTACTGGGTGCTTATAACTCATATATAACCTCTAGCGGCTTCCATTTAATCTTGCTGATTAAATAGAAGCCACTTGAAAATTTCCCAGACATTCTGGCTCCTCCTATTTCGGGGGAGTTTCATCTGACAGTCTTCAAGGTTAAATTTCTATCATTTTCCGAAAGTGTCGGAAGTTGCCGAATGGTGCAATTGTATCTTGCGAACATTTGATTTCAATCCCTCATGTCCCATGATTTATTTCATTTAGATTGATAGGGTCCCGTTATTTAACTTAGCTTTTTTTTTCTAAATACACGAGTATGTATGTCTCTTCGTTATGTCAAATGACAATATCTATGGTAACATGTCTCCAAGTTGTGTCCAATTCCATGGTTACATGTCTCGGTAACATGTCTCCAAGTTGCGCCAATGTCCATGGTAACATATCTTGGTAACATTTCTCCGAGTTATGTCCAATGTCCATGGTAACATGTCTTGGTAACATGTCTCCAACTTGCGCCAATGTCCATGGTAACATATCCCGGTGATTTAGCCATGGTGACACCTCTCAGTAGTGTTACCATGGTAGCACGTCTCAGTGATGTAACCATGGTAACATGAGTCTGTGATGTTACCATGGTAAAACTTCTCTTTGTTGTAACCATGATAACATGTCTCCACAATTTAACCATGGTAACCATAATAACAAGTTTCTATAACGTTTCCATGGTAACATGTCTCTGTGACCCACCACGTGACTATATTTGTCTGATAGACAATAGTGACGTCACCAATCCTAAGTCTCTCGGCACAGGTGCTTGCTAAGGGACTTATCTTTGTATTAATTTGCTTGATACACGACACATTACGAGAATTGTTGTCGATTCCATTCAATCGTATTCAATTAAACTTCGAGCGAATTTAAATTAAACTATTTCATTACATCGCAACGTGCGTACATCGTAGGACTCTAATTTTATGCGTCTGTCTTCGTGCATTGCCATTTTGTTGAGTTATTATTAAATAAAGTTTAGTGCTCTCATCATTACGACAAAGCAGTTTAACTTGAGGGGCTGACTGCTAAGCAGCTAGATTTATCTTAAATTCTGATTGACCATGTTAGAAACTTTAGAGTTGTGAATAAAACCGGCTCCAAATTGTTTAGATTCAAAAGGAGTGGTTGTACGTCTCAACTTTTATATTTTTTGAGTGTTATTCATCATCCCACTTAGCTTATTTTAGATCCTGCATATTTTACTAATTATAACCTTATGAATATGATATTAGATGATATTAGAATTGTGACTCATTATCATGGTTAGAAATAGTGAATTGATGAAGTATAACAGCTAATTTTTATTCTGAACATGTAACTATAAAGTGATAAAATTCTAAAAACAGCACAAGTTATATAGGCGAACTCTTGTACCCTTATCTATATGCTGCTGTTGTCGTTGGTAGTTGGTACCATTTGATTAGCAATGGTCAGTGAATTGGATATAGTGAGAAAAATTCTTTAAAGTCGCTACAGCTGTGGCCTCACGAACACGTTTTTAGTATCCAATATTCGTTATATTCGTTCTATAAGTGTCACAAATATTTAATAACATCGCCGGGTCTTCGAATTCTCTGGCATTTTGAAAAAAAAAGAAACGTCCTTTCTCTCTAACTACAATAATTTATGTAAGGATTCTAACATCACGAATAAATATATTAACTAACCCTGCACGGTTCCCATTTCCCAACTCCCTCGGCACACAGCACGTGCGTTTTGCATTTAGCTGGCGTTCCAAAGCATCGATTTTATTGCTTGTTATAGGAGAAATGTTGCCTTATAACATATATATCAATATATTGTTATAGTGTTTACGAAACGCCCTTTCAAGCGTGGACAAGTCAACCATCAGTAACTTATGTAAATTATATAATCATGTCTCTAATTCACAGCTAAGAGGAAATGGTCAGGCACGGCGAGTTCCCCTTCAAAGTTTCAATTTGTGTCCAAATCGGTAGCATTATCCGCGAAATGAATCCGCGCCGGGGGGTGAATCGCACGACTTGATAGCCATAACAAGATGTTGATATGTCAATATGTTCTTGTGAATAGTTAACACCTAATATTTAGCATCTACTCAACACACCACTACAGCCCACGCGCGCGCGCCGTACGGCAAAGTCCACCAGTTAAAATTAGATAATTTTCCAATCAATAATTAACTTTTCGTTACTCCAATTTTATGTTTGCGCCCTTATATATATATAAAACTATCACCCCTCCGCGGTTCCATTGATAATTCGTGAGCGCATTTAGTGAAAAATGTTGCAATATGTTTTGGGCGAGCTAATTAAGGGTGTCCTCAGTTTCATTTCAACAAATTTGAGTTGCTAACAACACGAGATATACCTATATATAACCCTTTCGCTTTAGTATCTGAAGGGTTGTTTTTATTTGCGAGAAATGGAAGTGCAGATTACTTTTTCGAAGAAAGGTTTGTTTCCTCTTTGATTTTTCACCCTTTTTAGATCTTCGAACTTTGATTAGAAAAGCCCAATTTGATATTTTCACGCACTAATCGATCGAAAGGATTTTGTTTTAGTAAATTGGTATATTGCAATGCTATCGCACATTTAGAGATTTAGTTTTTGGCCTTTCTTGGTTAAGCTTACTGAAGATCAGACTTAAAGTTTTCAATAATTTTAACTACTTATGATTTATCTTTCTGAAAATTGGCAATTAATGATTGTTTTAATCTTTGTTCGGGAATTGAATGTCACATCCATTGTTGATAAAGGGTCTATTTGTTACAGCGTTTCCTAAATATTTCATCCACTACATGACATAAGGTCTATTTGAGTACTTGTAAGCTGTCTCATCTGAAACCGCCATCCTCTACTAAGCACACAATAGCATACATTCAGTAGAAGTTCAATTCCATTCAATTTCAGTGAAATGCTTTCACTATTGTGTCTAAATTGTTAATCAGAAATCACTCAATCCCAAACCGCAATTGATTGCCTAATGCCTAATGACTACCGATTCCTGTTATCGAGTCTAGGATTTTCTTCGTCCCCTTCAATGAGAATCAGACCTATTATCATGTCGATTCCATTTAATTGACGGAAGAGTGGAAGACCGAATCCAATAGTTTATATTCTCCCAACGAAAATCCAAGTCTAACCCAGCATATCAATAGAGTTAATCTTACCACAATATGACTCACATTTGAGCATTTGTCCCCATACATATATCAATATGTTCTCTCGACACAGGTGCGTGTTTTGCACGGTCTAGCCTCTGATCAATGACGAGCTATTGCTGCTGTGATCCCTAATCAATTATGAAATTACTTGTTCTGACAGCCTCTTCACCCGTGCACCCTGCTCAAGAAAAATAGGCGGGTATTTTCATCAATTTGGCAGCGCGCTCAATGTCAATGACGGCTTTGTGACCGCCTATTTATTCTGAGCGTATATGAAAGCAGACCCTTATGGGACAGAGAGAGGGCTAAAGTTCCCTCTCATAATCAATAAATTTTGAAAATGACGTATTATCAAGCTGCTTGCCCACAAGTCTTCTCGACATTGACTAATCAGCGTGCGAGTTGATCGTAGACTCGCAAGGTGATTGGTCAATGTCAAAAGCTTTCTTGATCTCATATGGGAAAGGTAATACACCATCGATGATTTGGTTCGTAAGGCCTTTATTTCGTTTTAAACATATCCCATTTTATGCCATTCAGCTCCTTCAAATTTAGAATTTTAAACTACTTGTGTGACTGTGACCCTTGGAGCGGGAAGATGGGCCTCTTCAAGGTCCATCCCCCGTTTATTCGTAGTTCTACGTGCGCATACCACGTGATTTTCAGCCAGGTTAATCACGTGACTTTTAGACCGAGACACACGTGACCTCTGACGTCACACTCCCAACTGCTGGCATATCATTGGTTGAGATGGTTTCGCGGATATCATATAGTGCTGCAGGCATATTATCATTATTTTCATTTTTATGCCATGAGCCCGACATTTCGCATATACGTTCAATATTCGGGGTCCACCGGTCTTCAGACACATTCCAATGATTTCTGATGAATCTCATGTCTATCTACGTCCTGCGATATGATCGTTATCAGTCCATTTATTTAATATCTTTCCTGTCACCCCTTGGTTAGCTATCTTGTACCTTTTATTAATGTTAGTCGTTTATCATTAAACTATATGATACTTCACGTGAACCCTTTGGCTATGTGGTTAAGGTTTGTGTGATGATCAAAGTTAAAACCCTTTGATCAGATAATCTCTAAGTCTGATGGACCCCCGTACCAGTTTTATTAATATAAAACTTCACTCAACTCGACTTATTCCTGTATTTATTGTCTTACTAACTGCCTAACACGCTGCTGTCACCCAAAAACCACAATTCTAGCTTACTCAAGCGACTCTGATGTGTTTATTTCATTACAAAATATAATTTTTTAAATCATTCCTCGTTGATCATATACGAATTTTCAGTCTCTTTTCCCTCTTTTGTGCAAATAAGGGTATTTTATTGACCTATGATCGTCTAAGCTGTGCCATAAGACATAAATAATATAGTGGATGTTTTCTAATAACGACTACCACTTTCTGTTAGGATTAGTTTACTGGGATGGTTATAGTATTGATTAATTCTGTCCAGACATAAGGTTCTGGATGTGTTCCATTTGTATTCCTTAAACTGCGATTTATTTGAGTTAAACTGCATCTAATTCATCGTAATATTTGAGTAACCGTAATAATTGCCGTGTCTAGACTCGTAAATTAAATGATTTTCATGTTGATGGTTGAATACGTATTTCAGCATAAGTTTCACTGTTGATTCCGTTTCACGGCCCTCGGAACTTGGAATTATCTGATAATTAATAAATCTGTATAAATCAGGGTGAGCCAAAAAGAGAAATAGTTGTTTAAAATTAAAATCTTTTCTAAGAAGTAAAAAAGAAATATTTGACAAAATGCCATCAAAATAGTTTAAATCATGGTTCAGAATTTTTTTAATTAACATTGATCATTTTTCACTCGGAATAGGATTGAGCACTTATCAGTGTGTTAATTTTAGTTTCCCTGGAGTGGCTAAAGAATGGCTCAGCGAGAAATACACAGATGCAGAGCGGATAAGATTTTGATAAGAATTGCATTTTTTCGTTGCTGATATTTTCCCATTTATGTTCAACCGCAAAAATTCTTTCATTAATTAGTTTCGACTATCGACTGGTCTGACTGATACTTAATCAAATAAAATTTTACAAAATTCGTAGACCTGCGCCTATCGGGTCACTTTTGGGATACTTCCTTAGGGCGCAACCCGAGGGAAGTATCCGGCCTAAACGTAGACCCACGGCCCGAAGCGTGAGGATCTTAACCAATATGGACCCGATAGGCGCGTGTCTATGTATTTTATAGACACTGATAAAAAACTTTGGGAGGTTGAGAGGTTCTATAAGACTGTTAACTTTAAGTCTAGAGAGTTAAGTACCGTGCAGCCCCAATCCGAACCAACCCACATGCCCATGGCACTTATGACCAATCCCCTCGCAGTGACGTAACAGACATAACTAGTCCGTTTGACTGACTGATATATTAATTCAGTGTCTTACATTATTTGAGCACTGAAGCTATCAAAGCACTTCCAAGCCATGAAATGAACATGAACCTCCTTGAAATTTACCTTTAAATGATACGTTTATTATAAAGGAGCGACCTTTAATAACGGGAAGGAATATATCATTTAACGGTCAGTCAGTTCATATATTGGCCACTTAGAAGTCACGTGCCCCACTTCTCCCAATAGGAGTGGCTATTGGCAATACCCACTCAGAATATAAACTCAAATGTTATACCGGGGATCTGTGTCTTTGCACCTTCCGTTTGTTGCAATTGCTCGGGTTGGTTTATTAATATACCTACTACTGGGCATTTCAAATATTATTTTATTGCTAGAAGTGCGATATTTAACTAATTAAAGTTTTAATATTTTCGCTAAAACGAATTTTAACGATGTAACGATCTATCGAATTCGAAATGATCATAATTTCTGTAGTTTAAATGGTTAACGTGTATCGAAATATTATCAAGCGCCCCGTGCATTTTTATTTGATCCGTCGCAATATTCTCGCCCGATTTCAAGATCAAAGCTGTCTGACAACTATAAACTGCTACCCCGACTTTATATTAGTTAGTTAAACTTTAAATTCATTAGTTCTTTCTGAGAAGAGGCAGTTCTAAAAGAGAGAAATTTTATTTCATAGCAATGTTCAACATAATCATAGTCTCAAATTTTATGAACTTGTGTTGTAAATTTTAAAGTTAGTTAGTTACGTATACTAAAACTTTATGTTGGTTAGTTAGTTATGCTCCAACTTTAAATTAATATTTAAGTGGTATTTGAAGATTTTGCATTTGTTGCGGATCGATCTTAGAAAATAGATGATTCAAGTATTTTTAACCTCGACGCGTATTCAAAAAACTTTAATATCCAAATTTTAACGTCATTTTATTGATTCTTACACATAGGAACTCATCATCTGGAAGCCCAGAGGCAAGCAATAAACCTTTGATTTTCTGACAGTGGTCATGATACTGCAATCATCGGGGAAATAACCATAACCTGGTAATACCAGTGTTTGAAATTAAATTTCACAAAGTCCTCCATCATAAGTGAGCGAGTTACAACAAATATAAAGCACAGGATTAATCTTATTTACTTTAAGTTTCATGGGTAAATTCATACCCAACCTGGTCAGAGGACAACCTGGAAATATGGTAATTTCCAGGCATAACCACCCTACAACTAATCCTATCTAATTCTGAAATAGGTACATGATATAAGCAGTTGTCACTGATGATCGGTCACATAATGAATGATAAACGTCCCGTTTTAAGTCATGTTTTTTAAATTCTAATGAGCGTGTTTGCATGCAAGTTTAACATTGCGTCGAAACAATGTCCCCTCTGGTTATTTAAACGCTTTAATTAGATGCAATTGTTAAGTTGTTAATGTCAGTCGTACTAATATCGATTAAATAGGACAATGTCACCTTTCAAAGCAGAGTCAAATGTGCTGTCTCTTTGTGGTTAAGCGGTTTTAGTACGCATATGTTAAATATTCTTATCCTCAGCGATCTGTGACAGCTTTTCATCTTTTTAACTCCCGAAGAAGAAGCTGTAATATACTAAGGGCTGCATTCTTAAACCTGTGTGAATTTTGACGTAAAATCGTTGCTTGACCCATATTATCCTTTAATTTGTTATGCAGGAAACTGTAAACACAAGGAAATGTTTGTTGTAAGTTTCACGGCACTTTTGCACCCATTTATCCGTTTACACGTCAAGCATTCGTTGTGTGTCAGACGCTAGGTGTCCTTATTATTATATCCCGGCTTATATCCCATGACACTTACAATTGTTCCCTTTTCTCACCCTCCCGCCGACACTACCCATTCTTATTGGACCCGTCACCAACTAATAGATAGAGCGCGTGTCACGTGACCGAATACGCGGCTGTGATTGGACGAGCGTACAGATATAGTTTGGTACTTAACCAAGGTCATGTGACGGCTTCCAAATAGTGAAATGCTGATTTAATCTTAATCATTACCGTAGAAACTTATACAGAAAATACTGCTTTGTTCTTGAGTCGATAAGCATGGTGTCGCGTTTGTAATTTCCCACTTACAGAGAGTTGTCCGTACTACCCACGGCAAATCATGTGTCAATTTAATTCCCTTTTTATCTGAGCATTGCTGTTTATCTGCTTATTGGACAACAATTCTCAACTACACACTAAACTCCTGTTGTCGATTGAAAACCTGGATTTTAATTTACTGTGCGATTTCTTTTACAGCACTATCAGTTCACAAAATATGGAAACCCTTGCCCTCTCGTTATCTCAGTATCCCATTTCGTCTACCCCTGCCCCTTCATCTAACATTTCCCTTCACCTCTCAGTTGGTTTGACTCAGTTCCTTCCAGCCTCTAGGGTGGTTTGGTGTATAACCTGATAGTTTAACTTTCCCTTTAACAACTGAATGGTTAACCCATCTTTTCGCCCCTAATTTTGAGTAGCAGTTCCACCCTGATTTGGTTTAATCCCTGCCTTCGACTCAAATCCCTTAATAAGGTTGTTTAACCAATCACTTCGCGCTTTGGTCTTTGGTTGTTCAACCCATAATTTCATCCTGTGTCGGTGTAACCTAGATGCACTGATTCTCGCTTATTCTCACCAATGTCTGTTTTCACCTATCCATACCTCTCACCTTTTTCTCGCCCCTAAGATTGTTTAACCTATGATGATTCTCACCTTTCTTCACCCCTAAGGTGGTTTAACCTATGATGATTCTCACCTTTTTCTCACCCCTAAGGTGGTTAAACCCATGCTTCTCCTAACTCATGTCTCACCCTAAAGTGGTTTAACCTATGATGATCCTAACCTTTTCCTCACCCCTAAGGTGGTTTAACCTATGATGATCCCCACGATGGCTGAGTATGGAGGAGGATCTGGTTTTCTGGGCGCCAGCCTGGCTAATCTTCAGAAGATCCAGTCAAAGAACAAGAGTTTCCGGATAGAGGATATACTGGATATCAGGGAGCATCAGGATCACATCTACAGCTCCGGAGGCAACCCCTCAGAATGTAAGTGATTTCAAATTCATTCTTCTTTTTCTTGGGGGAGGGGGCAACCCGTCGGAATGTTAGTGATTTTATCTTCGTTTTCTTGGGGGGAACCATTCAGAATGCAATTTTTCTTAATTTCATGCTTCGTTTTCTTGGTGGAAAGGGGCGGCAACCCTTCAGGTTGTGAGTATTGACTTTTTGAATGACTTCATTCTTCTTTTTCTGGGGGGCAACTCTGAGAGTCTAAGTGTTTTTCAATTTCATTTTTCTTTTCCTTGGCTACCCTTCAGAGATCAAAATGTAAGTGCTTGCTCTTTTAAAATTTTTACAGGAATCACTTCCTTTCCAATAGCCGATTTTTCATTCTTTATTTCCTCAGCAACTTTTGGCAACTCTTTCCAATGTCTGTGCATACTTTTAGCTGCATGGTAGGGCAGGTTTATTAGTAAGGCAAAATGCTAGGCACCGTTGGCAGTTGGGGAAGGGAATAGTTGGGTCAAAGTTCATACAAAGCTGGGCCATCATTCCGGATAAGGTTTTAGTTGGATCGTAGTCAGGTCAAACGTTGCCTTGCATTTTCTTTCGAATCTAGTTTCTAATTTCTAGCATATTTGAGTGAATATTTTAAGCGTTGCAATTATGCTATAAATTCTGAGGTTTTTGGTCTCGCAATCAGTTTCTTCTTTGTTTTCTCTCCTTCCAAAACAGTATTCGTCATAGTCGATACCCCTCAGAATAACTGAATTATCTCTGAAGAAACCCCCAAAACTTATCATCGGAATCACTGCAAATTGACTGATGTGGAGTTCCCTAGCTCCAATAGGTCGCGGATGTGTGGCATTTTGTGAGCATTTTATGGCATTTTATGAGCATATTACTCTCCAGAATGGGGTGATAACTGATATTTATTCAAATGATAATCGTATATGTAAAACTTGTAGGGATCTACGTTTATTACATAATATAGTGACACCCTTGACAGGTTTAATCGCATCAAAAACTCTCAAATAATATATCAATTACTTATTTGCCAATGGAGATCTTGGCAGTATTCTGGTCTCTTAAGGTGACCGTATCAAGAGGTCATGACTATGATTTGTACCCTGTTCAGTAGTCCTAACAGGAATTAAAATAAATATCAGTTTGTGACATGTTCCCAAATTAGCTCTTATATGAATTCTCAGTTGGTGCTTTTTTGAAAATTCTAAATGAACTCAATTGACACTGTTTAATTATATAGCTCCACTGAATATATATTCTGCCTTAGAGATAATGAGATATAGTTCTGAAACTTGGTCACGTATATAAACGCGCGATATATCCTCCTTTATATTATCTGCATTATAATCCCACGTTATATAATCATATCCCCCCAAATATGGCACTTTTATTAACGCCCCTCTCTCTCTCTCTCTCTCTCTCTGGGCGGCCCATTGTCACTCTATTAGGAAAGGCTCTGGTACTTTAGGCAGCGTCCTCCAGACCCACGGACTTCCTTTTATTGGATTTAAATTACTCTGCAACCACTCTAGTGGCATATTATCAGGTTGTTAGAAAACATGTTGGGAGGCCCGATGACAGCTAGGGGTGACATTTACATAATTCAGCGCCGTATTAGATATTTTACCCCTACTTCCGGGTCTAGCTGGTGAAGCCGTGGATCACGTGGTAGATCACATGATCACGTGATACACCCGTGCAGTAAGCTATAGCAGCTAAACACCTTTATATGTTTGTGTCACACTTGGAATGCTGATTGAGTGAGGAGGGATGCTATATGATTTAGTCATTGAGGAGAGGTGAGGGATGCTGATTGAGGGATTGGGGACAGTGATTGATTGAGGTGCTATGAGTGATTGGGGACAGTGATTTAGCGTTAATTGGAGTTCACTGGTCCCTTCAATTTAGCCCTAGATCACATGATGTACCCGTGCAGAGCAGTGCTGAGCAGCTAAACACCTTTATATGTTTGTATCACACTTGGAATGCTGATTGAGTGATTGGGGAGGAGAGGTGTAGGATGGTATAATTGATAACTTGATTTGGAACAGTGATTCAGCGTTTTATCGGAGTTTAGTAGTTTACAGCCCCTTTAATCAATAAGGGACTCCATTCATCAATAACTTCTTAGGGCCTTGATATATTTGTATCACACTTGCAGTGGTAACATCGGAATGCTGATTGCGTGATTGGGGGAGGGGAGGTGAGGGATAGTATGTCCCTTCATTTGATGAGGGGCTTCATTACTGGGGCCATGACCCGGTCCTAGATTCCACTCCCAACATCAACCTCTTAACTAAGTTTCCCTGATTTGGCGCACAACGTAGCACAAAAAACACCTGGGTATCCAAGTCAGTATGGACACTTGCCCATGACTAAAGTGCAAATTTCAATCATGGACCAACCTCTTCGCAAGGATTAGAGTCTATCCCGCACGCCAATAGCTGTAACACCTCAGTTTTAAGAATCCACTGCACTCCCTAGTTAACCACCTGGAATTCCTTGGTCAGTGTAGCCCTCTGAAACAGTGTTAAATTGCAAATCTAATCCCCTCAAATACAATAACAAATTGTATAAAATGACTTATGACTCACCTAATTGGTAGGTGTAAAAATCTAATCGATTTTTAAAACAGAGCCCCCCCCTCGTCAGTTGATAGGCCACTCTACTTTGAAATACTGTATACAATGACTGATTTCCTAATTGGTAGGTGTAAAATTCTAATTGATCTTATCTGGTAATGTGATCCCCCATTCCTCACCTCGAATTATAGCACCTTGAACAAGGTGTTGGTTTAGGTTACATGGCTGAATCTGGATTGTGGGGGTCATGGGAAGGAAAGAAGTGGTTGGATGTGATGTCATTATCATAGTTTAGAGTTGTGAATTGTCGATGTGGAACCAACTTATGTTTGGGTGGGTGAAACAAATTACTGAAACAGAATGATGTGTGTCTGGCAAGAATCTGAAACGTTTATACATCCTGTACAGCCTCGTGATGACATCACCGTTCTTATTATGACGTCACTTTGAGGGGGTGTATGAAAGGTGTCCTAAAAATACCAGATGATGTCGCAATTCATGTGACTCATCCGGAACTGAGAGAGTTCGGCTGTATGAATTATTCTGAATATATGCTGAAAATTGAAAATTATGAATTAAAAATGTAAAATCGAAAAGACGTAGAATTTCTATCGCCATAAAGCCGAGTGATCTCGTTTTTTAAAGATAAATTTCGTAAAACGAGCATAATTTTTACAATAATTAATCCCTAATTCATAATCTTTTAAACACGTATCACGTTTACCGTTGAAGCCAAAACAAGATACATCCTTTAAATTTCAAATTTTAAAATCAGAAGATTATTTGAAGATTTACTTCACACAATTTAAATCACAATTTAAGTGGACCGGCTGATGTCACACCCCGTACTCGATTTATTTTTAATCGAGCTCTTTTTAATTAAAACCACTGAGCTTAATTAAATCTGCCCGCTTGCTGTTTGAACTAACAAGATTTCAATATGCACCACCAAGAACGAACAGTTTATAATCTCATTATAAAATAAAATACGTTTTAAAACTCATTTTTTGTAACAATATTCTTCACTCTAAACAGCTTGCCCCTGCCGCTTGCTTGATGAATTATAATTTAATTATATATGTATCAATGGATTCTTGGATTGTGAAGCACAGGAAAGATATATGAGTTGTTTAAAGAGGTGGCCGAATGATTTTGTTAAAACTCGTCACAGAGAAATAGACACAATGTAGCAACAATAGACTTGTGTCTCCTTATGGGAATGTTGTGGTTATTGAGAAGATTCGATGCATCACTCAGCCAAATAAACAAACCAAAAACCGCTAAAACCGGTCCCCTTTTGGTGTTCCAAGTCCAACGTAGATAGGTCACCAATACGTGGATGGTAATGAGATTTTAATTGGTTTGACTTCCAATCAATTCTTGTCGGTTTGTTCGAAATCTCACATTGTGTGGGAGAAAAATACATTTCATGAGTTCTTGAACCTCCACAAAACGATCTCTAGATTCCTGAACAGTTTTTTTACACATGATTACCAAATAACCATAACTTTTCACACCTGAATCACCCAGGACTTCCTTTATTTTCTTCCAAAATCCCAAATTACCCAAACACCCAATCTCCTGAATTAACCAAAATCCCCCCCCCTCAGGTGAATCTGACTGCTACGACAACATGAGACATGATGGGAAGAGGATCCGAGGACCCAGGAAGGATCGGACTATCTTCAGCAAGATCCAGCTCTTCAGACTAGAAAGGTCCGTACCCAATTTACACATTCTTTAGGAGTTGAAATTCGCGTTCTATTGAGTTTAGGGTGGCTGGCCAAGCGAAATTAGCCAAGGATTTGTAGTCCAGGGGCGGGATTCCCCCTGAGTCAAGGGCTGTAATTTTAAAGTTTTTCGTCAGTCTTCCTAGGGCTATTTTTAAAAATTTTGTCACTGACGTGTATCTACATCCTCATCATGTCTTGTTCATGATTTGGAATTATATTGAACAAAGCGTCTTGAGAACTTTTTAAATTACTGAAAGTCCATCACATATATATAACATTTTGTGGGCTGCCGTATATATATATATATATATATATGAGAAAAAGTGTCATTTAATTAAAGTAGACACATTAACGAGTTACCAATTGGGTATTAACAAGACGCTGCTACATTAAGATATTAATTTAGATGATGGACACAATATATAATAATTGTAATTTTCTCTTTGTCTAGTCACTGTTTAGTGGCATTCCATGAAACATATGACACACGATGAAACCTGTCTCACAAGTCAGAAGTTCAATAATTTTCAACCTTTTCCCAACGTTGCGCTACCAAAACATCACCTACTAAATTTAGAAAATCAAAATGTTTGGTCTGAAGGAATGCCATGAAAATTTATGTGTAGCGCTAATTCCTACAAAGCTATAACGCCAGTGTCAGCTGAAGTTTTTATTATTAAATCTGCAGCATATTTTAGCGATGAATATTGCTGTGTCTGACTAGGAAGGCATCCATCAAATTTGGAACTCTATGAATTGCTTAATTTACGTTTCTGTCAGAGGGCAAACTAATGAGATAAGATTACCGGTGCTTTTCTTGAGATGATAATCTTCTTGCTTTCCCAGAACGATTTCACTGACTTTATAACAGGTCTAATTGAGTCAGTGACCCCTGCTGCACTGAAATGAGACTTGTTTTGACAAATGAGCGAGAGTATTCCCATAATCCCAGCTACTTATTACATCCCCCGGTCTGCTCTCTCCCCCTCATTCATTTGTCAATGTCCAGTGCATCAAATTGCCCGTAATTAAATATAATCCCGTCCAATGTAATTACATGATAATAAAGCACCGTCTGACCGCTAGCCTCTCCTTAGCCAAACATTTAATATGCGATGATTCGATTAAATTCACTTTGCTTGCTTGACAAATACTGCAACATTTAATTAAACTCGGTTACATTGTAACAACTCCATCCATATGGGAGTGATGTATCTTTATAAACTTGCATATTACGTATCCACCGTTTCCAATCAAAGATTGATTTTTGTGGTGTGTGATTATATATCAAAGTGAATTTTAAGGCTTTGATGCGTGCTGCATTTTTAAAATCATCATGGGAGCGTGCGAGCCGGTGGTCGCAGCCGTGAAAAGTGTCCGGATTTTCTCGGAAAGCGAGCCCTGGCTGCGACACAGTGGCGCCGGACTTGACAAATAACGTGTCTGGTGGGGTGTCTAAACGCTCTCAGAGGGGACATATGATAGTCTGTATCATCTCCTGTCAGTCAATTACCTGAGAGAGTTACTCGTGTGCCAAAAATGCGTGATTGACATTGATCGTATTAGAAAATGATAACAAGGGGTATATGTTGTCAGTCTATCATTTACTATAGAGCTGTTCGGGGAAGTCTGACCCGAGCATATTTTATTTTATCCAAATCAGTCATTGACTATTATCCCGGTACTAATCTGTCAAATTTGTCTTGTAACATTTCTTCCCTTGCCGCACGACCTCAAATTCAATCAGATAAGTAGCCTTGCTCTCCCCCTGATATATTCAGCCAATAGCTTTATCGGAATTACGAAGAATTTAACCCTCAACATATGTATATTTTGCAGGCGATTCCACGACCAGAAGTATCTCTCTTCCTACGAGAAGGCACTAATTGCGCACTCTCTTCAACTCACGCAGCAACAGGTATAGATTATTGGCAGTGGTCACGTGACAACCGCATGTCACGCGCTCGAACAATGGGCACTGAGGAGTGACGTCATTATCATGGCTTAACATGGAGCGTTGATGATGGCGATGTGCCCGTTTTTCGTGTGGGTCACGGTAACGGGGAATTAAACGGCGAATTTGTGCCACGGCTGTAATTGTGAACAATAATATAGTCGAATTAATTTGGTCGCCATCCGTCAGCAAAGTATAAATTTGTTTTCAAATTGTAATTCGCATAACGGTGTCAACAGCATGTAAAATTATCATGTTCATATCGTGACCTTGAATCGAGATTCTTGGGTTTATAAATTCCCTCAGCCTCTGTTCGCGAGACGCGAATATAAATCAAAACCGAAGTATCTCATTAAACATTTAAACCCTATCTGATCAACCCTAACTCTAAATTTGAATGGTTCACATTTTAGTTTTACGTAATCAGCCAGGAGGAATGGAGGGGGTTTCAAAATATGATAACAGCTAATCATAAAACGAACTCCCAGGTCCAGACGTGGTTCCAAAACAGGCGAGCTAAAGCAAAGCGTGAGGAACGAGAGAAGAAGAAACAGGGTGAAAACAAGACAGACAACACGTCCTTCGAAGAGGACGGTATCGCTCCCAATGTCTCTGTGGGAGCAGGGGGACTGGAGGAACAGGACAGGTCGTCAGCAGGGAGTCCTGATATCTCACCAGATAATGGGGAAGGTACGTTTAGGTTGATTGGTTATGGTTTTAACTTTTTAAAGGGTTTGACTTGTAATTTCAATGAAGCTTTCTGTTTTTCTTAAATCGATTTCAGAATTATGCACGTAATACCTTTCGAATCCTGTTTCCATATCAACTCTAATATGCTTGGTTATGGTTTTCTTAATGCTTCTTGTTCTACTTTTAACATAATTTACATCCGCAGGGATCCGGACGCCGTCCTCAATCACGACCCCTCCTCTAGCTCGGACGCCAACGTCCCTCCTCCTAGCATCACCTCTCACTTCCTCCCCTTCCATGATATCTCCAGGCAACCCTCTCATATCCCCTATCAACGCCCTGGTATCTGCTAGCAACGCCCTGGTTACCCCTAGCAACGCCATGATATCTCCTAGCAACAGCACCCAGCGGACCTCCCCACTGATCGCACCTCGCAGCACTACCTCGCCACCAGTGATCGGTCTAGTTAGGATCACCACTCCTCCCCCTCTTACCACTCCCAACGCCACTCTCTCGACCCTGACTCTCCAAGATATCCGGGCAGCAGGGAGTGCTGGAATTTTAGGCAGGAGTGGGATATCTGCTGCTGATAATTCGGACAAAAACAATAAATCCAGCCTCCATAGATTCTCCATAGACAGTTTGACCGGAGCCTCTGGCAAGAGATGATGAGGCTGTATTTGGACTAATGCCAATTAGTGGTGATTGAGTTGTGCTACTTTTTTATATCATGAGTGGCTTGTTACTGTTTTTAGTATTAAAATGAACGCTGTATTGCTGTCGAGATGGAAATAAAAATTAAATTCAACTTCATCAAATTCTATAGTTGAGATAGTGTTATTAATTAAATTTGAATAATTTGATTTATAAAAGTATTTTTGATAATCTATCTATGAAATAAGGAAATTGTCTAAGCTTTCCCCAAGAGACTGATAGATATTGTTTTTTATATTGCTTGTTTATCTTTAAATGTTATGATACTATTTATTTTGATAAAAAGGATTACCTCGAGCTTCAAGGTTGGTTTTTGAAAATTTTGAATATTTTAGTTGCCTTAAATATCTTACATCGTGATCGATTGCGCCGCCATTCCTTCTTTTGTTAGTACTTGGATATCGTTATTTTATACACTGAAGAGCCATTCAATTCATGGAAGTATGAACAACGAAAGAGCAGGCCGGGTTATTCTTATAGGGTTATTTCCTTGTGTTTGAAAATGACTCATATTTATACGCAAAATGCAGTCTGAAATTAATGTCAGTTGTGTAACTGCGAAAAGGTGCAAGCTGGAGTTGAAACTGGGGTTGTATTTTGTAAGATTACCGCGTTAGTTGTAAATTAGAATATTGATTTTACTGAATAAAATTTCTAAATTTAATGTTCGATGCTTTGCTATATCTTTTCCATTTTGATATAGCATCGATTATTTTCATTACTCATGTCAATAGCTCCTTACAGATTATATGTTTTCGCTCTATATTTTGTAAATGCATTCAAATTAAACATTCTACAAGCCCCTTATCTCAATGTGTTTCACATTCATAACATAAACTCAACATGTTATTGATATTCATCATCATGTTACATGTTAATGATCATGAATTATTCCTATTGATAGTGCAATTGCCAATTCCCTATAAGATAAAGATTCAGAGGGCAGAGGCCCTCTTTCCAAATTTCTCCAAAGATGCGCTTGCGCTCCTTTCGGTCTTCTCTGAAGATGTGCGCGCTCTTTTCAGTTTAAATCTTCAAAAAGATTTTCGCGCGCACATCATTTTCAATGAAGTTCACTCGAAGATGCGATCGACCGACTCGTTTCAATCTCCTCTAAAGATGCGCGCGCGCTCTTTTCAATCAATAATCATCTCTGAAGATGCGCACGCGCTCTTTTTGCTAAACACGTATAATCTTCTCTGAAGATGCGTGCGCTCTTTTTAATCTTCTCTAAAGATGCGCGCGCGCTCACCTTTTCGGGCTTAGATGCGCTCGCTAGTTTTTAATCTTCTCTGAAGATGCGAACCCACTCTTTTCAATCTTCTCGCTGAAGATTGAAGATGTGCGCGCTCGACTCTTTTTTTCTTCTCTGCTCTGAATATGAACGCGCGCTCTAGTCTTTCGAATCGTCTCTAAAATGAACTTTAAGGATGAGCGCACGCAAATGATCTTTTCAAATTCAATCTTCTCTGGCTGAATCGAAAAGGCGCGCTTGGATCATGAATTTCTGTTCATGTTAGCTGCGCAATGAGCATGAATTGCAATTGCACATTTCGAATTGGTGTGATAATACATTGCCCCAACTAAGACGTCGTTAGACCCGCACGGAGTGCGGGTGGGTCTCCCATGTAAACCAGGGTGTCGTTTCGCGACACCCCTGGTTAGGGGAAGGTGTGCACTGCGCCAGTGCAGCGTGCGCGTGCGGACGGATCGCTTGAGGCCGGGGTAAAATCTTTGTTTCACGTTGCATTAAAAAGCGGCCAATGAAAATACACTTGACTAAGTCGTCGTCAGACCCATTATTGTAAATTTGCGAGTCGGGGCGCGCGCACTTCGCGCGCGTGAGGCGAGGGGGTCAGGCAACGCCTGACAAGCGAAGAAACCCGCGTGCATTCTTCAGTGAAGAAATGCGCGTGCATGCTCAGTAAAGAAACGGCGATTGCGAAACGCGCGTGCATTCTTCAGTGTGAGTAAAGAAACGCGCGTGCATTCTTTAGTGAAGAAACGGCGAAACGCGCGTGCATTCTTCAGTGAAGAAACGCCGAAACGCGCGTGCATTCTTCAGTGAAGAAACGCCGAAACGCGCGTGCATTCTTCAGTGAAGAAACGCGCGTGCATTCTTCAGTGAAGAAACGCGCGTGCATTCTTCAGTGAAGAAACGCGCGTGCATTCTTCAGTGAAGAAACGCGCGTGCATTCTTTAGTGGAGAAACGCGTGCATTCTTCAGTGAAGAAACGCGCGTGCATTCTTCAGTGAAGAAACGCGCGTGCATTCTTCAGTAAAGAAACGCGCGTGCATTCTTCAGTAGAAACGCGCGTGCATTCTTCAGTAGAAACACGCGTGCATTCTTCAGTGAAGAAACGCGCGTGCATTCTTTATTGAAGAGACTTTGAGACATACGGGTGCATTCTTGAGTGAAGAAACACGCGTGCATTCTTCAGTGACGTTACACGCGTGCATTCTTGAGTGAAGAAACACACGTGTATTCTTGAGTTCAGAAACACGCGTGCATTCTTCAGTGAAGAAACATGCGTGCATCTCTTCAGTGAAAAAGTACGCTTTCGCCTGCATTCTTCAGATAAGAAACTCGCGCCGTTTTTATCTGGATTTAAGTGTGTAAAAGGAATGCGCACCGAAGGATTTAAAGTTTGCAGAATGCTTGTAAAAAGAAGATACGCTTATAACAAGTGCCATGAAAAATTACAAAATGCATATTACTATTAGGAATGATGACAAATTTTCATTCGTAAACCTTGAAATGATTTTAAGATAATTCATAATTGGTTTACAACGGCTAGAAATTAAAACAGAAATTACAGTCATTCAAATTAGTTAAGACTAAGAGTACCTAGTTATTCATGATAGATTGATATAAAACAACCAAAATATTCTAGAACGGCTGATTATTTCTGGGCATGATTTTATGAGTGGGCAATATTACACCAAAAATCAATCAGTCAATTTTTACTTCAAGCTTAACACGAAATATACAAATTTATGAACATAGAATCTGAAAACAGATTGATATTGAATAAAGATAATAAAGAATAATAAGGATATTAATCATAATATGTTATTAAAGAATCCTTGAAATGAAGCAAGCTGGAAAAAATCTGAATATTAATATAACAATAAAATGCTAATCCTAATGCTAATTAGTCAATCCAGCACACCGAAATCCAACTTAAAATCTATACAGGTGACTTCGGAAAGAGTTTCAATGTTTTGCAGTTCATGGGAACTATGAAATAGCAGAGTCGACCCCTCATAGCTAAGGCAGTGAAGACATTGTTTTTCGTCCAGCTTTTTATTATTCACGCGCTCTGCCTTGTCTATCGTTGATAGGCCCTTCCGATAGACCATCCGCGTCGATAGACCCTTCGCGGCTCGCGTCAGCGGGTCTAACAACATCTGACAAGATCTGCCATTGCCAAACTTCAATATGCACCAGTAGCCTTGGCTGAGGCTCGGAAGATGTCGCCCTCTCTTCACTTGTTGTATTTCTTGGGCTCCATCTGGATGGACATATCGTACAGCGTCTCCTCATCCAGTGCGTGGAGCTGTTGTAGTGGGGTTGCGATAGAGGGAACGACTTCGAAAACGTACTTCTTTTGCTGGTGGAAATGGGGAAAGGTGATAGGTTGCTAATATCTAATCGACAGACTCTTTCTTCTGACTTGGGGCTCAATGTTATAAGTATACGCCCTTGACAAGTCAGATTGTGCAATGTGCAGCTTTGTCTGTCGTAGTCGTTGACAATGACAGACCCTCGTGAGAATTCCGCGCCGCACGCTGATTCTCATCGAGGATGCGTCAGCGGGTCAGCAATTGTCCGACAAATCGTCGGACAATGTTCAGTTCTTTTTGCTATGCAAGGCTCCAGTTTTCGGTCTCCGCAGACCCGTCCAAATGGGAAAGTTGCGCGCTCGAGGGTAGGGTATCATCCTACGAGTTTCGAATTTTGATAATTTCAGCCCTAATCAACTCTCATACCAACCAAATTACCCCTTCTAATCTCCCATTTCACCTTGGCTCGAACTACATAATCTTGACCTCTTAACGTGAATTACCTGGTAGAGCTTGAGTCTGTCAATGATATCGTAGATGTAGGTGCACTTGTGGAAGTTGATCATGCCGTCCACCACAGTGGGGTTAGCTTCCGAGGCAAAGGTCAGGTCCGACATGAAGAGACCCACGTAGGGGATGCATGGTGGGTCCGCCTGGGGGAGGATTTGGTGTTAAAACCGGATTCAAACATAAATAACACAAGGGCACTTTCACCATTTCTCAGGGTGCCAATGAATCATCTTATATGGTCTGTCAAAGTGAGCATTAAAGTACCTGAGATATTTTCTTGCGGAGGTTCCTGAAGTTGTTGTCCGGCAGGATGATATCGTACAGCTCCTCACTCTTCCTACACAACTTCTGATCCACCTGCAACCGGGGACATGTTAGTTCATAGAGATTTAGAGAAATGTATCAAACTGAACATAATTCAAGAATTTTGTCGGAAATATTGATTGAATATGAGAACTAGAAGATGAACTTCATCTTCCAGAATTTTCGTTTCAACCACAGTTTACCTTATTCCAGCTAGCTTGCAGCCTGTTGATAGCACTTCCTTCCAGCGCACTAATGATGGCAATGAAGGAACTGAAGTTGTTCAGTTTGTACAACTCATCGGCAATGATGATGAAGTCAGAGATCAACTTGGCTCTCCGACCTTTGTCTTTCTGCGCCAAAATCGAGGTGGCTGAAAAATATTAACATAATTATCGCAAATTTCAGTCAGAATAACTTAGATTTGGGCATCTGCGCTTCGACGCAGAACGTTTTAACTTTTAGCACACCTTGAAACGCCCTAAAGTGTCCTCTTCTTAAGAATAACGATCCTAAACTGCCCTATACATCCTATATTCGCCAGTTTTCCTTTGTTTTCCTGTAAAATCCAAAAAACCCTATTTTTACCTGTCAAAACAGTGATCCAGGACGTTCTTCATTTCTGAGGCACCCAAGATCCGAAATCGAAAAGCTTTGGCCGATTGAGCTGAAAATTTGCATGCCATCCATGGACGACCTAAGAAAGACATACCATACTTCAGAATCCCGAAATCAGCCATTTTCTGTCTGTTATGGGGGGTTAAAATCGCGTTTTCGGCTTAAAAACTGCCTTTTTTCGCCCCTTATTGGGCGTAGATGTCTCATGGGTGGTCAAATAGAAGTGTATCAGGTCATAAATTATGCGCCTGAAACCACTGAACCTATGATATTCGCCAGTTTTCCTTTGTTTTCCTGTAAAATCCAAAAAACCCTATTTTTACCTCTCAAAACAGTGATCCAGGACGTTCTTCATTTCTGAGGCACCCAAGATCCGAAATCGAAAAGCTTTGGCCGATTAAGCTGAAAATTTGCACGCCATTCATGGACGACCTAAGAAAGACATACCATACTTCAGAATCCCGAAATCAGCCATTTTCTGTCTGTTATGGGGGGTTAAAATCGCGTTTTTCGGCTTAAAACTGCCTTTTTTCGCCCCTTATTGGGCGTAGATGTCTCATGGGTGGTCAAATAGAAGTGTATCTGGTCATGAATTATGCGCCTGAAACCACTGAACCAATGATATTCGCCAGTTTTCCTTTGTTTTCCTGTAAAATCCAAAAAAACCCTATTTTTACCTCTCAAAACAGTGATCCAGAACGTTCTTCATTTCTGAGGCACCCAAGATCCGAAATCGAAAAGCTTTGGCCGATTGAGCTGAAAATTTGCACGCCATCCATGGACGACCTAAGAAAGACATACCATACTTCAGAATCCCGAAATCAGCCATTTTCTGTCTGTTATGGGGGGTTAAAATCGCGTTTTTTCGGCTTAAAAACTGCCTTTTTTCGCCCCTATTGGGCGTAGATGTCTCATGGGTGGTCAAATAGAAGTGTATCAGGTCATAAATTATGCGCCTGAAACCACTGAACCAATGATATTCGCCAGTTTTCCTTTGTTTTCCTGTAAAATCCAAAAAACCCTATTTTTACCTCTCAAAACAGTGATCCAGGATGTTCTTCATTTCTGAGGCACCCAAGATCCAAAATCGAAAAGCTTTGGCCGATTGAGCTGAAAATTTGCACGCCATCCATGGACGACCTAAGAAAGACATACCATACTTCAGAATCCCGAAATCAGCCATTTTCTGTCTGTTATGGGGGTTAAAATCGCGTTTTTCGGCTTAAAAACTGCCTTTTTTCGCCCCTTATTGGGCGTAGATGTCTCATGGGTGGTCAAATAGAAGTGTATCAGGTCATAAATTATGCGCCTGAAACCACTGAACCAATGATATTCGCCAGTTTTCCTTTGTTTTCCTGTAAAATCCAAAAAACCCTATTTTTACCTCTCAAAACAGTGATCCAGGACGTTCTTCATTTCTGAGGCACCCAAGATCCGAAATCGAAAAGCTTTGGCCGATTGAGCTGAAAATTTGCACGCCATCCATGGACGACCTAAGAAAGACATACCATACTTCAGAATCCCGAAATCAGCCATTTTCTGTCTGTTATGGGGGGTTAAAATCGCGTTTTTCGGCTTAAAAACTGCCTTTTTTGGCCCCTTATTGGGCGTAGATATCTCATGGGTGGTCAAATAGAAGTGTATCTGGTCATAAATTATGCGCCTGAAACCACTGAACCAATGATATTCGCCAGTTTTCCTTTGTTTTCCTGTAAAATCCATAAAACCCTATTTTTACCTCCCAAAACAGTGATCCAGGACGTTCTTCATTTCTGAGGCACCCAAGATCCGAAATCGAAAAGCTTTGGCCGATTGACCTGAAAATTTACACGCCATCCATGGACGACCTAAGAAAGACATACCATACTTCAGAATCCCGAAATCAGCCATTTTCTGTCTGTTATGGGGTGTTAAAATCGCGTTTTTCGGCTTATAAACTGCTTTTTTTCGCCCCTTATTGGGCGTAGATATCTCATGGGTGGTCAAATATAAGTGTATCTGGTCATAAATTATGCGCCTGAAACCACTGAACCAATGATATTCGCCAGTTTTCCTTTGTTTTCCTGTAAAATCCAAAAAACCCTATTTTTACCTCTCAAAACAGTGATCCAGGACGTTCTTCATTTCTGAGGCACCCAAGATCCGTAATCGAAAAGCTTTGGCCGATTGAGCTGAAAATTTGCACGCCATCCATGGACGACCTAAGAAAGACATACCATACTTCAGAATCCCGAAATCAGCCATTTTCTGTCTGTTATGGGGGTTAAATCGCGTTTTTCGGCTTAAAACTGCCTTTTTTGGCCCCCTTATTGGGCGTAGATGTCTCATGGTGGTCAAATAGAAGTGTATCTGGTCATAAATTATGCGCCTGAAACCACTGAACCAATGATATTCGCCAGTTTTCCTTTGTTTTCCTGTAAAATCCAAAAACCCTATTTTTACCTCTCAAAACAGTGATCCAGGATGTTCTTCATTTCTGAGGCACCCAAGATCCGAAATCGAAAAGCTTTGGCCGATTGAGCTGAAAATTTGCACGCCATCCATGGACGACCTAAGAAAGACATACCATACTTCAGAATCCCGAAATCAGCCATTTTCTGTCTGTTATGGGGGTTAAAATCGCGTTTTTCGGCTTAAAACTGCCTTTTTTCGCCCCTTATTGGGCGTAGATGTCTCATGGGTGGTCAAATAGAAGTGTATCTGGTCATAAATTATGCGCCTGAAACCACTGAACCAATGATATTCGCCAGTTTTCCTTTGTTTTCCTGTAAAATCCAAAAACCCTATTTTTACCTCTCAAAACAGTGATCCAGGATGTTCTTCATTTCTGAGGCACCCAAGATCCGAAATCGAAAAGCTTTGGCCGATTGAGCTGAAAATTTGCACGCCATCCATGGACGACCTAAGAAAGACATACCATACTTCAGAATCCCGAAATCAGCCATTTTCTGTCTGTTATGGGGGTTGAAATCGCGTTTTTCGGCTTAAAAACTGCCTTTTTTTCGGCCCCTTATTGGGCGTAGATGTCTCATGGGTGGTCAAATAGAAGTGTATCTGGTCATAAATTATGCGCCTGAAACCACTGAACCAATGATATTCGCCAGTTTTCCTTTGTTTTCCTGTAAAACTAAAAAACCGTATTTTTACCTCTCAAAACAGTGATCCAGGATGTTCTTCATTTCTGAGGCACCCAAAATCCGAAATCGAAAAGCTTTGGCCGATTGAGCTGAAAATTTGCACGCCATCCATGGACGACCTAAGAAAGACATACCATACTTCAGAATCCCGAAATCAGCCATTTTCTGTCTGTTATGGGGGTTAAAATCGCGTTTTTCGGCTTAAAACTGCCTTTTTTCGCCCCTTATTGGGCGTAGATGTCTCATGGGTGGTCAAATAGAAGTGTATCAGGTCATAAATTATGCGCCTGAAACCACTGAACCAATGATATTCGCCAGTTTTCCTTTGTTTTCCTGTAAAATCCATAAAACCCTATTTTTACCTCTCAAAACAGTGATCCAGGACGTTCTTCATTTCTGAGGCACCCAAGATCCGAAATCGAAAAGCTTTCGCCGATTGACCTGAAAATTTACAGGCAATCCATGGACGACCTAAGAAAGACATACCATACTTCAGAATCCCGAAATCAGCCATTTTCTGTCTGTTATGGGGGGTTAAAATCGCGTTTTTTGGCTTAAAAACTGCCTTTTTTCGCCCCTTATTGGGCGTAGATGTCTCATGGGTGGTCAAATAGAAGTGTATCTGGTCATAAATTATGCGCCTGAAACCACTGAACCAATGATATTCGCCAGATTTCCTTTGTTTTCCTGTAAAATCCATAAAACCCTATTTTTACCTCCCAAAACAGTGATCCAGGACGTACTTCATTTCTGAGGCACCCAAGATCTGAAATCGAAAAGCTTTGGCCGATTGACCTGAAAATTTACACAACATCCATGGACGACCTAAGAAAGACATACCATACTTCAGAATCCCGAAATCAGCCATTTTCTGTCTGTTATGGGGGGTTAAAATCGCGTTTTTCGGCTTAAAAACTGCCTTTTTTAGCCCCTTATTGGGCGTAGATGTCTCATGGGTGGTCAAATAGAAGTGTATCTGGTCATAAATTATGCGCCTGAAACCACTGAACCAATGATATTTGCCAGTTTTCCTTTGTTTTCCTGTAAAATCCAAAAAACCCTATTTTTACCTCTCAAAACAGTGATCCAGGATGTTCTTCATTTCTGAGGCACCCAAGATCCAAAATCGAAAAGCTTTGGCCGATTGAGCTGAAAATTTGCACGCCATCCATGGACGACCTAAGAAAGACATACCATACTTCAGAATCCCGAAATCAGCCATTTTCTGTCTGTTAATGGGGGTTAAAATCGCGTTTTTCGGCTTAAAAACTGCCTTTTTTCGCCCCTTATTGGGCGTAGATGTCTCATTGGTGGTCAAATAGAAGTGTATCTGGTCATAAATTATGCGCCTGAAACCACTGAACCAATGATATTCGCCAGTTTTCCTTTGTTTTCCTGTAAAATCCAAAAACCCTATTTTTACCTCTCAAAACAGTGATCCAGGACGTTCTTCATTTCTGAGGCACCCAAGATCCGAAATCGAAAAGCTTTGGCCGATTGAGCTGAAAATTTGCACGCCATCCATGGACGACCTAAGAAAGACATACCATACTTCAGAATCCCGAAATCAGCCATTTTCTGTCTGTTATGGGGGTTAAAATCGCGTTTTTCGGCTTAAAACTGCCTTTTTGCTGGGCCCCTTATTGGGCGTAGATATCTCATGGTGGTCAAATAGAAGTGTATCTGGTCATAAATTATGCGCCTGAAACCACTGAACCAATGATATTCGCCAGTTTTCCTTTGTTTTCCTGTAAAATCCAAAAACCCTATTTTTACCTCTCAAAACAGTGATCCAGGACGTTCTTCATTTCTGAGGTACCCAAGATCCAAAATCGAAAAGCTTTGGCCGATTGAGCTGAAAATTTGCACGCCATCCATGGACGACCTAAGAAAGACATACCATACTTCAGAATCCCGAAATCAGCCATTTTCTGTCTGTAATGGGGGGGTTAAAATCGCGTTTTTCGGCTTAAAAAACTGCCTTTTTTTTCTGGCCCCTCTTATTGGGCGTAGATGTCTCATGGGTGGTCAAATAGAAGTGTATCTGGTCATAAATTATGCGCCTGAAACCACTGAACCAATGATATTCGCCAGTTTTCCTTTGTTTTCCTGTAAAATCCAAAAAACCCTATTTTTACCTCTCAAAACAGTGATACATGCCGGTCTTCATTTCTGAGTCACCCAAGATCCGAAATCGAAAAGCTTTGGCCGATTGACCTAAAAATTTGCACGCCATCCATGGACGACGTAAGAAAGACATACCATACTCCAGAATCCCGAAATCAGTCTTTTTCTGTCTGTTATTGGGGTTAAAATCGCTTTTTTCGGCTTAAAAACAGCCTTTTTTTCGCCCCTTATTGGGCGTAGATGTCTCGTAGGTGGCCAAATAGAAGTGTATCTGGTCATAAATTATGCGCCTGAAACCACTGAACCAATGATATTCGCCAGTTTTCCTTTGTTTTCCTGTAAAATCCAAAAAAACCCTATTTTACCTCTCAAAACAGTGATCCAGGACGTTCTTCATTTCTTAGGCACCCAAGATCCGAAATCGAAAAGCTTTGGCCGATTGAGCTGAAAATTTGCACACCATCCATGGACGACCTAAGAAAGACATACCATACTTCAGAATCCCGAAATCAGCCATTTTCTGTCTGTTAGGTATAAGGGGTTAAAATCGCGTTTTTCGGCTTAAAACTGCCTTTTTCGCCCCTTTATTGGGCGTAGATGTCTCATGGGTGGTCAAATAGAAGTGTATCTGGTCATAAATTATGCGCCTGAAACCACTGAACCAATGATATTCGCCAGTTTTCCTTTGTTTTCCTGTAAAATCCAAAAAAACCCTATTTTTACCTCTCAAAACAGTGATCCAGGATGTTCTTCATTTCTGAGGCACCCAAGATCCAAAATCGAAAAGCTTTGGCCGATTGAGCTGAAAATTTGCATGCCATCCATGGACGACCTAAGAAAGACATACCATACTTCAGAATCCCGAAATCAGCCATTTTCTGTCTGTTATGGGGGGTTAAAATCGCGTTTTTCGGCTTAAAAACTGCCTTTTTTCGCCCCTTATTGGGCGTAGATGTCTCATGGGTGGTCAAATAGAAGTGTATCAGGTCATAAATTATGCGCCTGAAACCACTGAACCAATGATATTCGCCGTTTTCCTTTTGTTTTCCCGTAAAACTAAAAAAAATCGAAAAAGCTTTGGCCGATTGAGCTGAAAATTTGCACGCCATCCATGGACGACCTAAGAAAGACATACCATACTTCAGAATCCCGAAATCAGCCATTTTCTGTCTGTTATGGGGGGGTTAAAAATCGTTTTTTCGGCTTAAAACTGCCTTTTTTCGCCCCTTATTAAGCGTAAATGTCTCATGTGGTGGTCAAATAGAAGTGTATCAGGTCATAAATTATGCCTGAAACCACTGAACCAATGATATTCGCCAGTTTTCCTTTGTTTTCCTGTAAAACTAAAAAACCCCTATTTTTACCTCTCAAAACAGTGATCCAGGACGTTCTTCATTTCTGAGGCACCCAAGATCCGGAAATCGAAAGCTTTTCGCCGATTGACCTGAAAATTTACAGGCAATCCATGGACGACCTAAGAAAGACATACCATACTTCAGAATCCCGAAATCAGCCATTTTCTGTCTGTTATGGGGGTTAAAATCGCGTTTTTCGGCTTAAAACTGCCTTTTTGGCCCCTTATTGGGCGTAGATATCTCATGGTGGTCAACAGAAGTTTATCTGGTCCTAAATTATGCGCCTGAAACCACTGAACCAATGATATTCGCCAAGTTTTCCTTTTGTTTTTCCTGTAAACTAAAAAACCCTATTTTACCTCTCAAAACAGTGATCCAGGATGTTCTTCATTTCTGAGGCACCCAAGATCCTAAATCGAAAAGCTTTGGCCGATTGAGCTGAAAATTTGCACGCCATCCATGGACGACCTGGGTTGTTGACATACCATACTTCAGAATCCCGAAATCAGCCATTTTCGTCTGTTATGGGGGGTTAAAATCGCGTTTTTCGGCTTAAACTGTCTTTTTCGCCCCTTTATTGGGCGTAGATGTCTCATGGTGGTCAAATAGAAGTGTATCAGGTCATAAATTATGCGCCTGAAACCACTGAACCAATTATATTCGCCAGTTTTCGTTGGTTTCCCTGTTAAATCCAAAACCCCTATTTTTTTACCTCTCTCAAACAGTGATCCAGGATGTTCTTTCTATTTCTGAGGCACCAAGACCCAAAATCGAAAAAATTTCACCCCCCGGGGGATTAAGAAAGACATTACTTCAAACCCGAAATCAATTTTTTTCTGTTATGGGGTTAAAATTTTTGGCAAAAAGTTTTTTTTCCCCCTTTTTGGGGGAGATTCTCATTGGGCAAAAGAAGGTTTGGTCATAAAATTTTGGGCCCGAAACCATGAACCAATGATATTCCCCGTTTTCCTTGTTTTCCTTTTAAAACTAAAAAACCCCATTTTTACCTCTCTGCAGTGATCCAGGACGTTCTTCATTTCTGAGGCACCCAAGATCCGAAATGAAAAGCGGCCGATTGAGTTGAAAATTCAGCCATCCATGGACGACCCAAGAAAGACATACTTGAACCCGAAACAGCCATTTGTCTGTTAGGGGGGTTAAACCCCTTTTTCGGCTTAAAACGGGGGTTTTTTTGGCCCCCTTAGGGCGGGGGGGAAAAAAATTTTGGTCAAATTATGCCGAAACCACTGAACCAAAATTGATTTTTTTTTTTCCGCCCCCATTTTATGCTAGGATATGGTTTGGTGACATGCCTGTCACAAAGGCAGTGACATGCGACTCCTTTTGCCAAACAGATCCAACTCTTGTGGCTGATGTAGAGGAACTGTCTGAAGGAAATAGTGACGTGCCTACCATTATTGCTGAAAAAGTTGCGCCACTATTTTCAGACAACAATCCGGTAATTTGATTACTTTATTATAAATATTCTGCAATGCCCATCCAAAAACTTGTTTCGACGATATCATTGTCATTTAACTATTTAAGCATTTAATCGGCTGATACTGAAGTTAGAATCACTCATTTTAGGCACCCAAGCCCCAAAATTCTATGGTTATAAAACAAGGTGATAGTGAAAAGTGTGTTATTTGTCAGGTATGCATTGAATTATTGAAATTTAAAACATCGAATATATTATGATTGTAATAAGCAAAAATTTACTTGATTTACCAATGATTAAGCACTTAATGTCAGAAAATTTGGAAATGTTTTGATGACACCCCCGTTCTTACAATCGATTTCTTAGAAATCAAGCCGAACCTGCAAGGCATGTCAGTTAACAGACTCCAGGAAAGATGGTTTGGCTGAAAGGCTCCCGCAGTTCTTCAATTGTGAGGACTTCCATCCCCTGGACGAGGCTAAATTAGATCTTAAGCAAAGGGTGGTTGATGGAGATGTGAGACAAAATCTGAACAAATATTCGTGCATCCATAAACAGTGCCTTGAACAATATAGCGAGATGAAGCTCCAGCGGTTGCTGGAGAGAAAGAGGTCGGTCAGTTGTGAGCCTATAAACGAGACGGAAGATGCAGGACCTTCCTTCGAAAGTAGACCAAAGCGGAATAAGTCTGTAGAGTGTGTATGCATGTTCTGTGGAGAGGAAGATAAGTACAACAACAGGAAGCCTAGCACATATAAGTGGAAACTGAGAGCTGCTGGTTCTCACAAGCTGAGCACAAAACATGCACTGTCCTTCAGTAGTGAGCTTTTGAAATTAGCGCGGTCCCTTAATGATACGAAAATGATAGCTCTGTTGGAAGGGTCTGATGTCAGGGCTAGTGAATGTTATTACCATGCAGTGTGTCACGTGGAATATCTCAGAAAGGCAAGGTAATTGGAGCTGGAAATCGATATTTTCATCTTACTTTCTGTTAGTTACGTAATCAATCAATAATTATAAACTACTAACCAATTTTGCATCAGTGTTTTATGGAACGTTTTTGATAAGTTAATATTATCACAATCAATACAATTCAATGAAATGTATCAAATTTTCGTTCATTTCAGGGAGATTGATCCAACTACAGAGTTTGCTGAATCGGCCGAACAATATTCAGAGGTCGACCTAAAGTATGACTTCGCTTTTGATGCAGTTAAGCAGTTCATGCTTCAGAAGCCCGAAGGAGAATCTGTTCCTCTTTCAGAATTGAAGGCAGTATTCAATAGCCGGCTCCATGAATTGGGACTTCTTGGTGATGAGCATTCGACACGGTTCTCACAGTTACTTCAGTCACGGAGTGGAGATCTACCTTTCTCATTGAGCCAGTCTAAAAAGGGAGCCCCTCACTTTGCTGTAAACTTGACCACAAGGATCATTTCAACTCAGGACTGGTTTGCTCTTTTGCGACGGATCACAGATCCAATCAGGAGTGAAATTTTGATGAATAGAACAACCACCAAATTCTCTGATTTGGATCCCCATGAGAACTTATGCCTTCCAAAGCTGAGCATATTGCTGACAATGATATGTAACAATATACCATGTATGGCCCAATTACCCCAAGAACTTGAAAGTCTCTCTCAGCTCATTGCCATGAATACCAAGAGTAAAAAGAGGAAAGCTGATAAAATAGTTGTCAATCCCAGAATTCCACAACATAGTCAAGTTCCTGTTGCACGATACCTATCCTTGGAACTTTACTCACACCTTCGTGATAAGAAACTTGTCACAACATTCTTTCGTAATGGCTTAGGCTTATCATATCCTACATTGTTGTCATTCATTAATGATAGATCCAAGGTGGTTTTAGATCTCTACAGTTCATCTGGAGATAGAGTTATACCTGCCCAAAATGCATTCAATGTATTTACAGTGATTGCTGATGACAACATAGATGTAAATAGCGCCTCTGTAACTGCTACGAAACATACTCATGGTACGGGCATTTCAATCATTCAAATTCTGACACAAGGAAGTATTGGAGTCAAACGGCATCAGAAGAAGAAAGATGAAGTTGATGGAGCAATCACGTGTAAATCTTCTGTTGCACTCCAACGATACTTCAACCCTCCAGTGTATGTTCCACCCAAAAGTTCCACAACAAAGAACTCCCCGATCAATTTGATTAACTTTGATGAAAATCTGGAGACTATTCTCCAAAAAAGTTTGATTAAAGGTTGTAAGGATGAGCAAGAATGGATTGATCATATTAAAGATACGGTTATTAACCAAAACTGTGATGAGAGCCAGTTGCATGGTTTGACATGGAAGGCATTCCACAAGGGGAAGAAAAGAGAATTGTGTAATTCGGATGTACGTATAGATCAAGAACAGGCTACTAACTCCATACTGCCATACATCGATGAAGTTGTTCATACACAAGCACTACAACTTCATGTTATGAAGCTAAACATAGATTACACAAACTTTCTTAACCCTGGCCAAATAGCTGTCGCACCATGTGATCAACCACTCTATGCACTTAAGATGCAGCTGTTGTGGGAGTTAGGAAGTGGAATTGGGGATAAGATCTTCCCATTCTTGGGTCCTTTGCATGTAGAGATGGTAGTGTTGAAATGTCACGGAGACTTGATAAGTGGAACAGGACTGGAAGAAATTGTATCAAAGGCAGGGCTTGGTACAATAGGACTTGCAACAGCATTGGCTGATGCCAATGTCATCAAAAAATCCCGATATATATTACAAGTAGCTGCTTGTGTATTGTCATGTTTCATGCAGGAGTCATATTTACAGTACTCCAAAGAAGTTGGTATGGATCTTGAATTTGACAAGTGGGTTCAACAGATGAAAGATAATTGTGATGCTTTCAGATTCTGGGCAAACATCATAGATTATCAGAAACTTGTTCTCTGTTTTGTCAGGTCACTGAGAGAAGCCAACTTTCACCTTTTCATTGCGTCCCTGGACAGGCTTTGTAATTTCTTTTTTGCCCTAAATCATGTACATTATGCACGCTGGGCAACTGTCTTCGTAAATGAGCTAAAGCTTCTTAAGATCAGAAAGCCTACCTTGTATGAGCAATTTCTGGCTGGTTTATTTGTTGCTAAAAAGTCAGATGGCCTCTATAAAAATATCGGGTTCGATCACTTCCATGAGACCAACAACAAAACTGTGAAATCAAAGAGTGGGTTTAGTGATTTATTCAATAAAGAGGATGGTGAATTCTTGAGGAAACTTGAAATTGTAACTCCTGATATCAGTACCTTTCTCGATCAAATCAGAGGTTCATGTAATTCATCAAGTAAGAGCAAAGAAGAATCTAAGTCTTCTAATTCTAAATTTATCAATGATTGTATCAAACTCAAGCAATCAATTACCACGAATCCTTTTTGTGATACTCCACTTCACAAATTGAATACTTCAATCCTTTTCTCCGAAGCAACAGTTGAAGCAATGAATACTGTCTTCGTGATTGGTGAAGAACAAAAAAACTCATTTATCCAAGATCGATTAATGATGGGAAAAATTGATGTGATGGATAACATCCCTAGAAACAAATTCCCTTTGCCAAGCTCTTCTGACAAGAGTAAAAGTACGCCAGTAGCTTGTACATTAACTTCCAAAACCTTAGTTAAGTTGAGAGAAGCTGCGGAAAAACGTCATAGTTTGGCTCTTAAAGTCTTTGCAACTGATTTTACAGGTAACAATATAATATTATCTACTCACTTCAATAGAAAATAATGAAGTAAAATTCCCATGACCATTTAATATTTTTTATACATTTACCTACGCCAGTTTTCCAATAGATGGCGTTAAATATAAAGTCACTTACCAATATTTTATTTGTATATACTATATACAGAACGTTCCATCTGTATTTCTGCATTTCAGGTGGCCCAAACTGTTTCTTCAAGAAAGATGGAGATGTTAACCACACTGACAAATCCCAGATTCTGAATATGTTCTCGCCTTGTGATGTTGAAAACAGAACAGATTCTTATGTGGTAGACTTGTCAGTGATGATTCGTAGCACAGCTGCTGTGTTAACTTCAGAGCCCATAACATTCCGGAAATTTGTGCTCCGAATATTGAACGATATAGCATCGTCTGCTGGCTGGTTGCATGCCAGAGAAATATCGATTGTCAAAGATTTTTACAGCTGCTACTCAATTAAGAACGCCACAAGAGCTCAGAGAGGTGCAAGTGTTGAATTTGTCTTTGCATCTGATGATCCACTACCAAAGGATATGATGAATGATCTGTCTAACTCACAATTCAAGGAAAAACTTAATGACATGTTTACTGATCAGAGTATCCTTTCTGAATGGCAGTGGCAGAAAGATTATTCAATTACTGATGGTAAAGAAATTTTGTCAAGGATTGGAGGACAGATTTCTTCTGATGTTGTTGTCTTCGAAATCAAAGCACTGGAAGAAGCAGATAATCGACTACTCCTCCATATCCAGCAGGCCCTGAACCGGGGAAGTACAACATGTGTTGTACGTACAGTTGATTCTGATGTGGTGATCATTTGCCTAAGCTACATGGAGCAATTCCTAGATCACAACTCGCATTTCAGGCTGTGCATAGACTTTGGTACAGGACGAAATAGACGGTGGTATTGCATCAATGACTGTTACGAAACAATAGGGACTCCTGCAGGATTGGGTTTGAATTTCTTCCATGCCTTCAGTGGCTGTGATTCTACAGCCTCATTCTTCAGACATAACAAGGTGCAAATGATGGCTGCTTGGAATACATTCCCTCAACAAGGAGAGCTCTCAGCTTGCTTCCAGCATCTGTCGTGGCAACCAACCATGGAGATAATATCCAGATGTCTACCACTTCTTGAAAAGTTTGTGTGCTTCATTTATGGAAACTCTTCAGTTTCCGACCTAGGTCAGCTCCGCCTGAACAAGTTTTTGACCATGTCCACGGATGATTTGAGGGAGCTCCCTCCAACAGCCAGCAGTCTCAGACTACATGTCCTTCGTGCGTGTTACCAGGCTGGCTGGGTGTGGGGGAACACTTTTTCTCAGAATGATTGTCCCCCTCTAACTGACATGGGCTGGGATATTTCTGAAGGTACAATTGTGCCCAAGTGGACTGACGGTTCAGAAACAAACTGTAACCTTTTGAGCGAGTTGATTAAGTGCTGCAAATGTCGTACAGGAGCATGTGATGCATGTAGCTGTGCAAAAGGTGGGAAATCATGCTTACTCAGATGTGGATGTAATGGACAATGTAAAGCTAAAAAACAAGTATAATTTTTTTTCCTTGACTTATAAATGATTACGTAATTCATGAGATTATGGGTTAAATATTTCATAGTAATTGTTAATATTTTACCTGGTGCTTAGTAGACAGTAGTTCTTAGCAGTTCTTAGTTTTATATTTACTTATTTATCATTCTTACTAAAATTGTTCGCATTGCTTTATATGTTAAAAGTATAATGTCCTTCATACCATATTTTTGAATATTTGTAAGCAAACTGAAACAAAAATTAACTATCCGTGAGGCTCAAAACGGTTTTTTGCCTATAACTTCGCTTTAGGGCATTTTAGAGCATATGTCCGTTCACCAGTCGCATATAAACATGGCCATTGCGGTTATTTTGAGCTATAAACGAAGTCTCTACGACCTTCCTAGCCCGAGTTATGAAAAATCCCCCTATTTTGGCCAGCGCGTGGCACAAAAACAGTTTTTCGTCCATAACTCGGTTTGTGAGCATTTTAAGGCATATGTTTATTAACAAGTCGTATATAAACATGGCCATTGCGGTTCGTTTAGTGGAAAAATGAAGTCTCTACGACCTTCCTATCAAAAGTTAGTATTTTTGGCGCATTGGCGCAAAAATGGCGCAATTGCGCCATGTTCCACCACCTGGCGCGCTTGGGTCTCCGCGGATTTGGAATCAGGATGGTCAGAACTACTTGATTCAACCGGTCTTTAAGTTGTACCCCTCCGTTGCAGCCTGCAGCCCTTAACTGACCAGACTAAGAAAGAATAACTCGTCATCAAATCACCTTTGCGAACTATGACGTCACCAAGCCACTACTTTGCTCTATGATAATTACATCATCTATTTCTTGTGTGTTTAATAACCGGCGCTGTTTCAGGTTTTGCATCAGAGCACCTCTACCCATCAAAATACAGGTATGTTACAATATACGCTTAGAGCATGGCTGGGAATGCGCTAATAGAAATTATTGCACGAGGCGTAGCCGAGTGCAATAATTTGTATTGTCGCACGAGGAGCAGGCCGAGTGCGACAATACCAAATTATTGCACGAGGCGAAGCCGAGTGCAATAATTTTATTAGCGTCATGACCATATGCCATGCTCTTAGTGTATTAGCCAATGTGAGGAGTGCAATATTACTTATTATTGCACGCTTACAAGTACCCTCAAAATTGGCTAATACATATTACACATTAGACATTACTCATATTGAACATATGCAGGAGTAATATGCAATGCTGTCACATATTCTCTGCTAATGTTATATATAGAGAACAGCGCTGAGATGCATATTACACGAGGAGAAGCCGAGTGTCATATGCATCGTAATTATCTGGCGAGTAGAGATATTTTAGCTACCTTAGGTGTATTTATAAAGGTTGTAATTTGGGGATTGTTCGGAAAAATCCCCATTTTTTCACACACCATGACAGTTCAAAATGACGTCATTATCATATGTCAACTAGAGTAATGACTTGAGATAGATCCCCAAATTGCAACCTACCAAAATTGTAAACACCAAAATTTTACTCCATATAAATACACCTCCTAAGGTATGTACTATGTAGTGCTTATAAACATGTGATGGAACCTTGAACTGTTGTTATAAATGTACAGTACTAGTTACAAACTATCTATCAAGTATAGCTTTAATAAATTCTATAATAGAGTTACTGTGTGCATACTGCAGTGGTGATGTGGAGCTGAACAGATCGTGAATTTCCCTGTAAATTTAATACACTATCTGCTAGTCTGTTACCGGTTATATCGGTTTCCACGAATCCGAGTGCGTCCTATCGGCTGTCGGAGCACGCTTTGTTCCCGGTATTACAATATAGCTTTGTTACAGAGAGGTAACTTCCGTAGGAGTTACAATGGTAACCAATTCCTAATGAATAAATTCACCGCTTGCGCAAGCAATCGCCGGATGGGTTCAAGGCATCATTTCCTTGGCTTAAAATGGGGAATAACGCCGGATTATGGAGCTTGCACAGAGTTACTCGATTGGAGAATTGTCGGGCAAATATCAAATATAGTAATACGGTATGATATTTGTTCTGTTAGAACTGTAATTGCACAGTGCAGTCAATCCAAATGATAATTGGAATAAATAAACTACAGAACAATGTAAATATCATAAATACGCCAAAGTGAATTTCGGAGTTAATGACGTCATTAACATCAATTAGAATAGTGAGATTTAATCTACTAACATAGCTTCCGAACTGCCCTCTTTTTGAGAGGGCGCCCTCTCATGCCCTCCTTTTTGGGTCTTGCCCTCCGAGCCCTCTTTTTTGCCCTCTTTTAGGCCCAATTTGCCCTCCTTTTGACCCATCTGAAAATACACCTAACATATATGGCCTTAAATACGTCTTTCTGGGCGGTTTCAAAAAAAAAAAAAAAGAAAAAAAAAAAAAAAAGGTCGACCATATATTTCGGAAATACACCTAACAAGCACTAGCTCCGATTGATTTTGGAAATCTACTTTTAGTAAATTTGCACCTGACAGACATCAAGTTCCTGAAATACACCCAATAAGTACTATCTCGGATTGATTCTGTAGATACACTTTACTGAGTTCACCTAAAATACACCTTAAGTTCCTGAAATGGACCCATAATTGTGAAAATACACCTAACAAGCACCATCTCGGATTGATTTTGGAAATATACTTTAACTGAATTCACCTAAAATACACCTCAAGTTCCCGAAATACACTCTGGACTCCGAAAATACACCCAATAAGCACTATCTCAGTTGATTTTGTAAATACACTTTCAATGAATCGACCTAAAATACACCTTAAGTTCCTGAAATACACCCATGATTGTGAAAATACACCTAACAAGCACCATCTCAGATTGCATTTTTTAGGCGGCGACCAAAAAAAAAAAAAAAAAAAAAAAAAAAAAAAGAAAAAAAAAAGGTCGCCACTTTGTTGTAGACTTGTAGAATATTGCCCTCTTTTTGCGTTGATTTGCCCTCCTTTTTGGGCAAAAAACTGCCCTCCGAACGGATTTTCAATGGTCGGAAGCTATGTCTACTAACCACAGTACAGAAGTGCTTCGATTTGGCCTGTTCATAAATGGTAAATTCACAAATACAGGCATTCATAGATAACGTAACTAAGATACCACCAATCTACCACTTATTATACCCTCAGAGTACCGCTATATATTATATAGAGAGTTCATGACGTCATTATCAGGGATTAGAATAGTGAGTTGATGACGTCATAGTACAGTCATTACATAGGAGACGGGAATATAAAGCTCAATGGACTAATTTGCTAATGTCAATACATAGCAGCAGTGGTGAGGCCGCTAGTAGGAAAAGGCAGGTTTCACATCACCTACACTCCATGTTAAGCTATGATAATGGCGTCATCACAGGTGCCTGCTTCTACCAGACCGCTCTAAGCTAGTGAATAGTTTTATCATGTAATACCTCCTTTGTTAATCAGCGCCGACTGTTATTGCGACCTGTGGAAACACATACGCGCGTGGTACGACATGAGCCACAATGACAGGCTGAATATTAGAGATTTTGTAGGTTTTATAAGGACCTTATCACATTCCGATTGCCGTCAATTTAGTAGCACGTCAAAAGTGGCTGCATATAATACGCCAAAATAAAAGACTGATTAATGTTTTAAGAAGCCTTCTAGAGAATAAAAACTATGAAGAGACAAAAAACACCTGTGTTACGTTAAGTTATGTGACTGGTGTTATTTTCATGAATTGAACTTTTCTCATTTTTCTAAATTTCTAATGAGATCGTGTTTCACATTTTGATTTCATATCGCCATTTTCAGACTGCATTTCTCTCCAGCCCCAATTCTTATTGAAAATCCCTAATAATTCATAAATAACAAGTGGAAGTAATAAGTAAAGACGTCATCATATTTTGGATAATTAATGGTCGCAAACCGACCATTCCCACTGTTTTTTACTTTCACAGGGCCATTAGAAGCACTTATAACACTGGTATGTGACGGGAGATAAAAGCCTTTGAAATTTCAAGAAAGGCACGTCAAATGAAGCACATTGTTTACCTGACGTCAGATAGATCTGGGTACGCTTTTTGCAGCTTTCTTAGAACCTGTATGAGGTTGTTTATTAGAGAACTGAGGATGTACAATCTGCTTCTGAGTTCATCACGTGTCAGTGAGTGCTGTCAACTCACCATGTTAAGCCCTGATGGCTGATAATGACGTCACAAGTCAGTGTGGGGAGAGCGTCGTGGGTGGCATGGTGGTTTACACAGAACTCTCAGCCCGGAGATTAAACGGTTACACACAGAGGTTCACACACACACACACACAAACATACATCATTCTAATAACTTCTATAAACACACAGATTACAAACACACAGATTACAGACAAAGACACACTCAATTACTCATGCAGACGAAGACTGCACACTTACTCGCTAAAATAAACGTTAGTTTTGTGGTCTCTAAGTCTTGACAATTGACATAGGTCTGCTAAACCAAATTTCTTAATTCATGTCATTTATGTTTGAGAAACATTCAGTTTTATGATTCGAATACTTTTCTTCATTCTTGACACCAATGGCAATGTTCTAGATTTACCATCCCGGACATTATGAAATAACATCAGTTTGGCAAAAGTCCAACTTTGAACTCAGCTCATCCCAGAGAATTGCGTTACTTTCAATTATTGCATTTCCAGTGATAGTTGCAGGATCACATTACCATATTTACGACTCCTATTGTATTACAGTCCCAATTTGAAATTATTTGGCGAGGTTTTGATTAATAAATTGTGTCCAAGTATGGGCGTTTCAGGTTTGGGCATCAAATTCCAAACCAGATTAGTTCTGTGGAAGGTTCGCGTGTACGGAATAAATTGATAATAAATGATCATTATGCCATTATGAATTAATTAATATACTGTTTGTAATCAAGGTCTTTCAATCAATCAATCTGTTTATAGCCAATTAGGCGATCATCTCTGGCCTTGTTTATCATCTCTATCATTATAGATTCCTATCTTGGTTAAAAACTAGTTTGTACTTTCTTTCCTTACTAATGAACCATTCAGACTCAACAGCTTAGTGTGTAACCCTTTTATTATCTTAGATTCATTGTCCGCTTTGGTGCCGTGCGCAATCCGCGCGCTCGTATTCTGCGCACGGAATGCTAATACCCTTCAACACGGGACATAAATGCAACATCAACTAAACTACTAGCAAGATTTAAGCAAAAGTCGATGAAAGTGTCGGAAGTTATAAGTCTTGCGGTGCGCGGAATGCGCGCGCAGCGTGCGCGTTTTCCAATTTTGGAAACGAGCCCAGTGGCTTGCCAAGTTTCAGTGAGTGTAGTGTACACTAAAAGACACGCAGCGTTATTAGGGAAATGTATCAGTTCTTACTGTATTGTGTATGGGAGTGGTAACATTTAACGGCATTTCACATCTGTCAGGGCTGACAGCGCGTTAACAGTCTGATCACGTGACATATCACGTGGTACGCCACAAATCGTCGTAATTTGTGGGAGAGTGAGTGTATGTATAGTCTGAGGCTGCGCATTTTCCGGGAAATCAAGCACTTCTTATGTGGGTACTAATGACCTAGTATACCCGAGTGTTTCCTTATTTCCATACGGCAGATCTCTAAATACCATTGGAGTATAACGTTGTCAAAAGCATGCCGCAACGTCCGCGTTTCCAGTGGGCCTCGAATATGTCGATTTTCGGTAAGAAGCCAAGAATTTATTTCTTAATGCACTGGAAATTGCGCTTGTGGAAAATAAAAATCAGACCACATTCATTAGGTTTCTACCTATCTCTTGTCTTAGCTGCTCATCTCTGGATCGAAAAACGATCCAAAAATGTGATTATCCTTAATTTCGATTTGAAGAAATTTGCACCTAGATCTTTGATCTTAAGTGACATTTAGGCCACAAATTGAACACATGTGACCCACATACTACCGATTACCTGTAAATAACTCGTTAAATTCTCTCCTTAGCTGAAAGTTGATATTACTAGAAAAAATAAGTTCATAAAACGACTGGTAGGTTTCCATGTTGTGGACCTAAAATTTCTCTGAAAATGACCCATTTTAGAACCGCGGGTGTAATTTTCTTAGTCTCTTGAAATCTCTCTATGTCCTCTTTCAAAGTTAAATTTGTAATTTTATAATCCGGAACTTAAGTTCTAATTTCAAGGTGTCACAAATCATCATCTGGGGCTAATATAGTTAACCTGACATAAATATTATATTTTATTGGATAGGTTGACGTGTCAAGACTTCAAGAGAAACATAATAAAATTATAAGATGAAACGCATAGTCTATTGACTTATTGAGGCTCGTATTTGAATTTTGAAATTTGGTTTCGCATATGGCTCTGTATTTTTCACATGAAAGTGCCGCCTTTAAAGTGTAGAATTTGTCATTCATTGGCCATTGTAACCGTTCCAATTTGTGTCCGTTCCAAGTTGTGTCCGTTCCAAGCTATGCACCTCGAGCAGCATTCGTCGGTGATTTCATTAAATGAGCTGAAATACGTAGCGAATGGCAGCCTGAGACACACTCAGGGCACACTGCAGTAGGACAGTGCAGTGGGCACTTCACGATTTGAATTACACTGCCTCTGCAACCCGTGCAAACGTAGTGACGCAGAGAGGGTATTAAGTAGTTTTATCTTGAAATCGAATATATTATATTTTCTTTCGTACACAAAAGCTCAACCTACGCATTTGTTCATTAAATCATATAAGAGCTCCTTTTTTGACATTTTGCACAAAAAGACTCGTTTTACAATCACCTCAAAAGATCTGCCAACCTAATTCCAACGTTTTACACGTGGTTTAATTACACGGTTCCATCATTCTTTTTTGCTTTGTTTAAACCCACAGCGTAATACATAATTGCCTTTGACGATTGCCGGAGAAAGTTAAATAACTTTCCCTTCTACGGGCCTGCCAAGATAATTTACATTTAGCATTGTCAACACATTGCAATAAAGAACTTTCTAGAACGTCGTCATTACCATACCTTAGAACAGTCAATGTGTGACTACGAGCCTCCTTTTGTGATCACATGACCTACGTGACGATGTATACTTTGAATTGTTAGACTCCACACACATGACATAGTGTAGTGAGAGTTGGCAACTTACCATGGAAAGAGCCTCCAATTTCCATCCTAATTCAGAGATTGCCCTAACCTCCGTCTTATATTCAGGAAATATATTTTTGGATAGGAGCCAGGAATATCTATATATGTGTGTGCTGGAAATTAATCCTCTTTCAGGAGGATAGAGAGAGAGAGGTCAGGCTAATTCGCACAATGACCCCCGCATTATATCCCCATTCACTTCTCATTACCAATCACCCGGGTATTGTCCTAGGTTTGCTCCACATGTGATATCTCCCCGCTGCTTGTTGCCACATCCCCCTGATATATTGACCATAAGTTCATTATGCGCTGTATAATTGGACCCATCATTATTTCTCCCTCGAGGAGAATATAATGGACTGTGCCCGGTGGAGTTCATTACTATAATAGCCGGTATGCTAGATTCAGACTAATCTATAATAGTACTAACTACAGCCAATGCACTGCTGTAGTTCTAATGCATATGAAGTTGGCTGACACCCCGTGTACCACGTGCCATGATCCCACGCTGTCATTGGTCCCTTGTGTGTCACGTGGGGCAATGCTCGGCTCTCATTGGTCCCCTGAGTGTCACGTGACGCGATACTAATAGCAACCCACGTGCAGCTTGGAAGCTAACTGCCCGCTGGGTTGTTGAGCATGTGGAATGGGTTCCGGGCAACTTCTGGATATGCCAAGGAGCTCCTCTTCACGTTAGCAGGAGCAGGTTTTGCAATTCTCTTCTCTCTTTGTGTCATGGAAGAGAAAAGGGGGATTATAAGTTAGAAGAGCTCTAGGATGATTGACAATGAGAGAGGGTTCAGAACTGTAATTGATGTTTAAATGAAGGAGCCCCTCTCCTTCCTTTCATCTCTCTCTTCCTATGATTTATGTTTAGATTCTCCCTAGTCTTTCTTCCTCTCTTACACTTCAAATTAATAAGCTATTAAGAAGGTTGTGTTTCCCCTACATCCGCGCCCTGGCCAGGGCGGTAACTCCCTGATTTACATTCAGAGAGTTGTGTTAATAATTTACATTTTCGGCTTTTAATGAGACTGCTAGTTTCTTGCTGCTTTTCTCCATGTTGTGTAAGCGTACACATGGTCGCTATTATACCTCCCAGCGCAGAATTAGGTACATTCTCGGTCCTCGGTTGAGGTTCTGTTGTTACCATAGCTGCTTGTGGCGGATTGATGACAACCATCCAGCTATTTCGGAAAGCCATTACTATCGCACATCTGACAGCCATCACTATCGCACAGCTGCCAGCCATTACTATCGCACTGCTACGAGCCATTTCTTTCGCACAGCTGCCAGCCACTCCGCCAGCCATCCCTCCGTAAGCCTACAATGAGTTCGGCAGGAGGTATTGTACAAGAGGCACTCTTCCCTCCCATACCTTGGCTAGTGACGTCATTATCACTGCTAAAGTGCTGAAAAGCCGGAATTCCACCGCCTAGCCGCAACATGTACCATACTATGACAAGTTGTGTATTAGGAGTGTGTTTAATGTCTGTACATACACCACTATCCAGTATCCAGCATAGTTCGTAACGTTCCATTCTATAAAGCTTCTCCTCCTCCGAGATTTATAACATTTCCAGCGCATTTTATAACTTCTCGAGTGTAACTTAGAGCTGGCAAGCCTGTAAAGTGTTACTATTTATTACCTTTCATTCTGAGAATCACACTGTTAAAGTATAAAGTATTGTGTTTTTTACTTTTCTCTTTCACGTACACACGATGTTTTGTGCTGCCATAACCATGGAGACCCTTGGAAACCCTCGGAGACCCTTGGAGACGTCTATCTGAGAGAAGCGAGTGTACCCTACAGGAGTTCAGATTTTAGAGGCGTTAACCACTATTCAAGAACCCATACCAAGGCAGAATTCCGTACACTTTTTCTTGTTGAATTGGACAAAGTTTTCTGGTTACTGCCTCGGCTTGTTCTGCGTTGCTGTTGTTGTTAGGCCTCTGATGTAGGTGCTCCAAAGGAGCAAATGTTGTGCTGCGTATGCTCCTTCAGCAAATGTTGTGCTGCGTATGATGCTCCAGCAAATGTTAGGCTGCGGCCTGCGCCCTGCGTATGCTGCTTCTGCGAACTGCTCAGGACTCACGACCTGATGGAAGTTGCTCTGAGCTCGTTAATCTGAGGATGGGCATTGGCTGATCATCGCTCAGCATATTATGCGGACTTGTAGTACATTGGACTCTTGTCAAATTCACGGTATTTCCGGGAGGGTCAATTTACCCGTCATTTGCAGTGTGTCCTGGGTTGCTTCTCCCGGACGATCCCTCCGATGCTCCATAGTTTGAAGGCGCCGTGAAGACCCGTGTAAAAAGCAAACCTTTTACTTTTAGCTTTTACAAAAGTGTAAATAGTTGCCGCAGTCTTGCTGTCACTTCGACAAGAATATGAGCTATTTCAGAGAACATACCTGCTGATTCATGATATGAGCATTTGATTAGAGTGCTTTAATATTACCCTTATGTTATCTGTCACTTAAACACAATTACATAACCGTGTGAGGGGTGACTGTTTAAGGTTTCCATTGAAAGTAGCTTGTGATTACACCCGCCAATGGATAAACGTTTTTTAAAGATATTCTTCATCAATAAAATGCGTTATGCGACCCCCCCTGACCCCCGGTCACCAAGAAAAAGGATGGTATAAATGTTTAGCTCTTATGACTTACGTAGGACAGCAATCTATCAACATTCAGTAGTTTATCTTATACGTTTCAGTGATTTAGAGTAATTTTATCATTCCGACAAGATTCATGTTCTCAAAGTAAACTCGGAAATCCTTATTTGGTTTAAACTCCCTAGATTCATCAAGCACGTTAAACTAGTTTTCATTTTAATGAATTTTAGATTTTCTCTCTTATAAGTATGCATAAATCTATTTCTATCTGGTAAGCTTTTCTGCTGGTTAGGTTGATTGAACTTTACCTTATTAACTCTTTAATGGGTTCGAAAACGCCCCTCAGAGCTTTAATAATTTAAAAATACGGTTAACAGTTGTGTCACCGCGCAGTTTATCTGGCATTGTTTCTGATCCTTGTTTTTAAGCGAGACTTTGTGTTTCGTTCCGGATATTAGGGCTGATTTACCCCTGATTATGCCACCTCGTACACCTTATGCCTCACAATACGGTCTTCGAAAGCATCTACTCAGAATCCTGCAGTATTACCATCAGTTTGATGATTGACACAGAAAGAGGCATTGTCTGTCAAACTATCCCACGCTCCCAATCTCCCACTGCATTGTAATTATCGGAGATCGTGTGATTATACTCTGGTTCAGGTTCCTAGAACTGTCCATAAACTGGAATATATCGGTCAGGAAGTGCCATCATTGTAGATAGTTGTCAACATGTGCCGTTATGTAACATCCGTCGCATGCAACAACAGGAGAGTCATGTGAACTTGATGATCGCAGGGACTTGGTACGGACTAATTGAGAGGCAATCTTTGATTGAGGGCTCCAGAGAATTCATGATTTTCCATCCTGGTTTAGAAATCTGCATTTTCTTTTAACAACCCTTAGTAACTTCCGGTTCCAAAAGATTCAAATATAGCTTTTACATAGTTGGTTACTCGACAATACCCTTGCATAATTTATGCTTTTAAATGCATAATATGGAATATTCAATTAAAATCGTGGGTGCCTCTTTGAATTTTGACCAATAGCTCCGAGCAAAATTTCGTTTGGTCGAGCTGGTGATCCAATTAAAGTGGAATGAAACGGACTGTGATATAATTGGTAATATAATAGCAAAATATTTTGTACTTCTATGTGATGTGGTTGAATGGTGCGGTGTACTGATTGCAACTACCTGCCCACATACATTCACCATCTCATAGTTTTGAGGAAGAAGTTAGCATTTTTAACTCCTTTTGTCTATTGAAATGTTTAAATTCTTCTCGTCAGTTTCACTGATATTCTTGTTTTCATCTTCCAAAATTCTCCCTCTTTCGTACCCCCCCCCCCTCCAAGAAAGAGAGTTTCAGTGAGGGGTCAGCAGGAGATACTAATGATCTAAGAGAGGGTCTATAATTTGATGAGAGATACCCAATCCACTGTGCGCATTGCGCACTATAGACTACTACCGTCATCCCCCCGTCACTTTAGCACCTAACAGCGCCGTCATAATCTCAACATTCTCCCTTCTCTGGCAACACTGACTATAATATCTAAATACTCGCTACTTTGCAGCATTATTATCCTGTGGCTGTATGCCAGGTAATTAGTTGGCCCGCTGCCAGATGGCACTCAACACCCCACACACGCGTTATGTGTAATCTCCTATCAGCAGCTGCCTGACAGTGTAAAAGGAGGAAAAAGCAGCGCTCTGCGTGCTAACGCTCCTACTGCTCTTTCAGTTTATTCGAATTTCTTAAATATATGTCTGGGTGGATTATCGTCACGTGATACCAATCATTCTAGCATGCTGTTCGTTTAAAGATCGTTTTTATTTCCTTATTCGCTTATTCGGTACATGATTTAATGAGCTTGTTAGCCTAGGAAATTGCCATCAGTTATGTCTTTCTGACCATATTCAGCGCAGTTTGTGAATCATAATTTCATCTTTTGTCACTGCCCTTTTATTGCTTCGTTCTACTATCAGTAAGAATTGACTTCCAATAGTTAGAGTCAAGAGAGACTTTTGTCTGGTTTTTGTTTCGTCACTTCCTGTTCTTTAGAAAAGTTTTAAAAGTTTTCTCCCTTCTATTACAGATGCAGATTGCCTAGAAAAGTTCAAGTTTTCTCCTTTCCATTACAGATTGCACCTGCTTGATGACCGCCCTTCAGTACGTTGCTTTATAGCAAACATTTTTCTGTGTATTTACTTCTTTACATAATAAGACTTCCGATGTTACTTCAGTAGCCTTGCTGCTGCCTGATATATCGATGACTTCACATTAACTTCACATAGTACAGCTCTCTTGTAACGGCTTAATGATAAGTACAAAACAGCAGACCCCACTGCCTGATGACGTCAATATTAGGAGTTAGAGTGTGGAACTGGTGACGTCACTCGGTCTAGTACTCTCGGAGAGTGTGGCATATCTTCCTTGGAGCATTGTGTGGTATCTCCTATGTGCGTTTGTATGCGTGTTTGTCTGTTTATATGCGTGTTTGTCTTTGGGTTTGTGTGTGTGTGTGTGTGTGTGTGTGTGTGTGTGTGTGTGTGTGTGTGTGTGTGTGTTTGTATGCGTGTTTGTCTCTGTGTTGTGTGTATGTCTGTGTGTTTTTATGATAGAGATCACGGGTATAACTTTATAACAATGTTGTTTGACTGCTGTAGACCGCTATGTGGGTATGTGGTATGTGGAATACTCAACGCATGGTTTCGTTCTGCGTTCCTCTCTCCTCAGTACCCTTTTCACATAGAAAAAGCCATGTTTGATTGATGAGTTTATTTAATGCAAAAGTACTATGAAGAATATTTAGGTTCCTTCCCCAACTTTTTAATTCATTATTTTTCACGTGAGTTACTAAAAATAAAAGCTAGATGGAGCCGGCTGAAGTCGTTTTGTTGAGTTTCAAACCGAAACTATAGAAATACTATCAAGTTCAAGGTCACGTTATTCTGGGTGTTTCATGGTCAACACGCTTCTGTCAAATCACTTGAAAGTTGGAGCCTTCTTTGTTCGATTCACTTAGCATTTGTCACCGTTCGTGATGGTAGTTATAACTTATACTAAGTAGCAGAGCTTTTAGATTTTAATCATTTTGCGTGGTATAAAAACTAGTATTATCGTGGGTTCAGCGGTCACGTTAAATACGCTCAACGCTGCTCAATACTTGATATAAAAGAGACAGATCATAGCTGAGAATTTGTTGCTACAAAGTGATACGTATCTACAAATCTACATGTTACATTTACAAAATGTAGGCAGTTCAGCGACAGCAATTTACTTCTTCTAACCTTCACAACGACACAATCCCAATCTTCTGTTGAACCATTCCGCCAATCAACTTGCTGCTGTTGAGCAGCAGTAGCCAATCAGATTGGTCAGCTGTAGCCAATCAGATTGCTCCCTCAGTTGAGCAGCAGCCAATGGTGTTCCCGGAAGTGGTATGAGAGTGACCCTTTTAAAACAGTTTTACAAGGTTACATCACCCGACACCCCCACAGTGAGCTCTACATATGTCTCCTGATGCTATATCTTGATTATTTTGTAATGAATTTCTATCTCCTCTGTTATAAATATATCCTTTGGAGGCAGTGAGGAGGAGTGAAAGAGGAGGAGTGAAGCCCTGAGGGGCTCTCCGGCACGTCCTACTTTCTGATGATCTCATATTTTAAAGAACTGCTTGTCTTGGGCAACATTATTGAATTTAGCTTGATATTCCCTTTTTAGAAAGGCGTCAACAAAACTCGAATTTTTCTCTTAATTCTGTCTTATAGGTATGTGGATTGTGATGGCGTGGTTTTTTGAAGAGAAATTTGAGACTTTCTGGAAAATTCGTAAGATTGTCACCGCCTCTTTCCTTTATTACTCATTTAAAAGTTTAACCATGTAAACCATTTCCTTTTTCTCAGGTTATGATTTAGACATTAGAACATGGTTTAAATTTATATGTAATGCGAGACGACGCCGCTATCTGAGTTATTTTCCACATTGCTAAGCTACATTTTTGACAAAAACACTCAGTTACTCGAGCACAAATAATTTTCTTAAAACAGGAGGTTCTACGAATTGAAATTCATCTCTATTGATTGTAGTACCAAGAATGCCGGCAAGAAAGAATAGCAAGAGTAGAATAGTTATTTCACCCTCAGTGAGCTTTTCATGTATATGTTCTCGCGTGATTGAAGCGTTCTTTGTTTTATAGTCTGTACGTGGTCATATGGTGTGAAACCAAAAAATACGCATCGTTTTTTGTCGTATTTCTACTAAAATACGTATTGAAAACCTTTGTCCTTGCCAGCGATGTCCGAGAAATAGCAAACGTCATAAATGTCTAATTGGTGCAATATCTTGGTCAGTTAGACAATAGACATGTTTCGTAGTATGTGCCGATGTTGAGCTGGATTCAAGGTTCACGCTGCAAATATTTGGCCCATTACTCTGCCAGTATTGGGCCCAATCACCCTGCCAATATTGGGCCAAATCACACAAATATTGGGCCTAATCACACCAGATTGTGAATTCTCTCTGTTTGGAAGTTCATTAGAAGTTGCCAGTCTTAATACTCCCCCTGTTGTGGTGTAAAGAATGTGTTGGGGTGGAATGTTCTTTGTTTATAGCTTTCGTTTAATGACTGCTATGTTCTGAAACAATGGGGTTTAAGACTGCTATATGTTTACATGTTTACATGTGATGACAAAGCTAAACTCTCTTTGATTGAACTTAACTCTTTTTCTCTTTGCTGTTGAATTTGAACTTCTCAGTGCTTTTAAATGATGTCCATTAAAATTGGTGCTTGTGGTCTTATTTATTCTCGTTATTGTAATAATTTTATTTCTATATTTCGGCACATGCCAGCCCAACCGTGGGTTTTCAAACAAACAAGCCATATCGCATTATCGCATCGACTACACTCTCAAATTGTCAGCGAAGCCGTGATAATTCCCTCAAGTTATATTTGGCCCCTATAGTTGTGTTTCCGTCATTTGGTCTCTGAAATAGCTACTTCTTCTACATAATAGCTAGAACTCTTAAAGTTAAATGGTAGAGGCCTGCATTGTGTCCTATTTAAAATGGAGTGATGGCTTGGGACAAGTAACAGACTAGGACTGAAAGCTCTATAAATCTGAGATGAGAGGCTGTCCCAGGCGGTACCTTGGTTCAATGTCAAATGCAAAATATCATCGAGTGACTGATGCGTGATGCAGTCTTCATTATCTTCGGTAATCAGTTTCTGCTGATGTTTTGTATCAAACAAATCGATCTTTTGTTAGAAATGCATCATTTGGGCAGCGATTGCGGTATCTCCCCTATCTCGTATTATCTACTGAAAATAGCTTCCTAACGTTTCAACCATTACGAGCAATGTTGTTTTGGTCCGGGATGATGAGCAATTTGATATATTTGATCTTTTGAGAGTAACAAAAAGCAGACGTGACTGTGATTCACTATTGGTTGGCTATTGACAGCAGGAGACTAGAAAGGTCCCGACATTATCAGAATTGGCAATATTCGACATCACACCTATTATTTTCTAAGAGTTGACTCTGTGGATTGTGGTCTACTGACTCGTCTCTGATCTCTGACTCTTCTGTATGTGATTGTTGTACACACTGTGTGACAGTGGACGGTATCAATTCGCCATGTTGAGCCATGATAATGACATCACAGATACCATTCAGAATAACCTATATATTCGTATATTATATTTCGTTTTCCGCGGAATTCCTGAATGTTAGGTTTACGTTCGAGTTGCTTGTTTGTCATTGAAGTGTACATATAATTTTGTTTTCTGTACAGTCCTGAATATATACGACCTTCTTTAGTCCTGCATATTGTAATCTATAAAACACAGTTACAGTGACTAAACCAAGTCATGTCTCGAGGGTTTTTGTATGTTTTGTTCAGATTATTTGATCACACTGATCTGTCAATTATCTGCTGTCAACTGGATAAAGCCACGTATGTTACCGAAAAACCGCATGTTGCGCAGCTTGTGCTGCACAATCATCACGCCCTTTAATGATGACCCGTAATAGCCCTGAGCATTTGTTGGTTTTTCAAGACCTGAAATTGTTTATGATATCCATCTATTGTATCTCCAATCCATAACACGCATCTTTTAACATTACACCCGTTCAATGAGCCCTTTAACATTTTGATGATCCGTATTTGGTTTTCAACTGATATCTTTAACATTACACCCGTTCTACTGATCTGTATCTCAATCTTTCATCATGACAACCGTTCAACTGATCTGTATCTTAATCTTTTAACATTACCCCCGTTCAACTGATGATCCGTATCTCAATCTTTTAACATTACACCCGTTCAACTGATCCGTATCTCAATATTTTAACATTACACTGATCGAGGATATACCCCCACACTGTCACCATGTCATCATTCCCTCCTGCAATATCAAGCGTTTATACTCAATAGGCTTCCTACTTTCCTAGTGTATCTTATGTCCCTGAATAGATTCATGTTATACATCCGAGTTTCGAGTATTCAGTTTGAAGGATTCTGTTTGAACAATTTGAGGTCAATTGGATTAACTCGACTGCCACTTTGCCATTAAATTTATTCACTCTCAAGGCCTGAAATGGTATAATCTCAGCTCGAGGCAGTGGCAAATGACAGAGAATTCCAGCTGACAATGGTACATATAGTGAGTCACTACTTAGTGAGTGACATTGCATAGTGTCACCTTGTCATCGCTACTCTAATATACTGTACTACTGTTCTACTCCGGCATAAGAAGCTAATAATCGTCAAGTTGACAACATATGGTAATATTATTATGCGAGCTGTCAGGTTATATAATAGAATTTGCTGAACAACAGTTCTAAATCTACGTGAACTATTCTCTGTTTATTTCTATATCGACATATATTTGAATATCATCGGAAATTACTCGAGAAATCCGTGGTATTCGTGTGACATGTAATGGAATCACGTCACTCTGATTGTTTAGACGTTTTGGCACCTGTGCCCTGGTCTGCAGCTGTGTTTAAACACCAGGGCCCTTTTCTTGGTATTATAGCTTCCTGTATAACATGCCTCTTGATGCTATAACATCAGTAATCAAAACAATTACTTGTCTGCTGGTGATGCTGGCTACGTGCAATGTGCATAGGATTTTTCTTCGACTCGTTTTTATTTTCATTCTCGAAATATTGCATTTATCTTCTTTAATATACCCTCATTTTCTTTAATATTCTCAACTTTATTTAATCTCGCAGTTTGCTTGAAGTGGCAGTGGATCATATTAAAAGCTGCTGCTTGCCATCTGAATCTCATTATTAAACAAATTAAAATGCTGCGGTTCTAATTATACTCAATCTGGTACTGAACTCTGAACTCGTAATTTGGGTACTCCATTTGATCAAAATATGAGATCCTTATATGTCAGCACCTGTCTCTGAGACACATCTACATTTGTATGTTTTAAAACATAAGATAGCTGTTCTGAATAGAGATGCTCTCTGATACAGTAGATAATGAAGATAATAGCTCCATATCTCGTGATCTCTGGTGGTTTCCTGTCAACTCGAGCTAAGGGGCACCAGGTTACATGTGCAGTATTCCTGCCATGTGATGTGTATTGCATTGAAACTCTAAGAGATCAGAGATGTTTGAAGGCTGAAAATATATTAAGTTTTTGAGAGGTTTTATTGTCTAGTATTTGAAATTTAACAATTTAAAACACTTTTTTGTAGTCAACCATTTCTAGGAATTTCACGAGTTGCCTCAAAGCGGTTTTTGCAGTGAGTACTCTGCGCCTTCTGGCACCTGGAGCCTATAACACGTGATATCTAGATATAGCTATTAGCTAGCACTCTATTGTGTACAGATCCCTGCCCCTTACACCTGGAAGATATTATCTCAGTTTGAGCGGCTCTGGTAATTCGTCCCTTGTTTAGACCCTCTCCCAACCACTGGTAGTGTGTACAATTACACGGATGTACAGTGTACAAACGCAGCTTTGAGGACGCATCTTCAGTCGTCCCTCAGTGTGGAAACTAGAGGTTTTCTTACAGGTGGGGCCATTATTTGTATCCAGTATTTGGGTAACATCGTGTGGCTGTGTTTCCCTCAACCAAGCCCCCCAAGTTGGTAGTTTCTCAGTCATTGAAAGCATATAACCCCCTTCCTGGTTTAATCTTTTAATGTATCCACTACTGACAGTACCCAAGTATTTAAAGTTTGTCAGCTTATTTATCAGCGATACTTTGGAGCCGGAGGTTCAGAGAACCACTAGGGCAGGACAGGGCGTGAAGCACAGAAATGTGAAAACTTGCCAAGCCCTCGTTTCCTTCTTCTCTTATTACAAAGCCTTTTACGTTAATGCTTAATCCAAATTAAAGCAACATCACGCCAAAATACTGAACTTTTTCCTTTGGTACAGCTGGACGCATATTAAAATCGTCATTTTTCTTTCTTTTTCATCTTGATTTGTTGAATATTGTTCATTTCTAACGTTTATTGAAACGTGCTCCCATAAAACGCTGCTTCGTAGCAAGGTCCTAAACTTTATCTCTTCTGAGAGGCTATCAAGCGCATTTAAACGGTTGTCATCCCAACTAGGGGTACATAGAAACAAATAGCGGTACAGAGAAACGTGACCCTATTTCATTGAACTGTCAACCGCTTTAAGAGCATGTCACATTTATAATCTTCTTATGGAGATGTAGCGCCCGGAGAGCCTTTCTGCAAGATGTTGGTGCATTGTGCGCCTCAGGATGGGGCTTTACCCTGGACCCCTGTAGCTTGCATAGACACCTCTAGGATAATCTGTATAGGGCCCTTCAGAACTGTCTCCAAAATTTAAATATCAAGAAAGATATGCTCTGTTGAACAGAACTAGCACAAAATTACCTGTTTTAGGGCTCTGAAACTGCGTTTAAATCGGCACAGCACCTTTGGACTGGATAGATACAGCAATGCCCAGAGTAGAGTTTGTTTCTCGATACGCTATATACCGCTATAACCCACCGTGAATCATATATCCTGAGCTGGGTCCCCTGATAATTGCCCTGTGATAATTAGGCGCCATGATTGCACTGTTTTGAGGGCGCCTGTTTGTTTGGGCCAGTGTGTGTGTAGGGTCTTTGTTTATCAATTGTATCATGATACCGGGAAGTTGTTTCACGGTACCTTGATACCAGAGATCCTCTCTTGTTTTATGCCTCCAAGGTTCTTTACATGATACTTCGAACAACTCACTCTTTTCTTTGGCCTCCGTTCAGCGCTTGACATGCCGTTCTTACAACGATTAGCAGCAAGCGCAAGTTCGCAGGATCTGCGATATACAGGGTTCTAATTTGACAGCAGCTAATTTCACCCTCTGGGGTCCACCAAACATGAGGTTTTCATGGGTAACTGCGTGCAGGATGAAGTGTTACAAAGTGTCTCCGTGCACGCATGAGAGCCCTAATGGCACACGTGCACTTCACAGTTACCATGGTTACTCTGTTCCACGTGCGTTACCATGGTAACACGTGTACACGATCAGTAACCACATGTGTACCGAGGTAAAGTAACACTTCTTCACACAGCCACCAGGGCACGTGTCACACTACGTCGTACTGTGTGTCAGGAGTGGGACTTTGGGAACTGTCATCAGCGTTTTCTTATCTCTTTCACTCACGCTCTCTTGGGTCGTGTTCCGAGTTCTCTAGTGAGCCACTTCACTCTTACTTCCGGTTCTTATACTTTGTGTGTTACGCCCTATCACAAGTACACAGCCCTAACACAAGAGTTAGATTTAGGTGCCCTGAAGTTCCTCTTGTAGAGAGCCCAACTCCCATTGAAATATTTGTTAAAGTGTTCCCTCTCTGTCATAACGTTTCTTTTGTTAGACCGGTTTTGTGTGCCCTAATTGCTGTGAACTCAATGTCCGAATGTGGAGTTTACCCCTGAACCTCAATATATTCTCTGTGTCCTGTCAAACAAGACGTATTAACGATGAGCGGTCTTTTCGGCATTCAAAACAAACGATTATATACGTTCTCCTGCTCTAATATTCTTGTCTTTGTATTATTATTCTCATAATATAATGCCCTCAAAGCTCTGCGTTATTATATTACTTAATGAGTTGGATAATATGAGGGAGAACAGACGGCATTTGCTTTTATTATCTTATTATGACATGTACTCAACGTCCTTTAATTTATCATGGGCTCAAGGTCCTTTAATTTATCAGATTCTTTATTCCTTGAATTAAAGTTCCAAGGACCTTTAAATTATCTGAATGTGCTCAAGGTCCAAGCCAAGGACCTTTAAATTATCAGATTAACTATATTCCCCGAATTCTGAGTCTGAGAATCTGAGTCAAGGGGAATATCTTCTCAAGAAAACAGACGAGGAGTTAAATCACGTCCACTTAACTATTAGCGGTGTTCGAACCAGTTTACACTCGTTCCGTGGAATCTGTATGCCGGAGTTGAAATGTCCTCAACAACATTCACTGATAAGGGAGTGTTAAGGTTGTTTAAATGTCGGAAGTCTGGGATCTAATGGCAGTTTGAGTCTGATGAGTTGGAGATATGACGAACAGTAAAAGGTTGCTGTGGCAATAGTTAAATCATTAAAAGCTCGGCAGGTGTTATTCCTTTGAGGCCTCCTTGGCGCCCCTTCTACTTGTTAACATTCAGCAAAGGAGGGGTGAGGTTTATTCTGTTTCTTGATTCTTTATCCGCCTGGCAACCTTTTCCACAACGTCTTTTGTCCCAACATACACTTTTGACTTTTGACAGTTCATCATGGAAAAGCTATGAGAGAACGTTGCCAAATACCGATGCTCTATAATATTTCCCTACACGGACATCTATAGTATTTTCTGAGAATCACAGTTCGGAGAATCCTCTTTCCTCCTTTGCTGAGTAGTATTCATGCTCTCCCCTGATACTGGGTGAAGTTGCATGGACTTTGGAGTGGCGGGGTGCTGAATACCATTATATCTTCGTGTAATTGTACAGATCTCGTAGATCTTGAACGGTGCCAAGGAGATATCTCTCACTATGATATCCGGGGCTAGTGATTGGTTGTGTCAGTCTTGACATGCTTGACATGAACCACTTCAGTAGTGTCCTGCACAGCTTCAGATTTCACTTTAGTAGTGTGCTTGAAATCCCCAGCTTCCTTTTGGTGTAGTCCCCACCCCAGCTTCCCCCTGTAGTTTGGATGGTAGTTCCTTCCCATTCAAGATGTGTGCCAACTTTTCAGAAATCACGTTCATTCCGGTAGCGTTGATAAGTGAATTTGTGGCATTTTTTAATGAAAATATTCTATTTTTATCCCTTACTTCAACAGTTGGCTCGTCTCCAAACTGCTTTGCCTCTGCTGCGTTAACATATTTAAATATCTATGGCTTTATAAATTTTATTTATTGCGCTGCGAGCAAGTTCGGATATAATACTTTACATTTATTCGCCGCTCTCAGTAGTACAGAACGCGTGACGTCATCGTCAGAGTTCAGAGTGGGGAGTTGATGACGTAACGCTGCTACTGAGGGATCTCGGATACAGCAGCGGTACCAGCTGCTTTGATCTCAAACTGCTTTACTACTGCTGCTGCTGCTGTGCTCGTACTCTGATCTCTGTGGTTCGGTCACGCACTCTCTCCCGTACTAAGATGGATTTGATGTAGTCAAGAAACCACTCAAATCCCTGGAAATGACAACATCTCAATACTCAAATCCCTGAAAAGGACAACGTCTCAATAGATTTTTATGTGCGTGTCCCATACTGCGTTAGGGATTGAGCTCCAGAGAAAAAAGGTGTGTGCGCGCTATGCCGGACAAAGGCTGGAGTGCTGTTTGGTCGACTTTTCATTGGGTTTTCCTGATCCGCTTGAGAATTCCAGTATTTCTTGCCTGCCTTATTATTGAATACAGCTGTGTGAATTCCAGTTTCTGTGGATTTTAGATCACGTGGGGATCCCACGATCTCGCCGCAATATGTTTCGAACAAAGTCTTAAAATTGATTCTCTAATGCATTGTAGTTTTGTTCAGTTTGTCGGGTGTTGACCGCTTGAATATGGTCTAATCGATTGGTAATCTCCAAGGTTCCTTGATAGCAGGTGCCTTTAGTTGTTTAATTTTCGTTTAACTCTGCTTTCCACTCGAAGTATTGGAGTTCTTATCACTTAATCCCACCATCGACCAATGAAAAACTTTCTCAAGATATTATTTTATATCTCATTCATGCTCATTGCTTATCGAAAGTAGGTACTCAGAACACAATTCCTCCTCTTTTCCCACAACTACCTCATCCTTGACTCCTTCTTGTCATTACACAGAAGACAAACATGATGTGTGTGAGGGCATGTAAAATGTAAACTCTTTATATGGTTTCACGTTGCAATATTATTTCCTTCCCACCAACACATAATAGACTTGTATTATATCATGCGTTCTTCTGCCGGCCTATTTATTGTTTGAGTAGTAGTATGTGAGAGAGCAGCCTTCATTCTATGGTTTTATCTAAAGTTGGAAGGTTTTATCATACTTTTCCCCACATAGCTCCTTTCCGCATACTCCGTGTCAGGTCCTCATACTACAATACTCTGTGCCACGTTTACGAGGATCTGACAACGTTATCAATCCCCCACTTTTAACTCTGACAATGACCCTCAGTCGTCTGTTTTTACACTAATAATATGTTTTGCGAATCCCTTATGTATAATATGCTGTGTATTTATCCCGTATTACCCTGTGTCAGGATACTGTACTTACGATCCTTCGTGAATTCCTGCGCCAGTCGCTCCTGGCATGCCCATATTTAGGCAAATTCCCCTGACTTTTGGCCATATATGGTGGTGACTTCTCTCTCAGTATTTCCCTGGGAAATGATAAGGCCTGCTCTTCGTCGGGTAATTTCCACAGGATCTGCTGCAGAAAGGAAAACTAAAACTTTACTCAGATCCATATGAGAATATCCCTCCCACTCTAAGCCATGATGATGATGACGTCATCAACTCACCATTCTAAACCCTGATAATGGCGTCATTCCCCACAACTGTGGTTCGTCTGTTCGTCAATCAATGATCATGAGCCTTCCGTGGACTCAAGTTCTTTTTCTACTGATGCAATCATTTCCCGGCATTTCGTGGCTATAGAAAACTTCTTTGTCAATCGTTATTTCTTACTGCTAAAAAGACACGAACTTTTAGTTATAATATAAGTCTTTTAATTTGCTGCCTTGGCCTGCGACGAGCTTGCATTAGTGAGAATTCAGGTTTATATCAGGGCAGATTATTGACACACCAATTCGTCAATAACCCCCTCCCCCCTTAATTTGCACTCTGACAAATGCCTTTTTATTGCTTTCTATCAAATGGCTCACAGTCTCACAATATTTAATCTCTTGAACGGTAGCAACGATTGAGTTGTATAAATTAACCACCCTCCCACCCACAAGAGTTCATTGTGACGTCATTATCAGGGGTTAGAATGGAGTGTTGCCGACCTCGCTGCTCTCGGCAATGGTTAATGGCATTTCGAGGAAAGCGGCACGGTACACTCGTATAGAAATTGGCCAAATCCTTCCCGGCGTAGGTGCCGCATTGAGAGAAAGTTGACCTGTGGTTTTGTGGGTTATTAAAACTTTAAGAGCTTGCGTGACCTCCAATCGCGGGGGGACCCCGCTCATTTGGAAATGAATGCTATAAAAGGTGGGCGTTCATTTACTCGACCTTGTTTAGTGTACTGCCCGTGTTAATCTTGACAGGTAAAACTATAGGTTAATTTGTTGATTGAGAAGATGTTTGAAGGCCTAGGATTCAACCAGGGCCTTGGTGCCTCATGTCAATGGTCAATGAGACCTCTTCTTGTATGTTACTCAGAATAAGGGCATCATTTGCCCTCACGTGAAGATTACATCACTGCTTTCCCCACGATCACATCACTGCTTTCCCTACGATTACATCACTGAGTTTCTCTGCGCAGCTTCCTACCGTTTTGTGACCAAGCAACCTACACAACATAATACTGCGTGTCAGTGAACGTTGGTTAGTGAACACACATTTTCTGCGGTTCTCCGCAATCTGTTTCTGTTAATACAGGTCTTATGACGCAGCCTCTATAATGGATCCTCTATTCCTCTGTACCCGACATCGCACCCCTGATAGCGCCCCTGATAATGTACCCCCGACATCGCACCCCTGATAACGCCCCCTGATAATGAACCCCCGACATTGCACCCCTGATATTGCTTTGACATTGAGCTTTGATAATGAACCCCTGATCCCCCTAATGCAACTCCTGATACCGGGTTTAGGACGCAGCTTCCGCTACTGTTCATTATAACGGAGACACGTTCTTTGTTGCTAATACCTCTCCAAGCAGTGCTTGGGAAGTCTGTGTCAACGCACTACTCTAAACCCTGATAATGACGTCATCCTCACCGCCTAGTGTTTGCACACAACGTCAGGTGATCAGATATTTCCACTTTCTCTGACTTTTAATGGCTCCTAATGGCTCCAAATAGTGGTGGACTGGTGGTGGCGTGCGTCATTTCTTACAGCAGTTTGATCTGTTTTTAACGGTGCGAAAGAAATGAATTTCCTCTGTTCATCCGCTCCCCATTGTTCACTATCCTTTTGTTTAGAATGTTTAGTTTAAGAAAGTGGTATGTTCTAAAGCAAGCTACACATCATTTTGTCCCCAACATCGGCCCAGAATGTGATTTTCTATCACCTTATCGCTTTGGGAAATGCATGTTCCGTATAGGGTATAATTCCCCTGACCCTCGCCCAAACTGTCTTACTTTCTTTGTTTATTAAACTGGTATTTGTATCTTATTTCTATGGGTTCTATGTTGTGGCAGCAGTTTTCTGATTTTAACGCCGCGCGAGAGAAATAATTGCTTCATTTAAGTAACTTTAGTTAAGATTTCGTTGAACCTTAGTTTAATCGATTTGCATTTTGCGCTGCAACCCTTCTTGTTTTCTAGTTCTGCTTCATACTTCAACAAAAATTTAAAAGATCACAAAGAAACGTTTTCCCATCACTTGCATGTGAATATTTTGATGTATTGATGATGCGCGCATTATTTGCATAATCTAGTCCGTTATAATCCTCATAAATATTTAGTTACTTAGCGTTTCATCTCAGTTCTGATTGTTGCATATTTGTGCTATTTTAGAATCTTACCGTCTGTGTAATACTTAATTAAACGCGTTTTGTTTTGGTAACTCCAACAATATGCTCTTATTTAGGTAAATTAACTGCGGCTTTATAGTTACCATTCGTTCTGATGTTTCGTATTGCGTATTCTAATTATCTTTCGATGAGCCGACGATGTTTCTCATGGTCGTCTGCCCTGATAAAAACTTTATCGAATTCATATTTTTGCTATTTTGGCCGAAATCAAAGTTTATGAATTTGCCGAAGTTTGCCGAAGCTTTTTGACACTTTCCCCTCACTTTGTGCGGTGGAAGTTTGTGAGTTGTGCACGGCTCATTACCTCCATCCCCTGCATTATTACCTTACCCCTCAGAGCATGGCTTGGTGATAGCGTGTCCATGGTGTTCCACCTAATAAACATGTTCGAAGGTGCGGTTGTGAAACATACATCTATTTATAAATGTGTTATTTAACGCAGCTTTCATTAAATTCAGTTTATAATACAAACACAAGCTGTGGTGGGTTAATCAACTTTATAGTTTATATGAACACATCCCAGCTACCAAAACAAATATTTAATATAAGAGTTTTAACTTTTAGTCTGACCAATGCGAACAAACCACTCATGAGATAATCTAAACTATATGACAACCATGAGAACTTATATTCACAATGGCGACCTGCTACCATAACGACTGACAAGAGTACCATTACAAGTTTCAACTAAACTATGAATAACAACAACTTTATACCATGAGAGTTTTAACATTTCAGTTACCATGACAACTAACATCCCTTCACTTCAGTTAACATGACAACTTACAACCCCTCATTTCAGTTACCATGACAACTAACAACCCCTTACTTCAGCTACCATGACAACTAACAACCTCTCACTACAGTTACCATGACAACTAACTATCCCTTATTTCAGTTACCATGACAACTAACTATCCCTCATTTCAGTTACCATGACAACAACTAACAACCCCTCACTTCAGTTACCATGACAACTAATAACCCCTTATTAAAGTTACCATGACAACTAACTCCCCCTCATTAAGTCATTACAGTTACCATGACAACTGACTCCCTCTCACTTCAGTTACCATGACAACTAAAAGCCCCTTATTTCAGTAACCATGACAACTAACTCCCCCTCATTTCAGTTACCATGACAACTAACAACCCTCATTTCAGTAACCATAACAACTAACAACTCCTTATTTCAGCTACTATGACAACTAACAACTCCTCATTTCAGTTACCATGACAACTAACAACACTTCATTTCAGCTACCATGACAACTAACAACCCCTCACTTCAGTTACCATGACAACTAACAACCTATCATTTCAGCTACCATGACAACTAACAACCTCTCACTTCAGTTACCATGACAACTCAACCCCTTATTTCAGTTACCATGACAACTAACATCCTTATTTCAGCTACTATGACGACAGTGTTTAACGAAGCTAAAGAGAACCGGCCAGGCATGGCGGAGGTAGTGTCAGGCATGACGACCCCCGAGAAACTGATTGGGAGGTCCTGCCAACTGTCAGACATCACAGCCCCTACCAAAAAACGGTGAGTGTTTTAAGAAGATATTTTACCTCATAGCTCAAAAGGCAGGATTGCCTGTGTGTCAATCTTCATTAATCAGACTCATCGAAAAGTTGTGTTTACATCTGAAACACTCCTCACCCTCAAACCTAAGTGTCCCATTCCCAATATAATATCGCTAGTGGGGGTAGATTACTATTGGGAGTGTGAATCAATGGTTGGTTCAGGCTCCAGAAGGAGGGGTAGACAGTCATTAACAAGCATAAATTATGTGGATTGCATGCATTATAGCAGTGGTGGGCTATTCTTTCATTCCGATATTCGTGATTAAATACAGACAACGTTCAAAAAGAAAAGTGATTTTGCGAATTTCATCTGAAACTACTGTAAAATTGCAATCGTTCAAATGCTCATAACTTTTGATAAAATTGGCCGATTCCAAAAACTCAAAAGCATCAGAACCGAGAAAGTCTGAATTTTTTTGTGATATGGGTTATTTCACACCGGTCAAAAAACATAAAAAGTATTCAAGCGTCAAAGTTGGGTAAGTGTTTTTGAAATGCAAGATTTATGAAGGAGTAAGGCATTTTACAGGTAATTCCATTTTTCTCAAAATTTTCTGAAAAATTTCTGAAGTTGCTGGACTGCAACTTTTTTTCATTTCTCAAGCAATTCCATGAGATTGTGGCAGCATCAAGCCACATCTATCAGCTTCCAAATGCACTTTGAATTACCGAAAAATATTGAAAATTGTAGAAGATATCGCATTTTTGCAACTCAACCTGGAAATTTCAAGTACCCACCTCAAAATGGACCTAACTCGCTTATATCAACGCAAATTTAAGAAAATTTTTCACTGTTACACAGACCAATGATCAGTCTAATGATATCAGAAATAATCAAGGTGCTGCTATTGTTCAGTTCCACACAGTGAACGCTCAAAGTTGAAATTTACTGCGGTAAAAAGAGCCAAAAAAGCGAAATCACTTTTCTTTTTGAACAGTGACTGTACATCAATAACCAACCGTAACAAATAGTTCAATGATTCAACTTATTCCACGAACGTTACAAGTTTTATAAAACTTCCCAATAGTTCACCTCTCTTCTGAAGCTCATTCCCCCGAAAAACTTCTAAACTTCACATGCAGTTCATCCCTTTACTGAAGCTTCTCCCCCGACTTCGCAGGTATTTCACCTCTTAACTTCCCTTCCTCAACAGGTGCAGAGTGAGCAGTCTCCCCCTTTCCTCGATCCCCGTCCAATGGCGACCAGAACCCTCCCAAATCTGGACCAAAGTTACCAAGGCAAGTTACACGTGTGCGTTGTCATGCCAACCAATCACCCACTGCTTATCGCATGATAATCAGCCTAATTACATCCTCCGTAATTACGATTACAATCTCCTGTACCTTGCCCGACCTTTGTTGTCCTGTGAGAGACTCCGAGTGTAAGTTTACCAGTATCTCTAGAGTAGAGAAGACTGTAGGTCAATGCTCGGCTCTGTGTGTTGCCACACACACACACCGCTGCTGTATTGTAGTTTTTGTAATTACTTAATTAGTCGTAGATTAATGACCTACGCCGTGGCACGCAAATTAACTGCTGTTTTGTGTACATGTAGGAGAGGTTGCTATGACTCTGTGTTTTTACCAGGTCGCCAGTGAATGGCAGGAAATTGGCGGGAATCAGTTTAAAATGCGCGTAAAAGGGAGAAAACGACGGCATCGATCATTTCTCAAGAAAGCATATATTCTAACCTTATTTAACTACAGAAAAATGTCTCAACTATCAAATTCTATAAGTATCATACGATTGTCAAGACACCACATTGACTGACGGTATCTGATTTCAATTGACTAAAATTCAAGAAATCTGTAGCCATAACGACTAATCACTAACATAACGCCATGACAATATATCACTAACTCCCCTGTTTACCATGACAATACATCCCTAACTCCCCTGTTTACCATGACAACACATCCCTAACTCCCCTGCTTACCATGACAACACATCCCTAACTCCCCTGGTTACCATGACAACGCATCACTAACTCCCCGGGTTACCATGACAACGCATCAGTAACTCCCCTGCTAACCATGACAACACATCCCTAACTTCCCTGCTTACCATGACAACACATCACTAACTCCCCTGCTTACCATGACAATACATCACTAACTCCCCTGCTAACCATGACAACACATCCCTAACTTCCCTGCTTACCATGACAACACATCACTAACTCCCCTGCTTACCATGACAATACATCACTAACTCCCCTGGTTACCATGACAACACATCACTAACTCCCCTGGTTACCATGACGACACATCACTAACTCCCTTGTTCCACAGGACTGCAGCAGTTCGAAGTGCCCTCCCCAGCTCGAGTATAAGATCGGGTCCAAGAGGCGCCACCCCCAACACCACAATACCTGCCAGTGCAAGCGACCCCTCCTCGACTTCAGTAAAATGTGCAAGGTTAGTTCTTCAGAGTATTCTGTGCAAAGCTGCCCAATATTGACACTTTAGTAAAATGTGCAAGGTAAGTCCCTCCTAGACTTCAGTAAAATGTGCAAGGTAAGTCCCTCCTAGACTTCAGTAAAATGTGCAAGGTTAGTCCTCCCTAGACTTCAGTAAAATGTGCAAGGTAAGTCCCTCCTAGACTTTAGTAAAATGTGCAAGGTAAGTCCTTCCTCGACTTCAGTAAAATGTGCAAAGTAAGTCCCCCCTCTAGAAGTTTCAGTAAAATGTACAAGGTTAGTTCTTCAGAGTATTCTGTACAAAGCTTCCCAATATTTACACTTTTTTGTAAATTTAAAGTGTATTATAGGGTTAATTTTAAAATCAACTTGTAATAATATAAGGGTCGTTTGCATCATCCATAGTCTCCTTGGAGTGGTAGTGGTCCCACTCACTCAACCACAGCAAATCTCACATTAATATCGCTAGACCCCCCTGCAACTCTTCCACTCTTGTACTAGACTCTCCAAAGTCAGCTACACCACTTGTTATTGTTAAAATACTACCAGCACCTGTGAGGGGAATAACATAGGAATAACATGTAATAACAAGTTAGAGGCTATCTGATGTCTAGCTGCTCTTTGAGAGGCAGACCGCCAAACAGCTGAGATCCCCTGGAACACACTGCAAATGCTACATCTCCATCATTTACTGTGCAGCTGTGGTTATTAAGGGTTACAAATTACCGGTTACAAATTACCGGTTCATTGTAGGCATGGTAACCATCACCGGTCTGATTTATTGACTCATCCACCAACAATCAGTTGGTGGTAGTGTTATTAGGCCCTGCCATCATGCTAACGTATATGATGGTTATTATTGTGTTATTATTAGAGGCTCTATCACCATGCTATAACATGTCTCATGTGGATTTGGCAGAGGTCGTCTGACACAAGGATTACCATATGATAACACACAAGTATTACCATCTGATAATACAGAAGGATTACAGCGGATAATGACACAACTTGTCATTATCCGATGGTAATCTGTAATCCGGAGTCTGGAGATTCAGCAGTAACTTGCAGCGGTCAGTACCCCTCTGATAACTGGCAGCGGTCAGTACCTCCCTGATAACTTGCAGCGGTCAGTACCTCCCTGATAACTTGCAGCGGTCAGTACCTCCCTGATAACTTGCAGCGGTCAGTACCTCCCTGATAACTTGCAGCGGTCAGTACCTCCCTGATAACTTGCAGCGGTCAGTACCTCACTGATAACTTGCAGCGGTAAGTACCTCCCTGATAACTTGCAGCGGTCAGTACCTCCCTGATAACTTGCAGCGGTCAGTACCTCACTGATGACTTGCAGCGGTTAGTACCTCCCTGATAACTGGCAGCGGTCAGTACCTCCCTGATAAATTGCAGCGGTCAGTACCTCCCTGATAACTTGCAGCGGTCAGTACCTCCCTGATAACTTGCAGCGGTCAGTACCTCCCTGATAACTTGCAGCGGTCAGTACCTCCCTGATAACTTGCAGCGGTCAGTACCTCCCTGATAACTTGCAGCGGTCAGTACCTCCCTGATAACTTGCAGCGGTCAGTACCTCCCTGATAACTTGCAGCGGCCAGTACCTCTCTGACAACTTGCAGCGGTCAGTACCTCCCTGATAACTTGCAGCGGTCAATACCTCCCTGATAACTTGCAGCGGTCAATACCTCCCTGATAACTTGCAGCAGTCAGTAGCTCCCTGATAACTTGCAGCGGTCAGTACCTCCCTGATAACTTGCAGCGGTCAGTACCTCACTGATAACTTGCAGCGGTCAGTACCTCCTTGGTAACTTGCAGCGGTCAGTGCCTCCCAGATAACTTGCAGCGGTCAGTACTTCCCTGATAACTTGCAGCGGTCAGTACCTCCCTGATAACTTGCAGCGGTCAGTACCTCCCTGATAACTTGCAGCGGTCAGTACCTCCCTGATAGAGGAATGAGGATGCAGCATTACACAGTGGTAGTGCAAACACTGCTGGAATATTCTACTCCCAGTATGGGTGATACATAACTGGCAGCAGTCAGTACCTCCCTGATGACTTGCAGCGGTCAGTACCTCCCAGATAACTTGCAGCGGTCTGTACCTCCCTGATAACTTGCAGTGGTCAGTACCTCCCTGATAACTTGCAGCGGTCAGTACCTCCCTGATAACTTGCAGCGGTCAGTACCTCACTGATAACTTGCAGCGGTCAGTACCTCCCTGATAACTTGCAGCGGTCAGTACCTCCCTGATAACTTGCAGCGGTCAGTACCTCCCTGATAACTTGCAGCGGTCAGTACCTCCCTGATAACTTGCAGCGGTCAGTACCTCCTTGATAACTTGCAGCAATTAGTACCTCCCTGATAACTTGCAGCGGTCAGTACCTCCTTGGTAACTTGCAGCGGTCAGTGCCTCCCAGATAACTTGCAGCGGTCAGTACTTCCCTGATAACTTGCAGCGGTCAGTACCTCCCTGATAACTTGCAGCGGTCAATACCTCCCTGATAACTTGAAGCGGTCAGTACCTCCCTGATAACTTGCAGCAGTCAGTAGCTCCCTGATAACTTGCAGCGGTCAGTACCTCACTGATAACTTGCAGCGGTCAGTACCTCACTGATAACTTGCAGCGGTCAGTACTTCCCTGATAACTTGCAGCGGTCAGTACCTCCCTGATAACTGGCAGCAGTCAGTACCTCCCTGATGACTTGCAGCGGTCAGTACCTCCCTGATAACTTGCAGCGGTCAGTACCTCCCTGATAACTTGCAGCGGTCAGTACCTCCCTGATAACTTGCAGCGGTCAATACCTCCCTGGCTTGGAAGCGGTCAGTACCTCCCTGATAACTTGCAGCGGTCAGTACCTCCTGATAACTTGCAGCGGTCAGTACCTCCCTGATAACTTGCAGCGGACAGTACCTCCCTGATAACTTGCAGCGGTCAGTACCTCCCTGATAACTTGCAGCGGTCAATACCTCCCTGATAACTTGAAGCGGTCAGTACCTCCCTGATAACTTGCAGCAGTCAGTAGCTTCCTGATACCTTGCAGCGGTCAGTACCTCCCTGATAACTTGCAGCGGTCAGTACCTCCCTGATAACTTGCAGCGGTCAGTACCTCCCTGATAACTTGCAGCGGTCAGTACCTCCCTGATAACTTGCAGCGGTCAATACCTCCCTGATAACTTGAAGCGGTCAGTACCTCCCTGATAACTTGCAGCAGTCAGTAGCTCCCTGATAACTTGCAGCGGTCAGTACCTCACTGATAACTTGCAGCGGTCAGTACCTCACTGATAACTTGCAGCGGTCAGTAATTCCCTGATAACTTGCAGCGGTCAGTACCTCCCTGATAACTGGCAGCAGTCAGTACCTCCCCTGATGACTTGCAGCGGTCAGTACCTCCTGATAACTTGCAGCGGTCAGTACCTCCCTGATAACTTGCAGCGGTCAGTACCTCCCTGATAACTTGCAGCGGTCTGTACCTCCCCTGATGGCTTTGCAGCGGTCAGTACCTCCCTGATAACTTACGGCGGTCCTTACTTCCCTGATAACTTGCAGCGGTCAGTACCTCCCTGATAACTTGCAGCGGTCAGTACCTCCCAGATAACATGCAGCGGTCAGTACCTCCCAGATAACATGCAGCGGTCAGTACCTCCCTGATAACTGGCAGCGGTCAGTACCTCCCTGATAACTTGCAGCGGTCAATACCTCCCTGATAACTTGCAGCGGTCAGTACCTCCCTGATAACTTGCAGCGGTCAATACCTCCCTGGTAACTTGCAGCGGTCAGTACCTCCCTGATAACTTGCAGCGGTCAGTACCTCCCAGATAACATGCACCGGTCAGTACCTCCCTGATAACTGGCAGCGGTCAGTACCTCCCTGATAACTTGCAGCGGTTAGTACCTCCCTCATAACTTGCAGCGGTTAGTACCTCCCTGATGACTTGCAGTGGTCAGTACCTCCCTGATAACTTGCAGCGGTCAGTACCTCCCTGATAACTTGCAGCGGTCAGTACCTCACTGATAACTTGCAGCGGTCAGTACCTCCCAGTCCCTGATAACTTGCAGCGGTCAGTACCTCACTGATAGAGGAATGAGGATGCAGCATTACACAGCGGTAGTCCAAACACTGTACTGCTGGACTATTCTACTCCCAGTATTGTTGGTACATTGCACACTACCTCGAACAATGCGCCAACTTCCAATGCACGGAGTTCAGATCTTAATGTAGGGATGTATGAACAGGCAGAAAGACGCACTCTCACATTTAAAACCATGTTTGTTGTCATTCTTAGGAAAACTTGATGTTTAAGGAGTTGTTTTGTCTCCCTCTCTCTCTCTCTCTCCACTGCTCTAGTCGTGTATTAATAACACACGTGTTTTAATTCCTATTGCGGTGTGTGTATTAACCTATTCCTGAGAATCTCTCCTTCCACTACTACAAGAGTTCTAAGTCTAGCAGCTACTGCTCTCGTCCAGAGAGAGAGAGGGAGCTATGCTCAGAGTTTAGGAAATTTCAGGGAATTTCCTCCTCGCTCTACTCTACCAGTTCCTACTCTGAGTTGAGAGGGGTGTCAATATCAGGCTATAGTAGCTACTGCTCTAGTTCTAGAGGTAGGGCTCTGTTCTTCTCTACCAGAGTACCAGTAGTGAAAAGAGGGATGTCATTACCACATTCCAAAGCACTGAACTGATCAACTCGTCTGTATCTCATGGAATCCCTCATTAATCTCATATGTGTGTTTTTGGGTGTCTGAGCTCTGAGATAATGCGATAAACACACCCTGAAATGAATTATTATTGCTCCTGATAGAATTCGCCCATCTTATTAATGCGAAATGACTTCACATTTCCAGAGCTCATGAAGTGATCAAATTGTGGCCTGCACTTCTGTAGATCAAAATATCTCTCACGCGATCTATTTAGGGTGATTGGATGATCAGTGTTTTAACATGGCCTAATACTCTAATACTCTAATACTCTAATACTCAAATACATCAGACCTAACATGTCCCATCAGACAGGAGCCATTCTCCAACTTAATTATAATTTAAACTTTAACTGTGGACTTTATGGAGGGTCCTCGTCTCTGCGCAGGAGAGATGTTATGGAGTGTTATGAACAGCGGATAGTTTGTGTAGAAATAGGTTATACAGCAAACAGGATAATGTTCCCAAAATAGATGTTTATTAGAATAGTAACAGTCAGTTATTCATACCTTAATAGGGCATGTTTAATAGTTGCCATTAATGGCCATTACTAAGAGGTCAACAATTTGCAGTATAACAGCCATTTAGATGTAATAAATTGTGTAAATTCAATTTACCTGCTAAATATAGAACAGCAACTTGAATATAAATATGGCTTTGCCGGCTGGCAGCACATCTGATCCATTGGAACACGCAACTTTAATAATCTCAAAATAATAGTTTTACGCTGTAGTATCTCAAGTTTGAGATGTAGCAGAAGAAATCAGGAAAGGAAAAATTTCCTAAAACCCCATTATTTCCTAATCATTGAAACGTTTCATTTTTCAACCTACACACTGGCACCAAAGCCCAAATTCGAGGAGCCTTGTCGTATGGCACAGCCCATCTTCAGTAGCACATTCTACCTACCCCAAATCCCACGTGAAGTGTTCAGTTTTCACTTTTCAAATAAGTTTTCGAACAGCCATTGTTTCAAGTGTTTGTATACTCAAAGTGTGTTCACCGGTGTATCGAATAAATCTCTCAATCTCTTTTTATGATTTTCTCCTATTTATTAATTCTCCTTTTGTAACTTTTGTTGAATAACTTCATTGAGTTGCACTAGGTTCTGTTGAAGTTGAACTAAATATTTCACTTATTTCACCGAATTCTCGGAACACATCTCAAATATTTTTCTCTGTATTGACGTAAAATGTGAGCTTTTAGAAAATTAACTCTGCAAATTAAAACACTTTTCGTTGAATCAGAGAAACGTCTTTATAGATGCAAATAGTTGATTTAATATCGTTGTTTTCAGACGTCATACGTTAAAGTTGGCGAAAAAGAAGACTCACTCCCCAAGGTTAGTTTTCATTTGAAATATAAAGAAATTCTACCATCCGAGAGTTCATTTCAAACACAATTGGTGATAGAACATGCAGCTGAAATTTGAATTTGAGATCTGATTTTTCAGACACTGGCACAATGTTACCATAGTAACCCCCCTGGTAACCAATGACACAATGTTACCATGGTAACCCCCCTGGTAACCAATGATAACACCATGGTAACCCCGCAGCAGCCCGTAGAACTAGACATCGTGGGGCTGTGTGACGAACCAGAGGTCATCAACCTACGACCCATCCAGAACTCCCCCCTTTGCACTGTCGACCGGAACTCCTTATCTCCCGTTAACATTGACTTAGGTGAGTTTTATCTCATGTTAACATTGACTTAGGTGAGTTTTATCTCATGTTAACATCGACTTAGGTAAGTCTTATCTCATGTTAACATTGACTTATGAGTCTCATCTCCCGTTAACATTGACTTAGGTAAGTCTTATCTCATGTTAACATTGACTTAGGTAAGTCTTATCTCATGTTAACATTGACTTAGGTAAGTCTCATCTCATGTTAACATTGACTTATGTAAGTCTTATCTCATGTTAACATTGACTTAGGTAAGTCTTATTTCAGACTGTTAGCATTGAAAATTCTAATCCCCCCCATTTCAGACTTAAACACTAATTAAATAAACCCTGATCCTCCATTTCAGACCAGCAAAGCTCTAATTCTAAACCCCCTCCCTTTTCGGACTCCAGCACTTCTAAACCCCCTCCCTTTTCAGACTCGATGGAGCGGGACTAGACACACAGAGTGGGCCTCCGACGCCCACCACCAGAGACGGCGTTACTACACGTGGACATCACGTGACTGTGCACGTGGACATCACGTGACATCACGTGACTGTGCACGTGCCGCAGAGGAACGTCTCTGAGCTGACAACCGCATTACGAAACAACGTCTTAGATACAATATAGGATAATATGTTTTAGTCGAATAATTCACTATGTTTAGTTGACTGGGGAACTGGGCGCGCGGAGCTTTCCCAACGGGCTGCATAATTCACTGCTGTTTTATGTTTTTAGATATTTCCTTGTGTGCACTTTTGTTTTTTTTTTAATTTTAGGCCAAGTGTCCGTTGGACAAGTGCACACACTTTGTTCTAGGTATGATAATAACCCCGTGTGACAGGTCGCCAGGAAGGCTTGGGAACAGCACTGGAAAGTGAGCACATTACCCTAATTCAGTAATATGTCACGTGACTGTCCCCCAGCTCTTCCAGCGACCTGCGCGCGCCTTGAGCCGTTGGCAGAGCTCCGCAGCTTCCGTCCGGTGACCCAGTTTTTTGAGGGCTAGAATTGTTCTGCTGGACGCGCTATGTGTGTTGAATGCTGGCTTTTATTACCATGGTAACGTGTACTGCTACCATGGTAACATAGTTTTACCATGGCAACGTACAGTGTTACCATGGTAACGTGTAATGCTTGTTATTATTCGTGTTGTGGAGACTCTAACCCCCACGCGCCGCGCACGCACGTGCTCACGCGCACCTCTGTATACCATGAGACGTAACTCTGATACGTCAGTAAGTCTGCAAGTGGGGAAGACATGATTGCTGCTTTTCCTCATGGGAATTGAAACATTTGCCCTGGATTCAGTGGTCCCTCACATCTAGATGTTACCATGGTAACGCTTTAGAGCTAATGCAGAGGTGTGTGTTTGTGTGTGAGTGTGTCTAGCGAGGGGTTTAGAGATAAGGCTTAGGGGTACCCAATACATATGCTTACTTCTGATGCCCCATGGCCCGGTCTGTGTCCGGTGTGCAGTTTTATGTACACTTCGGAAGCTTACCGGCCATACAATATGTTATATGAATTGCTTTGTTTCCTTTTGCTTGATATGTTATATATAGTGTTGTTGCGATCAGAAGCTCCGTACATATATTCTAATTATAGAAAATAATTGTGCTAACCACCAATCCAACGTCCTTTAGAATTTTTCCATGTTTTTAGAATGAAAGATAAATCGTTCCTGGATGGCAATATGTCATTTGAAGGTTTGATTTCCTGTCCCTAGGGTCTCCGTGTGTTTTAGAAGTATTAGACGCCTGCTCGTTTTTAATGAAGATACTTTGCGCCTTTTCCTATGCTTCGCTTGCACCACATTTGCTGGGTTATGAATATAAACCAATAAAAATGATATAAATCGCTCTGCTATTTACTTTAGCGCTGGCCCACAATACGTGTAAATATTTGCTGCAGTAGAAAATAACAGAAACAAATAATAATATTTTTGTCGTTACGCATTATTATAACTTTATCATTAGTCAAATTATAATAATCATTATGTTATGTGATAATGTAGGCATTGCATAACTTGGCATATGAGCCGCGCGCTCAATGCCCCACTTAGTTTTATCTAGAGCAAGGTTGCGAGCGGACACTGGTATTAACCAATCCAAATCTTGAAGAAACTCAACGGCTCACTGTGTCTGGTAGGCCCCTTAATCCTCCTGAAATTGACCAATCAGCGTGCAACTTGCTGATCGGTCAAATGGAGCTGTTCGATTTAAACGTCTAGTTTCCGCTCGCGACCTATGTAGTGTTACCATGGTAACTACCTGGTAACTACACAGTAACCTCAGACCTGTGTCTAGACATCTTTAGTTTGTAAGTGTTAGTCAAACAAAAGCTAGAAATGTTAGTCAAAGTTAGAAATGTTAGTCAAAGTTATTAGTAGTGCAGTAGTCATCACTAGCTCATTAGGTAGGTCCGTATATAACGCTTGTGTGCACATGAAGCGAATTAATATGGGATCGATAAAACGCAGAAATTCTATTGAAAGTAAATGCGCAAATTGAGAGTGAACGCGCGTCTTTATCGATTCCGCCATTCAATCGATCCATGTGCACAAATACCCCTATAAGCTGCCGTTATACCACTAATTAATTCCAATGCCGTTAGATGGTTTACGAATAGAAATATTAATTTCTAACTTACAAACGGTTTCAATAGGATTAGGCCGAACTCTAACTGTAAGTGTATTTGTTTTAGATGTGTGGCCGTTTTTAGTTATTAGGATATATTTTTATGACGGTCACCTTAATAATTAATAGTTTACACATCAATATTGTGAAATTAAGTAGGAATTTAGAGATATTCCTGTACGTAACTAGTCGATACCAAAATGATCTACTTTCACAAATATAATATCACTTGATATACAGTCCAAATTCGTATCTATAAAGGTAACTAATAACACTAAAAACCTCTCAGTTTCTAAAAATAACATTTTTTCTATTCCAATATGTCAAAATGCGATCATAATCCCCAAGCAGTAGTCTGGTGAAAGCGAACATTATACAATAGTTCATGTTTTAAATGTTGTTTTTAAAATCCCTGCTGCTCACTCCACATATAGCTCCCAAGAAACCCACAAAACTAATGTAAAATCAGCAGCTTACGCATAATCATGTGTTCAGATCGTTCGATTGATGGAGAACTTGATAAAGACGCACAATTATGCTGTACTTTCAATTAGGGTTGCAACTTTCAATTGAAAGTACAGCATAATTAACTGTTCTCGCGTCATGATGATGACGCGAGAACAGTAATGAGTAAATTTGCGCGTCTGAATCCCTCCATTAATTGAGCGATCTGCTCACACACATGCGACAGTAAGTTCTTCAGATTGCCTCCCGACTTGGGTGAGCAGCGGGGAGCATCGGGCGTCGGATTTAGGGTTAGCACGAAAAAAATATATTGATACCATGACAACCGTGCGTTCCCAGTTTAATTATACGATGACGATGAGAAAGCCTGAAGCAAGCCTTGCAATTTTATATTATTTAATTTACGATATGTTTTCAATTTCAATCATAATCTCTATCAGAACTGGACTTGAGTGATATGCTGTTGGATAAACTTTATTGATATATATTTTCGCCTTGTTTTTTTTGCTGACTGATAGGAAAGAACTCCATAGTAACATGTGATGTACGTGTTTCTTTGATAAATTCTAATATATCTTTGTATATTGGCATGTCGATCGAGTCCTAACTATCAGAAACTCTTTCCTGGCTCTCAACCAATATATATTGTTTTCGTTGTGATGAGTTGGACGACTTAATTTGGCAGTTTTCCAGCTGCAAACCTTGATTTACTTAATAATATGATAACCTAGGACTTAAAATAAAAGTGTGTCTTGATATCTGGTGATGGAACGCGCCGTGTGTTTGTCCGTTACTATATTTGTTTCAGTATTTGTTTCTTCGCTCGTGGTAAGAATAAGTTGTTGGTTGGGGAACATTTTGAATTGCTCCTTTAAATCGAATGAAAAGTTGACACAATTATTATCGATGAATTTGGGCATTTTATATCAAAAGAAAGTTGAAATAAGCCATACCATTTGGCGTGAAAAGGTAAATTCGAAATGTTCCCGCACCAACGCTGTTATTGTTGGAGAATTTTTTGAAGAAATGTAAATATTAAAAGGGCTAGCATGACTTGTTTTTCCGCCTGTTGCTGTAGAAAAATTGATGACCAAATGTGTTTTTGTTAATATTTCTAATATTTCGGAGTCGAGCGCTGGATTTTTAATTTAACATATTTTAAAAAGCTGAATGTTTATGACACTCTTACCCAATAGTTAAATAGGCGAATCCAAAATTACCGGGCACATGTCGGGCAAAAAATTCCACGACAAATTTCCTGGAATTTCTAAACCAAACTGTAGATTGTGGACGTGATTTTAAGATTTGATTGAATGAATTGGAGCTACTACAATTCGAGTTGAAAATGAGATAAAATTCAATCATTTCTTAAAACCATCAACCACATGACAAATGATTTAAACTTCCTTTCAACATTGCCCGGTGTGTGCCATGCGTTACGTGAACATTAGAAATAGAATGGCTAGGTGAAATAATATTTGAATTTCATTCACTCCCGTTGGTAAATGATTGTTTCACTTGTTTTGCCTCTTGAATTCAGTTCTGAACTACCTACGAGGAAGACAATACTTGCTTGCCGTCGATGGTAAACTTGTCGGACCAAATTCGCGAGAAGGTCTGCTGACCTTCTGTAGTTTTCAGAAGACGTTCTCGCGAAGTCGGTGAAATTTCCACATGACCTCCAATTCGTTCGTACGTGACACTGATTTAACTTCATGTCCGAAACTTACTCGAAAGAACTCGTGACCCCTTTTCTAACTTCATGCAGCTGCTCATGACCTAGAATCTGCATCTATAGGTAGAAACTAGTTGTCAGCAGGCATAAGGTATACCTGTTTGGGGGCCAAACGGTGCGCGCGCGGCATGACCAGGGCCTACCAGACTTAGATCAAAGCAAGTGCCACTAAGGACTAAAAAATGGATTTAGAATTGCGACTTCATGTTCATTTGACGTAAACCAAGCTACGTGCAATATTTCTTCGTGCTTTCTTGGGTATTTCTACCACTCGGCTAGTTCATACATGTGGCAATTTTAGGAAGTAAATTTATGCTATCGTAAACGATGCGCGATTCACGTTGATATTTCAAAATGTCATCGCGCGTTCCGCGAACGTTGTAACATGGCTGTGACCGGCCGAATATGAAGGATATTAATTCAATTATCTCACTAGCTTTATCCATCATTGGATGTCCAGTTATCAATTATCGATCAAATAAGATCTTTCTGTTTTGACATTTCATATTATAGTTGGGTTCGAGAGATGAGGTATTAAACTGTGTAAAACATAGATCAGTTTCAGACCGAAACTGCCAGTTCCGGTCCGAAACATTTTGCAATTCCTTCGTCATTTTGGGATGAAAAACCTTCCGATTTTCGCAGACGCAGTCTTATGCCATATACTGCATCCATGCAAATTTTTATCGTCAAATAAAATCTTTATGTTTTTGAAATTTCGTATGAGTTGGGTTGGACATTAAAACATAGATCAGTTTCAGACCAATATAGTTTCTATGAGTGAAATGTTCAAAATTTGCGCGCAGCACTTTCGGTAATCGGTTCGAAAGTGACCTATGTTGTTCACAAACCACAGAAAGACCTTCTTAAGTTGTTGTTATTCGCTGAATGAAAATCTTAATCTAAAGTCTCAGCCATTCAAACCAACCCTTATCAGTTATATCTAAATCTATTATCTGTATTCTAGTGTAAATGTTTTGTATTGCATAATGTATTCCACAGAACCATATGGTATATCCCGGTATAGTAGCTTCCTGGATACTGACATTGGCTGCACCCATTTCCTCATCCATAATTGTACTTTGAGGTGGTTTATTTCCGTATTCCCATACAAATCACAATAATACTATATGCTTACCAACGTGATGCATTCTTAGAATTCCTGTATGAAATATGTCAATTAGCATTGACGCAAGATGAGATATGTGTTTACACTCTGATCTTGCTTCTACCATCTGTTAACACGTCATTGGTAGATCACACTGTATAATAGCTAACAAAAACACAGTTAACAGAGCTGCTTCCACTTTTTGTTATTATGTAGTATCTGCGAGAAATGAGAAGGCGTCTCATCTTCGCTACTAAACTTCCAATTTCTACAGTGTACATTAGAACACAGCTCATGTAGCATCGTTTAGATAAGGAATATCATGAGTATGTAATAATACGCAGGATTTATTCGGTTATATATGTATCCATAAAAAATTGTGAACAATGTAAAAAATCAACAAAATTAATCAATCAAAGGAAAGCTTAGTCTGTTTATATGTGTATATCAATCAAGTATTTAAGTATAAGAAATGTAGTTAGCTTCTGATAAAATTCATCATTAACAACACTGGTTCAATACTTCGCTTCATAAAAACGGCTGATATCAACTTATCAAAATACTTATTGGGACCGTGTAATTAATCTAGGTTTGGGTCTTCAATGCTTTTGAAATGTGTATAAAAAGCACATAATTCAATTTCAGAAATAACTGAAAGAATACTTGCTTAAAAAAGAAATTCATTTTAAGAAGTTAAGATGCCAAACAAATTATTCTATTCATTATATTGGGAGAATGGGTGCGCAGGATTTTCATCATGACAATAGGTTATAAACTAATTGTTGTCAGCGGTTATAGAACTTAACCATGACAACACCTTGATATCTCAGTTAACATGATAAACTGTGTACACCAATCGCGTAATTAGGTAACTGTGACCAATGGCTTTTAGAGTCAATCAACACTTCCTATGATTAAATGATTAAAGGCTCAAATATTTGAAGTGATATCGCAATATCAACGTACCCACAGGTTCATTCACATTGCCCAATCAGCGCGCGAGTTGACTATAACTTGCGCGCTGATTGGTCGGATCCTAAGCTAATACGCCGCCGGGTAAGGTACTAGTTAATTTTAGCGATTGGGTTGCAGACTATACAACTGTACAACAATACACTACTTTACTCTACAAATTCTAAAGGGTGCCCTCTGCCACATGTCAATCAAAGGAAACTCTAGTGACATTACTCAGAATAGGGTCAGTTTGATAACATCAGTGTACATTGTTGGATTCCTCCAAAGTCTGGACTTCTATAGTCAATCTGAATGCCGTCCTAATCACCAGTCTCCTTTTCTGAAATAAATCATTAGATAAGTTGGAGCAGATAAACAATTAATGGTGAAAAGCCTCAAAGAAAATATGGCACATTTTGAGGAGTATTAAAGCCTCATTATTGATATTTGGTGCTTTAAAATTAAAACTCATGGCACCCTTTTCCACCGAGGCACTATAATTCCACATTCAAATCTAGTTATTTGGTAATTGGTATATTTGTTCAGGTTTTTCACCTTCTCGGTCCTTCTTTCAAAAACAAGCATACAATCACTGGCGCTAAAAGTCTTCAAATTCCTCGGTCATTAAATTTCTCAGTTCACTGGTATCCCTAGTAACTCACAGTGGTATCCATGGCAACTCACGCTGGCAATCCTGGTAACTCACAATGGTATCCTTGGTGACTGGAACTGGTATCCCTGGTAACTCACATTGGTATCCCTGGTAACTCACACTGGTATTCCTGGTAACTCACACTGGTATCCCTGGTTACTCACAATGGTATCCCTGGTAACTCACACTGGTATTCCTGGTAACTCACACTGGTATCCCTGGTAACTCACACTGGTATCCCTGGTAACTCGCACTGGTATCCCTAGTTAGTCACACTGGTATTCCTGGTAACTCACACTGGTATTCCTGGTAACTCACACTTGTATCCCTGGTTACTCACACTGGTATCCCTGGTTACTCACACTGGTATCCCTGGTAACTCACACTGGTACCCCTAGTAACTTACACTGCACTGGTATCCCCGGTAACCTTCATTATAGTTGTGTTTTCCTTATACTTCGTAATCAGAGAAAAATTAGAATTTACTTCAATCGTCAGTTTTGGGGCTGCTATTATATGGGATAGGACTTTAGAATAAGTTGATACAAAGTCAAACGATATAATGGTTTCGGAAATTTTCTTGAAGCATGGCTTCTTAGAGACAATATAGTTGAAAATTTCATAAAGCTAACTATCGTCGCAATATGGATCTCAATAGTATGGAAACAACTAAAGTAGCACCGAACAATACAGTTGCTCCAATATCCTCAAGGAAAGTTTTCGGGGCATTGCAATCCCATTTTTCACTATAAGCGGCTATATCAAAAATAGTTTTTGCAAAATGCTTGCAGTTGTTATCGTTTATGCAATATTCCATTCTGCTCTCTTTTTTTAGAATTTCCAGTAGCAAATCCATTGAGAAGTTATCTGATGTATCTCGTTTCAGCAGCTCAACTGGCTTTTTCCTTTCACGCATAGAAGCTTCGTAATTCACTACCATTTTCCGAGAAACTTTGCTTCTCCCTACATAAATTCCCTCCTCGTTCCTTTCAAGAGAAATGTAAATCCCGACGTTTGTCTCCAATACCACAAATGCATGGTAGTCCACAGGAGTAAGCTGAACACCATGTCCGCTTGGAACAGATCCTCCAGAACTGATACCGACGACACCAAGAGGATTTTTGTACACAGAAACATCAGTTATCACCACATCCTTATTCATAGAATATTCATCGACGATTTTAAGCATAGCAACAATGACACCTATTTCACCTTCGTCATCAAATGATTTATTGGAAACTGCGTAATCCAATTTCCCGGTCGTAGCAACATCATAAAAAACCCTTTCAGCAAAATGCGTGCTATTTTCATTCGTTAATCCAAGGGCTATATCGCTCTCAATATTCAGAATTTCTTGCAACGAATCAATTGGGTAGTTAGAGATACCCCGTTTTAGTAGTTCAACTGGCTTTTTCCTTTCTCGCAAATAATCCCCGAAATTTATGTAGTTCACAATCCTTTCCCGGGACACATTGCTGCATCCCATATAAACTCCCCCAGGCAGCTTCTCAAGGGAAATATATGCTCCAACATCTGTCTCTAAGACCAAAAATTCATGGTACTCACTAGGGGGAGCCCTTAGGGTTTTGTAAACAGATACATCAGTTATCACCACATCCTTATGCATACGATATGCATCTAAGATTTTACTCCTGATGTCCGTATCTGGTGTAACCTTGAACCAGATATTTTTCAGCTTCTTGGGTGATGGGTCCACTTTCGGAAATTGGTGGCCCTGGTTCATGGTCCCCTCCTATACAACCTTACCAAACATGATAAGTTGTTAAAGTAGTAGAATGAATGGGTACCAATTTTTTCTGACATGATTTAACGCATTTTTGTTTGTTTATAACATAAACGAATAAATTATGTACTCAAAAGATTTTTATCAATTAAGTGATCATGAGACTATTACCTAAAACAGTAGAACCTATCAAATATAAAGAAAAATACGATGAAAGTAGTAATACAGATTCCTTTTTATTTTTGATTTGAAATTTAATAATAATAATAGTAATTATGTCTGCTGTAAAAATTGAAATCATCATTAAGACTTAAAAAGCAAGTAATCTAACAAGCAACCAAAAAACTGGGAACCTTTTATTGCAAACAAATGTAACCTGACTTGCTTTAAATTAAAATGCAGCCCATATTAGCATATTCAAGGTCACTGTTTATCTTCATGTGTTATCAAATTGCAGTGGGATTCTGAGATTAAAGCTAAAAGCACGCACAATAACAAACCGTGGAAAAGTATCGCATTTTGCAATTAAAAATCTGGTTTGCATCTGATTATCTACTGTTCATTTAGAAACATATTGTATTTCAGCGTTGAACAAAAACGGAGATTGGAAATGAAAATACCTGCTTATCACCAGAAAAAAACGTCCAAGAGGCCGGTTAAAACGGTTCAAAAATGATTCGATTTTCGTCCATATGGCCGGTTAAAAAAGGTTGGCTAAATGAAGGCCAATAAGGTAAACCCAACGTGTATGACCAAAAATGCCCTCTTTTTATTAAATGAAAACTGACGGTCGTAGAGAACTCAAAATGTACACTAGGGTATGCAGAATGAGCACTTTATGGTTGTTAGAACTGCACTGGTATCCCTGGTACCTCACACTGGTTTCCCTGGTAACTCACACTGGTATCCCTGGTAACTCACACTGGTATCCCTGGTAACTCACACTGGTATCCCTGGTAACTCACATTGGTATTCCTGGTACCTCACACTGGTATCCCTGGTAACTCACACTGGTATCCCTGGTAACTCACACTGGTATCCCTGGTAACTCACACTGGTATTCCTGGTAACTCACACTGGTATTCCCTGTCTGTGGTTCCGAAGAAGTACTCTTCCAGCTGGAATTTCAGCGTCTCGAAGGTTGGTCTCTCATCTGGCATCTGCTTGTGGCAGCTCATCATGAGCTGGTAGTAGGGGTCCGGGCACCCCTGGGGCTTGTCCATCCTCGCCTGGGTTTCCAGCATCTCCAACACATCCCGGTTAGTTTTACCGGGGTACGGGATCCGTCCGAAGGTTATTATCTCGTAAAGCAACACTCCGTACGACCACACGTCGGACTTTATGCTGTACCTGCGGTACGGATATTTTTGCCAACTGAATCTCTAGATTCATTGCGGCAACTTGGTAATCTGTCGACGGACAGTTACCGGTCGGTAACCGGTCGGTTACCGACCACTAAACGGTCACTTAACGGTCGGTTAACGGTCGGTTGACGGACGGTTACCGCCCACCGACAGTTACCGGTCGGTTGACGGATACTTAACGGACGGACAGTTACCGGTCGGTTACCGGTCGGTTACCGGTCACTGACCGGTCACTTAACGGTCGGTTAACGGACGGTTACCGCCCACGGACAGTTACCGGTCGGTTAACGGTCGGTTACCGGTCACTTAACGGTCGGTTAACGGACGGTTACCGCCCACGGACAGTTACCGGTCGGTTAACGGTCGGTTACCGGTCACTTAACGGTCGATTAACGGACGGTTAACGCCCACGGGCAGTTACCGGTCGGTTAACGGTCACTTAACGGTCGGTTAACGGTCGGTTACCGCCCACGGGCAGTAACCGGTCGGTTAACGGTCACTTAACGGTCGGTTAACGGTCGGTTAACGGTCGGTTACCGCCCACGGGCAGTAACCGGTCGGAATTAACGGTCAGTAACCGGTCAGCTTCATAACTTCCTTTAATCGTCAGTGCAGTTCTCATCTCTTCAGTTCTACTACGAGTAGAACATGACATGTCCTGGAGGTTGATGCAAATCCAAATTCGGGAAGAGGAAGTATACTCGGGGACGACGTGTTAAGGGGAAGTGGGTGCTTGGTGGTTGCTGTCGGAACAACCTGCTGTTTCCTTGTTGAGTGTCCAGGGAACAGGCGAGACAAATACACACTCATCCGTCTCATCAAGAAGTAAGTTTAAGCAGGAACTGTCATCCTGACAGACGGCTCCCTTTCTCATCATGGCTTCACCCGTCTGGTGGTCAACATTCACTTATCCATGATAAACGGATGGCAATTTCTTACTCATCAGTTAAACGGTGTGCCATATATTATATTTATAAGTGTTTGTCAATGGAAATATATTATACATCATCATCTAATAAGTGCCATTAAAGCATTAAAATTGGTTTTAACTAATTACATAATCATGTAGCATCCGAATGGAGAGAGGGTTTGCAATTGCTGACTGAAGAGAGGGGGTTTGAGGGTCTGGAAAAAACAATTGAGATGCTTAAAACGGCCTTTAGCGACCAGTAACTGACCTTGAGCGGTAACTGTTCGTTAACCGACCGTTAAATGACCGGTAACCGACCGGTAACCGACCGGTAACTTTCTGTGGGCGGTAACCGTCCGTAAACCGACCGTTAAGTGACCGGTAACTGCCCGTGGGCGGTAACCGTCTGTTAACCGACCGTTAAGTGACCGGTAACCGACCGCTAACCGACCGGTAACTGCTCGTGGGCGTTAACCGACCGTTAAGTGACCGGTAACCGACCGTTAACTCTCCGTGGGCGGTAACCGTACGTTAACCGACCAGTAACTGCCCGTGGTCGGTAACAGTCCGTTAACCGACCGTTAACCGACCGTTAAAGGACCGGTAACTGTCTGTGGGCGATAACCGTCCGTTAACCGACCGTTAAGTGACCGGTAACAGACCGGTAACTTTCCGTCCGTTAAGTGTCCGTTAACCGACCGGTAACTGTCCGTGGGCGGTAACCGTCCGTTAACCGACCGCTAACCGACCGTTAACTGACCGGTAACCGACCGATAACCGACCGGTAACCGACCGGTAACTGTCCGTCGACAGATTACCAAATTACCAGAGTTGTGTAATTTCTGCTAACAGGTGCAGAGAATGCGAATACGAACTTTTAGAAATTATTAATTTCAACTAGTCTCATATCCCTATGAAAAATACTGCTGTGATTCAAATACACGGGGGTGTGCCGCATTAATTACGAAATTTTAATTCAATTTGATTTAATAAATACATTCTCACATTGCATTGCAGATAAAAGGCTCAGTCGAAAATTCGAATGTTGATCATGTTTGAATCAATACGACTTAGGTTCTAGTAAATTCCTATTCAATAATCATCTCAATAGGGTACCTAAAGTAGGCAATAATCAATCTTTTATTCCTTTTAATTGCTTATTTATCTTCAAACTATCACAAATTATGACGCTCATTTTATGAAAAGGGCCATTTTCTACGCTGCTTTCACAAAATGTACCAGAATAATACACGTTGTCTCATCTACAATGTACATCGTGTCTGGGTGTTTGTAAGCGGCTAGGCAGGTATTGGAATTTGAAACAAGATCCTCCTTCAGACAGAGTATGTACTGTGACGTTTTCTGGACATTCCGACTTTCGAAAGTGAAGATTCGTACTTTCCAATGGTTATGATTTAAGTGAGTGGAATCAGCATTCGAGATGATTCAATAAACTTACCCGTGAGCAGGTACAATACATGTTTCATGTAGGTATATAGAGACACGTAATATGTGAACAATCCCTACTTATTATCGAAGTAACAAAGAATACAATAAAAGGTCTCACAGACTCACGTTCCAAATAGGTCAGGAGTAACAAACAATAAACACTCACGTTCCATAGAGAGCTGCCTCAGGGGCAGTCCACTTGACTGGGAACCTTGTAGTGTTGGTCGCTTCGTATTCCTCATCTAGCTTACTGAGCCCGAAGTCAGCTATCTTACACTGCTTCGACTGGTTCACCAGCACGTTACGAGCAGCTAGGTCACGGTGGATGAAGCCCTGAAATGGTATGAATGCGAATACTATAACTAAAACTAAACGTGTTATTTATTGAGGATATAGCATCCCTGAAAACGAAATGTCATTTACTTGGTAGATGGCTTTATTGCAATCCCTGGAAGCAAGATCAAAGTAAGAAATGGAAGCATTATCTACTGAATGGATAAAATAGCAATCACTAGAAGTAAGGGTAAGGAATAGCAATGATGCTGCTTGATTGTGCTCCAATTCACAGTACATTATCAGATAAGAAGTGCTTGAATGGAATCAGATTTGCGCTCCTTGGTTGGATTTTATCCAGCGATTTTGTATCAAAAGTAACCTTTGAATACTTTTTAAGATGTGAAATTTCTTTTAAAGTACAATGGATGATTCACAAAAGAGTATTCATCATCAAATATTTCCTGTTAAGCCTGCCACGAATACTCAATACCTATTGTATAAAACATCCTACCCTCTACTGCCCATTGTCTGTAACATTTCAAACCATCTCATAAACTTATTCATAAGTTCTCAACAACAGATGTGCAGTGTACAGTGTGTATAGTCAAATCGAAACATTTGTGGCAGTCAACTTTGTTAGTTACTTGTGTAATTAACACAATTACATTGAGGTAGAAAAAATAACAATAAATCTTTAAAAATCGTATAATTTAAGTGAAGTCTGTCAGTCCTCCACACATCACATACCGTGGATTCCAGGTAGTGCATTCCATCAGCGCACTGGGCAGCGATATCTATCTGATCCTTGAACTTGAGCTCCTGTTTTGTGGTCGGTTTCCGAAGGAAATCAAGCAGGGAACCGTTCGACATGAGCTCCGTCACTGATGACGAAATGTTGCTTCTTAGGAGATTCATAGGCAATCAATTTTACATTTTATTCTATGAATTTTCTTGTGTTGCCGTGAAAGTGGCAACGGCTCCACGGGGGTGGTTTCAATCAAATCACCACTGAGTGAGGATTACTGATAATGGGTTATTGGGTGATGTTTGGCATCAGTGGTCATCGAATTGTAGGAACCAAACAACCACGACCATCTACCAAATCACAACTTATTTATACAGTTTAAAAGCGCACCTATCATTATGGGCTCCTTCTCGATCTGTATAGCCAGCAAACTGAGGATGTTCTTGTGTTTGAGTTTCTTCATCAGATCAGCCTCCTGGAGGAAGGCTTCCTTATCCATCGTGCCTGGTTTAAAGGTCTTCACAGCCACTTGCGTCTTCCCTTGCAGGAGACCTTTGTAGACCATGCCAAAGGCTCCGTGTCCTGAAGATAAGGGTTTAGGGATGGTTGACATGTTGCGAGGGGCTGAAGACAGTTTTCGAATGGCTACACTTTATTGTATCAAATACTACTACTGTTAAAATGTTGTTACGTCATATGTGTAGATCACACACAAATGCGGAATGAAAGAATCAAAGATACGGTGAACTTGTCCATGTTTGGTACAGATACCTGGCAAGTTGCTAAGTTGCTAAGGGCATTTACAACTTCTAAATCATGGAGAATATTTAAACTTCTAAAGATCAAAAGACATGGGTATTGGGCAGGTCAATCCAACGCACCCAGCTCATTCTCGAGTTTGACATCGCTCGCTGAAACTTCCCAGGTTTTTAGGACCAGGTCAGGGTTTTCTGAGAGAGGCTGTGCGGGTTCCGAGAGCTGGTAGCCTAACTGATCTGAGGGATAAGCAGGGGTCGAGGGGGGTTGAGCCTTAGGGGGGGTGAGGTAGGATTGAGGTGGGGGGTTGAGTGGAGTTTTTTATATCAAGTGGTAGTGATGCAATGATGTGATTGAGTCATTGTTATGGCTGAAAGCTGTAAGTTGAAGACGATGCACCACCTATTTTCTATTTTGCTATACAGTGAGTATCAGTAAAACAACATTTCTATACCCCCTTCAATCATTCAGTGACAACCAATCACCTGGGTTATTCTTGAATGAATCCAGCAGAGCTGCGATGGAGTTGAAGGGCATGTGTTGTTTGATGAAGTAAGTTCCATTCTCCTTGCTGTGTCTGATGATGTAATGCTTGATGTTGCTTGCTTTCTTGTTCGGATCGTCTGTCTTGTTCATGAAGGAATCAGGCACTTTCACTGAGAGAGAATAGCAACCTGGTCTTGTTTCACTAGGTCTCACCAGATAGCAACCTTCTGGTCCTCGTGTCAACATAACACCGGCTTCTTTTCTACTCAACTCCTCGTAATACCACCTGGGGAATTTCTTGCTTAGTAATCGAAATTCAGGATCTCCCATGTTTGGTTTCATGAAAACAAGGTATGAAATTAAATACAACAAGCTACAGTAACCAAACTCTAGTTGATAGCAAACATGGGATGTCTAAATGTAAATGTAGAGTCTATGGCTACTTACGGGTATGCTTGAAGAGATCCATGTGCAGCAATGTAAGAGGCTGGGGCATAGCCTTCTTTATCATCTTTCAACCGTCTCACATTGTACCATTCTTTCGTTGTGAACTCAAGAACTTGGAATTCATCACCCTGAAAGATAAGGAGGTACCATCTAACTCACATGGTCAATAATTTGCTCATAAAGTCACAAAATCTAAAAGCATAAAACTCTATCTTCTACTAAACTTAAAGTGTGGTTAATTGAAACCTGTGCTGTTATACTGGTGACTGGTTCTATTCAGAAAGCAGTAAATCTCTAGTGAGAAACATATTTTAGAAAACAACAGATTTTAAATTGAAGTTAAGTTTATCAGTGTTATCAGAGTTGAAGTTGAACATTAGAATATATAGTGAGGCACCTGCATCATTTCTTGTTGATCAAATGAAATGATCAAATGAACATGAACATGTGTTTTTGTGCTGACATCCTTGGAAAAGTTTTTTGTGCACGTTTTTCATTTGATCAGTCCATATGATCAACAGGGAAGAATGAAACCACCTTACAAAGGTAAGACAAAAAAGTATATTACCTTATTGAAGGCAAGTGTATCCACAGCAGTTGTGTAGTCAAACAGGGCAATGTAGTGATTTGGAATTTTAACATGTGTATTATATTGATTTGGGGGAGCAGTTGCAGACTGGTTCACAATTGTAACATCTGCAAGTAAAATGTGACATAGGTTAAGGGTCATCTATTTACCTCTAGTTGATTATCCAAATTAGTCACTCAATGATTATTAATGAACTTGCTTGAATAGAAATTTATGTCAAGAAGTACAGTAAAGCCAATGATAAGTACAGTAAAACAACAGCTAGGTTTGAAAGTTATGTTTTTTAAATTTCAATTGAAGCCAATAATGTGATTCATGGCTTTAAAAATCAATATTCAAATTCGATGTCACATTAAAATCTGATATACACTTAGAGCATGTCAGGGCATAGCAGAGTACAATAATTTGCATTGTAGGAGAAGCAGGCGGAGTGCAACAATACCAAATTATTGCATGAGTGCAATAATTTTATAATCATCATGACCATTTGCCATGCTCTTAGTGTATTAGCCAATGTGAGGAGTGCAATACTACAAATTGATGCACACCTACAAGTACCCTCAAAATTGGCTCACATGATTAATAGCCATTAGCTTTATAAATGATATCTAATCTACTGATTTAACTAGCTTAATATAAATGATATCAATGCTGGTTTAATTACCTTTACCTTCAGCAGGTGGCTGAGAATCTGCCTGATAACGGACACCTTTGTTACTAGATGGTTCACTTTTGCTTTTTCTCTGCTTTGACCCACCTAGACAGGCATTGCCCATCCTCAATGTAAAAATATCATGATTTTCATAGGAAATCTTTATTCTATCAATAATTAAGACAAAACATTCACTGCCCATAGAGTCAATTGGATCCATAATGTTGAATGATTTATCAATTATACATAGTATAACCTGCTCCATATTATGAGCCCAAGAACAAAATTTAAAACTGCTACACTTACTTGGCCATTAAAATTAATAGAATGTAATTAAATGTTTAAAAAGTTTGAAAAGGCAAAGTTTGAATAAGGTAAAGACAAATTGTAAAACACAGAATTGTAACTTAAGTGTTATTGATTTAATACATTTTATTACTTTATGTATGCAACAGATTAATAATTTGATTAATAGACACTCAATTTCATGTGACAAATAATAATAATGGATTCCTTAAAACTTAATACACCAGTTTGTCACTTTCCTACTGAAGTGAACCACACTATTGCATGGGGATGCAATTAAGTAAACAAAGTTGAGCAACTCAACATGATGCCTGATACAATATGTTTGTAATAGAAAACATGTCATTTAATGTTCCACTAAAGTTCAAGTGACAAATCAACATAAAAGTGACAAATATAATTTGCATTCATAAAGTCAGAAGAATAATGAATATCTATATTAATAACACTTCAAGTGACAAACTGATGAAAATCAATGAATTTATCATATTTTCGTAGGATGTTACCCTACCCTCGCGCGCGCGACCCATTATTTAAAATTTATTTAAAATAAGGGTCTGATCCAACTTACGCCTGATTTTTACGACGCGCATGATACGTACTCATTTTGGATATGTACGTACGTGCGCGATATTGGTGCTTGGTATCAGAGAATTTCATCGCGCGTGCCCCCAGTGCTAGTCACGTGACCTGAAGCTTCTTGTTAGGATTTTACCAGTATGATAGCATGTATTTTGATAGGAATGCGATTGTTAAATTGTTATACACCGAAACTACTACTAGTCAGGCGTGGCCTGATGGCGTCAAACAAACCGTGACAGCTTCAGATCACGTAGATATTTAAGCAAAGCACCATTGCACCAAAGAAAAGCAAAAAATGACAGTTAAGCATAATTCAATGTGTGAAGTATCAAATCAAATGCAATTAACAAATTCAACAATAAATATTAGCATTTCTTACGATTTAGAAAATCTCGATTGCATGTTTGAATAATTCGGATCGAAAGACATGCAATGCACGCAGGAACCTACATCATCAAGTTGGAAGCCCTATTTATAATCAAAGTAGGTACCTCCCTACCTACTTGCCTACCTATGAAATCAGGGGGGAAACGACAAAGGTGGCTGCTGCCCCGTTTCTGAACAGACGAGAAAATTTTGTTAAGATGGGAGCTTTGGACCGAGGAAAAAAGAAATTCAACAGGTTTTGAATGTAACTGGCCGCCTTCTTTTCAAAAAATCTAGCTTATGATAGGTACCTATTGGCCAATTTTATCCAGCTTCAGTCGGTCTTTCAAATATTACTCTTTATAATTAAGCAGGCCCAACTGAACGAAACTTCTCGAGCGATTGCCAGATTGAGGAATTGATGCTCTTGAATAAATTAGAATAGAAATAGTTTATACATATAGGTACCTGCTCAGGTCCAAATAGACGGGGGAGACAGTTACACTTTTTAGGATTTGTCACATACTCTGGATGTTAAAATCAAATTGATCTCAAATTTGGCGATTATATAATATGCTGTCTAGTGTCTAGGTACAAACATGACAACACAGGAATTTGGAAAATTTTGTTTCAAACGGGAAACGTGCCTATGCGGCACTATAAAATTGCTTGCTTAAGCGCTGCAGCCGGCCGTACAAATTTATGTTTTGTGTCGTTCAAACTATCCTGAAATTTCCGTTGGATTCATTAAATTTAAAAGGCCGCTGAGACCTGAAGGTAAGTTTCAAACTTTCACTGCGACTCGCTATCGTACGAAATTAAACTGAAAATATCGAAACAAACTATAAATTGATTATGGCACGTGCACGGAATGAATTCTTGCGCTTAGTGCTGCAATGCACGTGGGCGGTTACGAGCAATCACATAGGGTTTTCAAACTTGTTCTTAGTCAATTCTAAGCCGAGTTTTGGACGATAGTTTTTCAAATTTTGAATGAATTTTTGAACAAATTTTTTACAAACTGAATCTTTAAGTCGACCTGAAGATTCCCGCACTATATAGAGACAGCGCACTATATAGAGACAAGCTGTTTTGGAGCCAAAGTTCACATTCTCTAAATAGTGCGTAAAAACACCATATAGAGACAACGCATTTTATACTTTTATAGAGACAATAGAATTCTATGACTTGTATGTAAGTATGTACAACTGATAATCATGAATGTTAGCTGACCTTATTAAGATTACACATCTGTCATATACGGTAGATACTGCTTGTTAGCTGACCTCATTAGGATTACAGATCTGTAACATACGGTTGGTAGATACTGCTTGTGACCTCATTAGGATTTCGGGACTCATCGGACTTCCCCGTGTGCCCTGAGGAACTTCGCTCCTGAAACCATCATAGTGGACTTCGAACTGACCTTTCGGGACACCCTCTTCAGGGTCTTCTTGTCAAGATGGACAGCGATGAGGCCGGGTTGTTCATCATGGTTGTGGGAAGGAGGAAATCATGTGGCAGGACATCCCCGAGGAGCTTCTGTGCACTTCCAGTAGGAGACAGAAGGAGAGGGAGCGGAGGAGGTGTGGGAGGTGCTGGAACACGGGGAGGAAGAGCTAGGTAATGGAACGTTTTCTGGAGAGTAGACATGGTGCGGATGGGATACTGGATGAACCATCATATATATACTTTCTAGCAGTCACGAGATACGCAACATGGTGTGGTCTTATCAAGTGCAGTTATCCGAGAACCATTGTACATGAGTACAATGAGTACTCAGTACATGTTACCGTGACTGCATGTTGTGTGGGACCTATGCAATGTGACCCGCTACTGCGATCACCCATAAGGCACGCTTGTACGCTTAATGAGGATGTGTCTCTAAGTATATAGTGCGCTTTCGAACGAACTTTGTTCCGATCATACATTAACATATGGTCGACATTTTGTCTCTATATAGTGCGAAAAAACACTATATAGAGACAGTGCACTTTATAGAGAAATATAGTGCGGTGTCTCTATATAGTGCGATTACCGACCTGAATCTTTCGATGAACATATTAAATCGATCGGAGGAAATTGATTCAGGCCAGTAACAAAGGCGAAAATCTAAAATTTAAACCCCTCCAAAACACCTTGATTCAAACCCCATTACCTTTTATAACATTTTTAATACCTTTTTGCGATTTTTATATCGACCAAAAGCTGGGGGCTGTCCCAATTTAATGGCTTGAAGTATAGAGGTAAAAGGCCGATTAAAAGACAGCAATAGAAATTTATTTCCCAACAGCGTGGCGTCATGCTTTCATGGTGACGTGCAAGCCCACATGCACATGGGTGCATTGGGCGCATGGTTGTGGATTTGGGATTGGTACAGAATTAGCCGCTGACAAAAGATGAAGTTCTGTTCTGCGTTCTGGTACAACTCTTGGTTGGAGATCCAAAATGAAGCCAAGTCAAGCAGTAGAACAGCAGCCATATCTGCAGCACACTTGTCCTTTATTTGTCACCATATGTCTTCTCCTTCGTTGTCATACGCCTGTACAGTAATGAAAGTTATTAAAATTGATGGTATGAAAATATACTAATGTCCTGTATATGATGGTAACCCTTTTCAACCCCCTCGATTTTAATTTTGGAGAAATCAAGTTACCTATGTAATAAATCCCCTGAAACTTTGAAAATTTGACAGTGGTAACGTTGACCAATCTCAAACCCCGCGTAATTTCTTATACTTTACAAACATTGGTAGGTACAATGGGGTTTGCAAGTATGGGAGCCCGGGAATAGGGGACGCATTAATGCTCCCCTTATTCCCGGGATCACAAATTACAGAGTTCACCGTACGAAGGCTTCCCCTAAACCTGGGATCACCTCTAATCACAGACCCCCCTGTACACTGCTCCCCTTAATCTAGGGCTCCTCCGATTTCCCGGGGCTCACCTCTATACCCGGTCTCGCCCATACCAGACTCACCCTATAATTGCCGGGCTTCACCATACTAGGCCCCACCGAACCTCGGGCTTCACCAATGCCTTGGGATAACCCCGATACAGAGGCTCACCCGTACCAGGCTCATCTTATTGCCGGGCTTCGCCATACCAGGCTCCACCGAACCTCGGGCTTCACCAATGCCTTGGGATAACCCCGATACAGGGGCTCACCCGTACCAGGCTCACCCTTACCTTGGGCTTCACCATACCAGGCTCCACCGAACCTCGGGCTTCACCAATGCCATGGGATAACCCCGATACAGGGGCTCACCCGTACCATGCTCACCCTTACCTTGGGCTTCACCATAACAGGCTCAACCGAACCTCGAGCTTCACTGATGTTCTGGGCTCACCCTTCAACATGGGATCACCCCTACCAGGCTCACTTTTACCTTGGGCTTCACCATAACAGGCTTAACCGAACCTCGGGCTTCACTGATGTTCTGGGCTCACCCTTCAACATGGGATCACCCATACCAGGCTCACCCTTACCTTGAGCTTCACCGAACTTGGCTACACCTTATCCCGGGCTTCACCATAGCTTGGGCTCCCCCACACTTACATAGGCTCCCCCTTCCAACTCGGGCTCACATATGATAACTCGGGCTCCCCCATACTTACTTGGGATCCACCTTCCAACTTGAACTCCCCTATACTAACTCGGGCTCCCCCATACCACCTCGGGCTCCCCCTTATTAACTTGGGCTCCCCATTCTAACTCGGGCTCCCCCATACCAACTTGGGCTCCCCTTTATTAACATGGCCTCCCCAAACCAACTTGGGCTCCCATATACCAATTTGGGCTCCCCATACTCCCATACTAACTCGGGCTCCCCATACTAACTCGGGCTACCCCATACTAACTTGGGCTCCCCCTATCTAACTCGGGACCCCCCACACTAACTCGGGCTCCCCCATATTACCTTGGGCTCCCCATACTACCTTGGGCTCCCCATACTACCTCGGGCTCCCCCATACTAACTCGGGCTCCCACGTGCAGTTCGGGCTCCCCCATACAAAGTACAAACTTGGGCTCACCCGTTCTGTTTGGGCTCTCCCATACCAACTTGGGCTCCCCAAGGCTCAGGTGCTGTTCAGGCTCCCCATACCAACTCTGGCTCCCCATACAAACTTGGGCTCCCCCCGTAATGTTCGGGCTCCCCCAAACCAAATTGGGCTCCCCCGTGCTGTTCAGGTGGGCTCCCCCATGCTGTTCAGGCTCCCCATAACTTTGGGGTTCTGTTCAGTATTTGGAGTGCTTTTTCAGGCAAAAAGGATTAAAATTTTGGGCTCCCCAAAGTCCAAAAATAGGCATTTTGGGGCTCCATGGATGCATGGAAATTTGGCAGCTCTAACAGTGTGTTGGGGTCTGAATTGGTATGGGGGCTCCCCAAAAGCACGGGGAAGCCCATAGTTGGTATGGGAGCCCTCGTAGGCCCAACAGCATGGGGGAGGCCTGAAAGGGGTTATTATGGGGAGCCAATGTTAGTTTGGGGAGCCAAAGGCTAAGGGGGAGCCCAAGTTGGTATGGGGAGCCTGAGTTGGTATGGGGGAGCCCGTACGGGGGAGCCTGAGTTAGTATGGGGGAGCCTGAGTTAGTATGGGGGAGCCCGAGTTAGTATGGGGAGCCCGAGTTAGTATGGGGAGCCTGAGTTAGTATGGGGAGCCTGAGTTTGTATGGGGAGCCTGAGTAATAGTATGGGGAGCCTGAGTTAGTATGGGGGGCCCGAGTTAGTATGGGGAGCCTGAGGTAGTATGGGGGAGCCCAAGTTGGAAGGTGGATCCCAAGTAAGTATGGGGGAGCCCGAGTTATCATATGTGAGCCCGAGTTGGTAGGGGGAGCCTATGAAAGAGTGGGGGAGCCAAAGCTATGGTGAAGCCCGGGATAAGGTGTAGCCAAGGTCGGTGAAGCCCAAGGTAAGGGTGAGCCTCGTATGGGCGATCCCATGTATCTTGGTGAGCCCAAGTTATGGTGAAGCCCAGGATAGGTGGAGCCAAGTTCGGTGAAGCCCAAAGTAAGGGTGAGCCAGGAGCCTGGTATGGGTGATCCCATGTTGAAGGGTGAGCCCAGAACATCAGTGAAGCCCGAGGTTCGGTTGAGCCTGTTATGGTGAAGCCCAAGGTAAGGGTGAGCCTGGTATGGGTGATCCCATGTTGAAGGGTGAGCCCAGAACATCAGTGAAGCCCGAGATTCGGTTGAGCCTGTTATGGTGAAGCCCAAGGTAAGGGTGAGCCTGATACGGGTGAACCCCTGTATCGGGGTTATCCCAAGGCATTGGTGAAGCCCGAGGTTCGGTGGAGCCTGGTATGGTGAAGCCCGGCAATGAGGTGAGCCTGGTACGGGTGAGCCCCTGTATCGGGGTTATCCCAAGGCATTGGTGAAGCTCGAGGTTCGGTGGGGCCTGGTATGGTGAAGCCCGGCAATAGGGTGAGTCTGGTATGGATGAGACCGGGTATAGAGGTGAGCCCCGGACAATCGGAGGAGCCCTAGATTAGGGGAGCGGTGTATAGGAGAGATTTCATAAGAGGATATCCCATGTGTAGGGAAAGCCTGGATACGGTGAAATGAACTCTGTAATTTGTGATACCTAGAATAGGGGAGCCGGTGTAACCGAAACGGATACATGGGCTCCCATAACTTGCCAACCCCATTGATCTGACAAAAGAAAGTTCCAAAATTTCAACGTTAAATATCTAAATATGGCCAATCCATGAAAACAATTAGTAGGCTGGCAAGTCAAGTTACAAAAACGCTGATAAACAAGAATGAGTCAAGTTGATCAATAAAAGATGTTTGCCACAGTTAAGATTGTTAAAAATCGCAATTTGTCATACGCCTCTTTTCCCCGTGCAGTTCTTGAGTTTACTTCATATGTAGAGATGCCTGATGCGGTGTTATGGAGATGACATTGTAAACCTAAGCTCAAGAAGTCATCATTATTTACCGAACTATAACTGGATCAGATAGAGTGGGAAGTCGATGAATCACAAAATGATTATTGAAACTATCATTCAAAGATTTAATCTTTAACTTTTATGATGGAATTTGGGGCATTCTGAAATGCGGTACTAGGTCCACTTTTTGTTGACAGGCTCTGAACAGGTTGCGATGGGTTTTTGACAATTCAGACGCTGAAAGGTTTTGGACGGGTTTACAGAAAATTTTGTATGGGTTTACAACAGATCTTCCACAAGGTTTTCGATATTTTTTGGTTTTTACATGCAACTCTGTGACAGGCTTCGGACGAGTTGGCCACATTTTGCAACAAACGTCGCGAAAGATTTTGGACAGGTTTGTGACTCGTTTTGGACAGATTTTACCTATGCATTTTTGAACTGGATTTGACTGGAAATTCAACTTGTATTTGATCTGATGTGTTTTTAATAGAAAATCTTTGCTTAAGCAGGGAAAAAACTAAATAATATCGTTTGGGTTTGAGATTTGAAATATATTTGAACTGGATTTGTCTGGAAATTGCAGGAGGTCTAATTTGGAATATCCGAAATATTTGACTCGGTTTATAGTTGTGAGCACGTTAAAGAGTCAAAGAATTGCCGTCCGTTGCAATTTCACTTTGGTTGGAATCTAAAATTCTTTCATAGTTGCATCCTTTACTTCAAAATAGAATTTGCTCAAATATGGATCAATGTTATGAAGTTATTTAAATTCATAATCATACAACAAACAACAATAAAAAAGGAAAAATATGTTTTATTACATGCATATCAATAACAATAATAATATGTGAATTCAGGCTGAGAGATCACCACTGGGAAGATAAGAGATGTACCCGAAGATATTTCTAATCAATTGTAGGTATCTTAAAACGGCCCTTGAAAGGAGGTTGAAAAAGAAAACGAATAAATCGACAAAAGAATTTGACATATCCTTATGTGGTATTAACAATTAGGTACGAGAATATCGCAATGTGATTTCATACTTTCATAAGTTCATAGCAACGACTCAACTTGAACAATGCAAAATAAAAATCGACAGCATTTGATATATTCCAAAATAACTTCAGTTTCCTCTTGAACTGCAATAAAGTAATTGATAAAATCAGGAACAGAAATGCACTAGTTCTAGTTGCAAGAATAAAATGGGAAGTTTCAATAATGAATAATTCTAAGATTCTACGCCTTGAGATCCATCACAAAATTGAAAGAAAATTCAGCTAAACCGGCCAGAAAACAAGAGACGAGAAGTTCGTTATTAAGATTCACAAAGCATAAGCATTAAGCATGACACAATGACGAGATTCCACTTTCGAGAATGGTTCAAATACAGAGAAATCTGATAAGTTTTAAATTCCACATAATAAATCCAAATTTGGAATAACGCTGAAGTGAGCCGTCCAATGTAGCGGAGGAGCACTGTACTGAGCAGTCACAGAGTCCATCACCATGGTGATGGAATGACTGAGTAAAATTCAGTTTCATTAAATAATAACGAACGCGCGGCGCTATTTACTGGATTTGAAATTGCCACATGCTATGTGACATGTGTCCCTGTTTGTCCCTTTTCTTCGTAAGACAAGTCACCGTGCGCCACTGTTCATGGATAAGAAGCTTATCCATTGTCATTGTGCTAGACGTTGTCGACCCCAGCCCCTCGCGCGCGCCCAGAATGGAAGAAAAATATGGGGCAGACTCGGAAAGATTTGGGGCAGACAACGTTCGGCATTGCTAAACACGTATATCCCTGTTTGCGTTGCGCGGCGCGCTTCCCGCGCCGTAGGAAAGTGACGCGCGCGTAAACACACCTATGCGGGCTTAGGAACGTTTGGCAATGAAAAGCGATTTACCAGAATCGAAATAACGCGCACGGCGGCGCCGCGGCTAATTGCTAAAAACGTATATCCCAGTTTGCGTACACACACCTATGCAATGCGGGCTTAGGAACGCCGCGGTGCGTGCAGCACCAGAGGTCCACGTCCGCAGAATGTCGCCAGCGCGGCGCATCGCTTGTATGACGTTGGCATGGCAGACCCTCACGTTGTCTCTGATTCCTAAGCCCGCATAGGTGTGTGAACGCGCGCGGCGCTTCCCTACGGGACACGTTCTGGGGAAGCGCGCCGCGCAACGCAGACAGGGATATACGTGTTTAGCAATGTCTCTGAGTTTGGGCGCGCGCAAGCATGCGGAGGGGGCCATGGCCAGGCAACGCCTGGCAAAGTTTTTTGACTCAATCGATCTTGACGAAAGTTTAATAATATAAGCTATTGGTTTGCCCTTTTTTCCACAGTACTTTTTTGTACTTTAGGTCCAATTGTAGTCTATTGAATCATAGATACAGTTATGTGACATTTGTTGGTGCAGTTTAATCAGAAATAGGACGCTTTGAGTGGTTACAAACATCTTCAATTGTGATATTTCAATGAATATAGTCATACATTCTGATAAGTTTATTGGTTAGAATAATGTAAGGTCAAAAATAATTTATCTATTTATTTACAATAGCCTTAGTTCTGCGGCTTGATTAAAAAGAGGCTGTATCTGTTCTACAAAGAAGATAATAGCCTTACAACCTTACCTTCCAAAAGAAAAAATCCCCTCGGTTACACCTTTCCAAATCCCCTCACTTTCAACCAAAATTTTTCATGTTTCCTAAGGCTCCCCTAAGTTTGAAAGATAATAGGGCCTGCTCACTTTTCTCACAAAAGCACTAACAATTAACTTGAAGTGCAAGGCAATTTTTGATTCAGAATCCCTACTGTCCCTTTCTAGGCGCGCAGGCGAAATTTTTGAAGGTTTTACATCTGAGACTGTGTGTAAGATGAATTAAGTAACATAATTTGATCGCAATTCACTGTTCACAACAGCTCGCGGCAGGCGAAAATTTTCAAGGTTTTACCTCTGAGACTTCGTATGGGATCAATTCAAAAATGATTTGATCACAACAGCCTGCCGCAGGCGAAAATTTTCAAGGTTTATTGCACAAGAATCTGCCTCTAAGATCAATTTGGTAATGAATAATTTGATTACAACAGTCCGCTGCAGGCGAATTTTTTTAAGTTTCACATTTCTGGGTGTGTCTAAGACTGAAGGTGAAAATTTTCAAGGTTTTACCTCTGAGACTTCGTATGGGATCAATTCAGTAGAATGATTTGTGTCTGTAGGTGAAAATTTACAAGGTTTTACCTCTGAGACTTCGTATGGGATCAATTCAGTAGAATGATTTGTGTCTGTAGGTGAAAATTTACAAGGTTTCACATCCGAAGCTGAATTTTGAATGATGAAAGTGACAGAACACTCTCACTTCTTCCAATTCGATGAAAATGTAAAAAAGAGAAAAACCAATCAAAAATAGCACTGGTTCTGGGTGAACCCATTAGGGACTTCAACAATTCAATATGTATTTAGTCATCTGCATACTAAAATACGACCACTGAATCGCAGATACGCCTCTTGTCCTTGTGTAAATTATGTTAACTGGCCCACCTAACCAATCAGTTGGTAGCTGGTGGGTACAGAAGGTAAGAAATTACCCGTACTCTCCATACTCAACACTTTGATTGGCAATGTATGTAAGTGAATTTTTCCTCTGTCCCCCCAATTTTGCCTAGTACAGTAAATTTAATTAGTACTGGTCGACTGTGTGAATGAGTAATGATGACCTTGACGGTTCATCCAGAACTGAACGTAATACCATTTTACAATAATTTCTTATTGCCAAAAGAGAATAAACCCATTAATTATTTACTTAAGTATCATAAGTTATGGTTATATGGTATGCAACGAATTCCTTCAAATATAATTATTTACATAAGTACTTGTATTATTATCAAGAGAACCCTATGAATTAGAAGATATATTTTGTTTTAGAAGGATATGATCGAGCAGAGTTCTAAAGTGTGTATATATAGGGCAAAGCCATACCAACTTCAGTATGTTCCCTATAATATAACAAATGCAGGCTGAACAAAATCATATATAGGTAATAACCATAACTTAAAATGTCAAACTATCTAAAGGTGATATTGAATTTGTAAATTACTTTTCACATTTAAAGTAACATGATATGCAATCAAGAAATCAAGTACCTATTAAATAATTAACCAACTATATTTTTGATATGAAAAAGGAAATTCATGATATATTCATATAAATTTCTGTAATGTGTTTGAGTAAAATAAAATTTTTCGTTTTCCTTAAATTTTTGTTTTCCTTGAAAAGGCTCTCATTCAAAAGATTGCAGGGTTAAAAAATGCCCTCGTGCAAATGATAAAAGTGAGGGCTCAAGTAAAAAAAAGTGAGGGCTCAAGTGAGGAATCAGTAAACACTCCCTCTTTACAAGTTGATACTGAAAGGCTCTCATTCAAATGATGAAAGTGAGGGCCCACGTGAGAAAACACTTACTTGTTTCAAGTTGATAGGAAAAGGCCCTCATTCAAATGATAAAGTGAGGGCCAAAGTGAGACAACACTCTCACTTCATCGAAATTGATAGAAAATGCTCTCACATCTCTTAAATTGATGGAATTGGGGCCTTCATTTTGGGCTCTGGTTCACGCACAAGTAAGTTTGTCAAAATCCCCTCACTTTTGATAAAAATCCCCTCGGTTACAGTGTAACCCGTGCAACCCAACTTTGGAAGGTAAGCTTACAACATTTGCTTTCTTTAATCTTTCTATTGCAATTGTCAAGGAATTTTAGCCAAATAAAGATTCATTATTGCTGAGGGCATTGGCCACTGCCCATATTTGAAAACTTGATAGCCTTGGAGTCCATTAAATAGTGTAAGGCTTTTAATTCTTTTGAAATAGATAGGAAGAATATGGTTATTGTAAATGTTTTGGGCTTTGGTTGTGTCTGTGAAACTGCTGGGGCAATGCTATCTTTTTCAAAGAGAAACTCATTGGGGGTGTAGTACTACATGTTGGTGTGTTATCATACCAGTTTCATGTACTTTTGTGATGGGATTTCATGAAATTGATATTTGGCACTAAGAGGAACTGCAGAACTTTTGCAACTGTACCTCAAAATTTATGGGGCTTGTGTCTAACTATTAGGTGGTATTTCATGATACAAATTTTGATTTGGTAATTATGATGAGTATGACGTATGTGATAGGATGCTATTAGAAGAATAAGAAAAATAATACCTTTAACCAGCCCCTAGTTCAATTCAATGTTAAATTAAAGCAGATTATGGTAACTAAGTTCCAAAAGGGTTAAATGGGAAAAATTCACAGAGAGGGTCATTAGATAGTGTATAACACATTTATCGTCAATTGAGGCAATGGGAGATGTCCATCTTTTAGCCAGATCTTATCCAGATAATACTGTCAAGGATTTCATCGAGAAGTTAGTGACCATTTTTGTTTTATTTCGTTTAATTCAAATCATAAATATGTTCATTTGCATGTAAAAAAACTCACCCATATACCTCTTCAAAGCTGCAGTTGTATTTTGGAATATTATGCCCTAACAAGCTTTAATCAAGGTGAGCCAGGATGTTGCCAATAGCCTCAGACTTGTGAGCCAAATGAGCTACATTTTTTAAATGACTGCTATTTGTCCATCATGTGGCCACTGGCTGGGGCAAGAATTATCCTGAAAATTTTGATTTATAGTACATTTGCACAAAATGCACAATTGTAGCCTTTATGGTGTTGAAGGGTTAAGCCTTGGCATTACTTTAAATGTATGGATATCCCTGAATTAATGAAATGATTTATCTTAATTGCAGTTCATTCACTGCTCCTTCATAACTGGTGTCCAAATTTCAGGCTTAGAAATCATAATGTGATCAGTGATGCTGAGAAACAAGGATAAGTTTTTTGTTGACAAAATAGAATTATTAATATTGGTATATTTCATGAAGAGTATGTAAATAAATTTAACATGAGCCATTGTTATTCTTGGATGAAACACATTAATTATACTCCATTTCATCTGTGAACAATTTCATCAATCAATCGAAATAGATGATCCAAAAGTAATGTTAGAATAAATGAAAACCTGTTGCAGGGTTCTACTTAGAGCTGTGAAAAAATATCCATCAAAATTTGATTATTCATGATTATATAAGAGATACGATAGTAATACCATATATTTTGCAGAGTTTTTGGTTCACTGCCTGAAGTTGTGCAGTGTGCAGCAGTAAAGTCTTACATTGTCTTTTTGCTGAAAGATGGTCGCATCTGCCGCTACCGCTATAAGATCAAGACAGAAGCAAGTAGTGGAAGTTCCAGTAAGTACACCACATACCCTGATGAAGGAGATGGGGGAGGACGCAGCTCTAAGGCACAGAAAAAGGATCCAGAGAGCAGCAGCTGGGACGCCTCAAATGGGCCTGACAATATCTTACCTAGCATGAGGTGACTAGTCACAGTTGATGGATAAGTCAAGTCCTTAATCCATCTTAATTCAAAAATTCAAATCATATACACTGGGAACATTGAATGTGAAATTCTTTGTTGAATTAATTGCAAACATTTCCAAGGAGCGGCAGAGGCTACAGAGATATGTCACGGTCTGTATTAGATCATATGAATATTTGTATTTTGAAATTTGTACATTGATACCATACATTCTTTGTATGAATGTACATCAGATTGATGAGACCGATACTGTGTGTGCCTATAAGCAGGGTACATGAGTACTAAGTAGGTATTATAAAACATGGTCCATAATATCTAACAAATAGCCCTCCCTTCTCTCAAGTTACAGATAGGTCTAACACATATTATCTAGTGTCTAGCTCCCTGCCTACTGTATCTCCTTCGCAGGACTCTCAGGAGGCTGTTTTCCCAGAGACGAGGGAGGCGGGGTACTCTGGTGAGGACCCGTACTCCTGCTGGCAGGTCCTGGCTGGCCTTCAGACCTACAGTCCCTGCTGCAGAGGTAATACATAGTGGAGCGCGTTACTGCGTGAACAAACCAAATATTATGAAACGTTTCATGAGTGCCCAGTGCATGTAGCTGGCACAGATCATTACTGAATAAATCATACTTGATTATTAATTAATTCCGCAGGTTCCAGAAGAGTCGATCCAGCAATGTCAGATGGTGTTGCAAGGGAAGAGCCGGGCAGCTATAGTGAAGGAGCTGCAGAGAACAGGGCTGGATGTGAACGAGGCTGTCAACAACCTGCTGAGCAGGGATGATGATGAAGGGGATGAGGAGGGAGACTCACTGGTGGTGTCAGGAGACGATGTGGTGTCCTGGTTTGACAGTGGTCAGTGAGGCTTTCAATCATTACTTTAATGCTTTGAAGTTGATCATTGATCTCAACAGCATCCAGAATCCGCAATACGAATCCCCAATATAAATAACTCTTGTTTTATCTCCCCAATAACACGTATCTATGAATCCCCAATAGCACATGTATCTCCTCTCTCAGGTGTAGAGGACGGTATAGACCTAGACTTCCTATACCCTGAGAGTGAGGCTGTTCCCATAAACTTCTCTCAAGTCCGGGGAGGCAGCAGCAGCTCGGCTCCTGCCTCAGCCTCTTCCACACCTGGCAGGAACATCCTCCTCAACAGACGCGCCTCTTCAACAGACCTCCCCCGCCCCCCTCAACATCAGCTGCTACTCCTCCACCCCCGCCTGATAGGTGACAAATGTAATCCCTTAAAGCAGAATCTGATGAGGTTCTAGTGTGTGATATTAAATCGATTGAAAACTCGGTATTAGAGTGTAAAGTATGTGATATTTCCTCCTCTCTCTCTGGCTATTAAATCTCCCTCATCTCTCTATCCTCCCCCGCAGCATAACACGTCCTGCCCGGCCGGGCACTAGTCGCGGTGTCCCCTCCTCCTCTTCCTCTTCTTGGGATACATTCTCCTCCCTGCTCAGAGACAGACGCCCCCTCAAAGACATGATCTCAGATAGGAGACCCGCCCAGCCACCTACTGAGTCTAAGACTGATAACTGGGTAAGGGCTATTCGTTATAAGACTGATAACTGGGTCAGTGAACTATTAGTGCTTTCTTAAATACCGGGGTTTCTCTGTGCGTTAATTGAAAGGAACCTCTCTCCTGGGCCCTGGCCTAACCTCGCCCCCCAATAACCCTCCTCCAACCCCCACTAACCCCCTCTTACCCCCACTAACTCCCTCTAAAGCCCCACTAACCCTCATCTTACCCCCACTAACCCCCTCACCCACACTGGCACACTAACCCGCTCTAACCCCCTCCCCCACTCTTAGCCCCTCTAACCCCTTCCCCTGCACAGCCTGCAGTTCCTGAGGAAGAATCAGACACCCAGGAGACTGAGGTGGTGTGTGACGATGTGGAGTGGTTCAGACCAGAGGGAGAGGTAAAGTTCACCCTGATTGGGGCCATGTCCTCCTGTCTTCTAGCTGTAGACACAGAGGGGAAGCTTCATCAGTGGTTCTGGGATGAAACTCTCGAGTACATGCATGTGAGTTACATTTACTGAATAGTTGATTATCATTAATAATTTATATGACATCAGATCATGATATGAAATGTTTCCTTCTGACAGTTTGTTGATCGTGAACCAAATCAAGTTGAATCCAGCTGAACATCATCTTACAAATCCCGAAGTGATTAATGTGATTAACACGACCCCTCGTGTCAGGAGGAGCAGAGAATGGGAGAGGGGGTTGGAGTGCCAGCCCTCTCAGACAAGAAGATAGCCCACCTAGCTGTGTCCCTGTCTCGAGCTACTATTGTTACTGAAGACAACCAAGTTGCGGTCCTGGTGGATCCCAACTTCCCGGACATTGCCGAGTTCATCCAGGTATAACCACGCACACACTTCTAAGAATGAAAATGTTTACTTAAAATTTACGAACTTAAACGATACGTAGTATATCATTGTTTAATGTTTTGTTTGGACGGAATAGGCAGTCTTGAAACTTCCCACACCACTGGCTAGCTAACCACCTAGTTGGTGGTGATTGTTTATGATTGCTAAAGAATCTGTTAGACCACGATTCACTGATTTCACTAACCCCCCTTACTACTACTAACTACTTTTTCCTCAATTCTAACCCCTTCCCTTTCAGATGCCCTGCAGGACGTTCCCTGAGCTTCAGAACGCACAGATAAGCAGCGTGATAAGTACAGACTTCTTCAGTGTCATATCTACCAAGCAGGGACAGCTCTACTGGTTGTAAGTCACCGAGGGGATAAGGGAATTTTAGATGGTGGTTAAGTAGATGTTCACTTTTTCGAGAATCTGGAATGGTCTATAAACCTCTAATTTGATCATGTCAACTGTCAAGTTCATCTGGGGAGTGATTGGGACTGGTAAAAATTTCTATCCGTATGAATTGTCTCTATATTCTTTGACGAAGTAAACAGTACTGTCTTCCCTCCCAGCGGTAGTTACCCTGTGAAGAGCGATAGTAAGAGCGGAGGTAAGAGTAAGAGTAAAAGCACTGCCTCCTCGGCCCCCTCTCAGTCCAAGAACAACAAGGAAATACAAGTCGGCAGCAAGGTACAGTGTTTAGAACTGTGGTTTAGTATGTTTTTAGAAGTTATTTGGTTTGCTGATTTCATTACAAGCTTTGGGCAGTCATCGTCTTCAGCAGCTCTCCTCATGACCCATCTTCATTCCATACAATAAGTAAATTAAAATAGATGAGCGTGCTCAATGTTTATTTCCCCAATTCAACTTACATCCCTCTGCTAAATTCCTAAGCTGTGTCTTCAACTAACACACCCCCTCTTAAGGTTTGCCTGAACCGCCGTCCCCTCTACCACCGTGGAGCAGTAGGTTACGCAGTACAGAAAGGCATGATAAGTCAGGTGGTGCTAGTGGATGATGTGTGGGAGAGCACTAAAGAGGCTAGGTTTGAAAGCATGCACAAGCCTGGGGAGGATCCTGTCGTGCTGCCCCTATCCTGCTGTGTCATCGTACAGGATAGGAGATTCAGTCTTGAGTTTAAAGTCCTTCCTTCCTCTTACGGAGAGCTCGAAGTCCTAAATTAATTGCTGGATTTTGTACTATATGCAATGCTGTCAGTTCTGATCAGCAAACCTTCATGTTACCACCGATCAACGTAGATACTGATTCTAAATCCCTTAGAATTATCAAAGGACCCTTGGTCCTTTAATAATTCAAGAGAATTGGCACTGCTCAGGATAACCCTCGTAACCCTAACCCACTGAACAGGATAATGGACCTCCAGTACACGAGGTAGTGAAGATAGACGGTAAGTTCGCTGCTGTGTCCCCTGCCTCACTTATGAAAGACACAGACACAGACCCAGCAGAACTCATCAAGAACTGCAGGTCAGAAATATTTTATACCACCTTATCACCATCCTTGGTCATATAAGGGCGGAATGCTTTCTAGGGTCAGTTCTGGAGCCAAATAGATAATCCCTTTCTGTTTCTTGAGATATTGAGTAAGCACTTAACCTACTAACTGCGTGTAGAGGGAAATTTCCCCACGATAGTTTGTATTTTAGATGAAATTTGAGTCCAATGGCACTACCAAGGTTAGGATAAAACGCATCTACGTCTATACATTGCTGGCTTCTAACACTTATACATTCCTTAACTTTTACCTGGAATCTCGACTGTACGTCTTTCTGAGAATTCTAGATTTCGAGTAAGCAGCTGGCGCAAAGGTCTCCCCGACTCTCGCCGTTATGTGTTTGTATTTGGTATGCCCAGTGCTGTCGTTAACCATCTCAGGCAGTCTCTGCAATTATCTCGACATTCTCTCTCGATCTGTTCAATATTCATGGCATCATGGAAATTCAGGGGACAGATACCAACGCTTCTATTGAAAAGACATCGCATAAATCAACATACATAGCCCCTTTGCCAGTATATAAACAGTGAAAGGCTACCCTATAAAGGTTACAAAGTAGTTAGCTCATGTTATTTCCACAATTTTCAGGTTGCTGAAGCTAGAAGACATTCACTGTGTAGAGGAGCAGCACACGTCTGATGCCCCCAACCCTCTGACTCTCAACAAACTAGATGTTCCTAGCACTTTAGTAGCTGTGACAGCCACCAACAGAGGCATTCAGGTACACTTTCTGAAACTGGAGAAAATGTGCCAATTTTTGGGCAAACAAAATCTCAAACATTTGAAAATGTAAAGACGCTATTGAAAAGGTAGAGAGGATATTGGATGTACCCCACTTTTATTTCATGAGGGTGGCCACTTTCAAAATTTCCTGTTAATTTTCATTTCTGTTAGACCAGCTGACAAGAGACACTGTTTTTCAAAATATCTAACGTAAGGATTAGATTTCAAATGTAATTTCGACTGTCTTAAAAATGGTTTTAAATTCAAAATACGCAAGTGTGATCACTGATCATGTTTCACAATATGTGTGTGTTTTTAAGGTAACACAACTGAGTAATGGCCAGTGCCTGTCACATGCAGACCATTTGGTACCAACATGATGTAACATGTAAAACTAGGGTTTCTATGTGCTAATCTGGCTGTCAAATCGGCACATGTATATTTTATACATTCAAATTTCAATAGAATTAATTGTCAGTTTAAAGAAAATGTTAATTCTAGTAAAAAGAAATCATCTGTACTCCTTGCTGATGGAACTTTCAGGTTACGCATACATTTCATAGACCTATTTATGGATTCTAGTGCGTAGTTTGATGTGTTTACTTCAGTTTAAATATTGTAGATATATCATTAAGTCATTACTCCTAAAAACTCCAGTCATCAGCCCTTGTTACTGTTTACTAGTTTACATCTTCTCTTCATATGTTGTCTTATCATCTGTATTGGATGTTGAATACTGACCGTGTTTTCATCATAGTATTTAGAGCTTTAGAAAAGCACTGGTTGCAACATTGACTTTCTGACTCGCGTAACATTCCAGGCACATACAATCAGGCACATTGAAGTGCCTGTATATCAGGCACTTGTATCTCTAATCTCAGGCACTTGTCAGTGTACACCCCACTTTTCAGGCACTTTTATGCTTGTATTTTTAGGCACTTATCATGTCATTCTCAGGAACTTGTATCTCAGACACTTATACACGCCCCTTTTCAGTTTTCAAGGACATACGCCGCTTTTCTGGCAATTGATTTAATACTTGTATTTTTCAGGCGCTTATCCAAGGTTCACAGAGTATGAAGTTAGTTCAGTACACCCTGCCGAACACTAAACCTCACTCCCCTGCCGTCTTCCCTCAAGACTCATTTCCCTATCTGAACAGGAAACATCTCAAACTACACGCACTACCTACCGAGAGCAAGGTCAGTTACAGTGTAAATCGCACACGGTTTACAGTCTAAATCTGTTCTGTATAATGTACAGTGTACAATGTACATTGTTAAGTGAAGGATTTGGTGATTACTTTTGACATTTACGAGATTCCCTAAACCCTTCTGGTAAAAGGGATTCACTGCGTGAGGGTGCGTGACCCTAATAAGAGTGTGCGTAAGTCAAAGACTACTCCTAAGTCAGTTCAGAATTGTTGCAAGTTACGAAAAATCCTACGACTACTCTGGAGGGTCTTACGAATACTCTTGACCCATTTCTCCTTAATAAGTTGATGATAGAGTTGGACTTTTTGGCACGGTATTTTATGACACATTTTGAGTTTAGAGGCATAGAGCATTCCGGCTCCTGAGTCCGACCTCCAAATTTATCACATCATCCACATTAAACAATTTCATTCATAGCGAAATGATTTGAAAATGATGATAAAACGTTAAATGACAGCCTCCTGCGTTACTTGAAACGATGATTGTATACAAATTTACATGCCTCGATATGCTTGTATTCATCAAGTCACAATGATTGCCTTTCATTTTTATTCTATTATTGAGGTTAGGTCAGTCATGATGCTCGAGATGGAAAAAAGTACAAAAATTTGTTTGCCATCTGTAAACGATCACGAGTAATATGGATCAGTTGTCATGCTTATGTGAACTACTGGACTATCAAGACAGCGATCATTATTGAACTTGAATGTGTAGTTCATACATCTACGGCCAAATACTGCAAAGGTTCAGGTCTCAGGAGCATGAATTTTTCAACGCTGATTGAAAATGAATAAAAGAATCGAGGTACGTTCACAGTTCACTGAAACTGTTCAATGTACATCATTGCTCAAGCAAAAACTGTTATAGGTACGTATAACATCACATTTAGATCAAATGGGAAGGTAAACGGGCTATAAAGACAATCGAAGCAATATCATGCCTAATCACGTTTCATGTTATCAAATCGGAAATAGCCAATATCATGGACAACTCAAAATGTACCTACCTATAACAGAACCGAACGTTCCCAAAATTAAGATGTATTTTACTTTGGGGGGGGTCCACCGGCCAACGGCCATCGGCCAATTGGCCGAAATTGGAAATTTTTTAGTCGGTTGGCCGGTTGGCCGTTTTTCTATTTTTGATATTTACCGCTCTTTAGGGGGGTCCAATCAATAGTTCTAAGAACACATCTGAGTACATCTGAGAAGACACTAACATCAAAATACCGAAAAAAGTGCGAAATTTAAGATAATTTAGCTCATTTTCGTACAGTCTACTACTTTAAGCAACTCAAAGACCAGGATCATCCTACTGTTAACATCTCAATAGGTTCACTAAGAGGTATTGAATTTGTTCCAGTGGCCGGGAAATTACTGGAGTGCTTGAAAGGAAAATCTACTTGCATGAGGGCTCTTTAATTCTGATGAAAGGGCTTGCCAATTAAGACTGCGGCAGAGTCCTGTAAGGAATCGCTCACCCTGAGCTAAAGTTGCCTTTCCAGAATTCTGTCAACCCCAAGGCCCTGCAACCAGTAAAATCCACTCCTGCTCCAACTTTCGGGGCCTTTTCACCACTAATATCACCTTTTCACAACTAATATTACCTCCTTCAACACCAGCGCTTCCTTCAGCTTCACCTCCTGCCTTCATTCTTCCACCGTCCTTCTTTCCAGTTCAGCACTCTAATTTAGCCATGAAAGTGCCCCTGCCCATCTAGAATCCAGTCTCCCTGCCTCATACTATAGTACCATGGATTCCTCAGCCCTGTCTCGCCTTATTACCTTGGCCTCCTCCTCAACTTCCTCATGATCAGCCACTGCTCCTCAACTTCGTTTTGAGTCTTCTACCCAGTGTCCGTCCTCCTCAGACTTTTCATCCTGTCTTGCAGCGCCTTCCCGCAATGGATTCCTTGTCCATCCCAATCGAGTGTTGCAGAAACCACCAACTCCCCCTCCTGCTGCATTCAGATCTATCCCTCTCCCTGGGTGCAAACCTTGGTGCCTTGAAGAATGGCTTAGCTTGCTGCTTGCATATCCTGGATATGATGCAGGGGCATAGCCAGATTTCTGAAACGGGGGTGGTGAGTTATATTCAAAACCTTTTTTATGATTTATTTTGCTGGCTCAAAGCTCTCATTTTATCAAAATGAACAACATTTTCATATCATCTGTCCAAAAAGGGGAGGCAGCTGCCTGTGTCGCCTCCCCTTTGGCTACTCCCCTGATATGATGGTACATCGGGTCCCCAAGCTACAACAGATCCCTACCTTGACCAGATAAGCAGATAGTTTCCCTCTATCTCTCTATTTTAGGCACCTCATCATTGGAGACTCCATGGTTAATGAGGGCCTCACTGTCACTGTACACATCTGCTAAGGGAGAATTCATCCTGACTAGGTGCTTCCTCTGCTCAGAGCACCATAAAACCAGTAAAGGACACTTGACCCCCCTGAACATTACATCCACTGACATTACACCGACACCCCCTACTTCAGTAATGAATTGCATGCCGCACTACACAAGATGCCTAAGCCTATCCTAGGAATCATTGCAATCTATTAAATGCCTTAGTACTTGGACTGCATAAACTATTTAGGACTGCTAGGCAAGGGCACGTGAAGTCATCCCTAGGCCATATATCCATGCAGGGAGACAGAGAATAAAATCGAGTGTTTCATACATGAACAGGAAATAGTTCCAGGCGTGGCAGGGAATCACGGATAAGACAATGACTATACTGGAATGGATTTAAAAGACTAAAAAAAGGAAGAACCTTACAGTAGGGATGGTCTACACATGAACTTATCAAGGGTTAAAACTACATATCCTAGACCATTAACAACTTTCAAAAGACTTATTTTCTTTGATTTCGGCAACATAAAACAGCATTATATGGGCAAATCCACGAAAACGAGGAAAAATTTTGAAATTTGAAATCATCAGTCCAGCAAAAAGCTTTGACTTCAAATGAAAGCTAAGATTTTCCTCTAAATGATGCAAAAACCGCATCAAAAAATATTGAAAGACCTCGATTTATGATTGAGTAGGGGCTACTTTTGGGACAATGTTCAGCCTCAATTAATGGCATTTTTGAATTATCATAAAGAATGCTTATATTTGTAATCAAGGGAATAATTTTTGCTCCATAGTGGACTTTTGATCTAGTTTGATTCATATTTTAATATGAATAATCGCTTTTCTAACTATTTTGAAGTGACGTTCAAAACTCTTTGGGGACAATTGATGTGTGCTATTTAACAAAATGATGCAAAAAAGTTTTGTAAAAGCCTTAATTATTTCCATTTATGCCGAAAACTCATTTTCAGCTGTTTGGATACTTTTGGTCGTCATGGCACATGTGTGAAAGCTAGACTGATCAAATTTAGACAATATGGCTTTGTGCGTTACGAACGTTACGAATGCACAAAACTTTTTTCCAATTTATTTTCAATGAAAGAAACTGCAAGAAATATCCATTTAATCAGAAAATTCTGTAATAACTTACAGATAAGGAATGTAAAGTAAATTTCAACTTAGAAAAGAATTACAAAGAAAATTTAGTATTTAGTCATTCAATCCCACATACATTAGAAAATCAAAGCATAAATCGATAAATTTTCTTTTCAGAACCTAAATGCTATCAAAAATGTATTCAGGGGTATAAGATATCAATGCCCTTGAGGAATTGTGCTTTAATGGCTCAAAAGTGATTTTTTCAAAATTTGCCACTTTGTGACACATGAAAAAACATCTTTTCTACTAGCAAATTCGAAAATCGTTGAATTTGGCCCTCTAATGATAGGGAATCGGCCATTATTCATCTTATAAAGTTGCTGGGTGGATACCAAGAGTGATCTTAACCCTGTCAGAAATGAAATATTCTGAGTATGACAGTAAAATCATAGAAAATTGATCCAATTTTTTTGCTACACTTTTGATGGCCTAATATGGACTGAAATTGACAGAACCACCAAGATTTTTTAGATTGAGGACCTGATTGCTCCTGCATCTAATTGAGGCCTAATATGTCAATAGAACAGTATATAAAATAGGTCTATTCACAGTGAGAGGAAAATTTGTGCATTAGTTTAGTCAGGCATTTTGTGCCTAAACAAATTATGAGCCTGGTAAAAGAAAAATGCATCAACCAATAAAAGCATTTTTAAAATTAAAATTTTTTATATTCTTCTATCATTAGAAACTAGTGAACCTTCGCTCACATTGGGAAATGACTTTGGGATCCCAAAATTCCGTCAATTGATTTTATTTATCCCGTCCCGTGCTTTTTTAAAACTTTTTGATGGGTAAAATTTTTCAGCAAAAATTTTCATTCAAAAAATCAAAGGGGTCAATGAATGTTTGAAGTTTTTCTTAAACAAGGGGAATTTGTGCTGTGGGTGACTTCAATTTCTGTTTTTACCCTTTTAATCCTCAAAATTGAGTAAAAAATGTTGGACGTAACGGGTTTGGAAAATGAAAGATGGAAGTTGGGCCTTCTTCAAGCACAAGGGCAAATTTTTAAATATTTCCCAAAGACCTGATTGAAAAATTTTACACCCCACCAATCAAAAATTTGCGGGAAAAAGTCGTTTTCGAAATTGTAACAACTTTTTCTCACAACTTTCAACTGTAATGCTTCTGGCCGAAACCAGGATGTGGGGAAAACGGCCAACCGCCAACGGCCACTGGCCGAAATGGCAAATTTTAAGACGGTTGGCTGTTATTTGCGGACCCCCCCCCCAGATTGAGAAAGAGGCCCTCAGTCTAGTGTGGGGTGTCAAGAAGTACCATAAGTATGTGTATGCCCGAGAGTTTACGTTGGTAACGGACCACAAACCGTTGCTGTTCATCCTGAAGGAGAACAAAGCTATTCCCGAGATGGGGGCAAGCAGGATACTGAGGTGGGCTGTCACGCTCTCCAGCTATCAATACAAGATTCAGTATCGAGCCACAGAGAAACACGCAAATGCTGACGTTTGCTCAAGGTTTCCACTGAAGACTCAAGAAGTTGAACCAGATAGAGAGGTGTCCGGCCTTTGACGAACTGAAGAAGGCCCTGGCGTCTCCAGCGGTCATTGTGCCCTACAACCCAAAGCTACCAGTGAAGATTGACACAGACGCTTCCAAATCTGGGATTGGAGCCGTGATCTCCCACGTGATGGAAGATGGGATGGAACGACCCATTGAATTCGCCTCTAGAACACTATCGTCAGCAGAGAGGAACTACTCACAGATTGAGAAAGAGGCCCTCAGTCTAGTGTGGGGTGTCAAGAAGTACCATAAGTATGTGTATGCCCGAGAGTTTACGTTGGTAACGGACCACAAACCGTTGCTGTTCATCCTGAAGGAGAACAAAGCTATTCCCGAGATGGGGGCAAGCAGGATACTGAGGTGGGCTGTCACGCTCTCCAGCTATCAATACAAGATTCAGTATCGAGCCACAGAGAAACACGCAAATGCTGACGTTTGCTCAAGGTTTCCACTGAAGACTCAAGAAGTTGAACCAGATAGAGAGGTGTCAGAAGTCCTCTTCAACAACTTCATGGACAAACCAGTGATTAACTTTAATTCTATCCGTAAATTTACAGGCAAGGATGTAACTCTGTGTAAGGTTAGGAAGTTAATCAGGGAAGGTTGGCCCATTAAGTTACTAGAGGATCAGGTTTATCTTAGACCCTATTTCAACAGACGACTGGAACTCTCGCTGGAACGAGATTGTATACTGTGGGGAACCCGTGTGGTTGTTCCAGAAGCTCTCCAGAAGGATGTCCTGGAGATTCTGCACATCTGTCATCAAGGAGTTGTGGCGGTAAAGTCAGTAGCTCGTTCATTTGTGTGGTGGCCCAAGATAAATGAACAGATTGAGAAGATGACCCAGATGTGTAAAGCTTGCCAAGATAGTCAGAACAAGGCGGCTAAGTCGAAGCCGCATCCATGGACGCCGGCGCACAAGCCTTGGGAGAGGATACATGCGGACTTCTGTGGACCAGTCGACGGACGGATGTTCTTGTTGGTAGTGGACGCCTACTCACGGTGGCCCGAGGTTATCAACATGGGAAAGAGCACAACATCTGCAGCTACGATAAGAGAACTCAGGAGGATGTTCGCCCGCTTTGGACTGCCGGGATATTTTTCATCAGACAATGGTCCCCAACTTGTCTCAGATGAGATGGATGGTTTCCTGAAGGCGAATGGGATAACCCGAATTCCGATCCCCACCTATTCACCTAACACTAACGGGCTGGCCGAGAGGAATGTACAGACGTTCAAGAAGGCAATGGAGAAGGGGAGAAGAGATGGTATTGATCCGGACACGTGTTTGTCGAGGTGGCTGCTGCACTTCAGGAACACGCCCAACGCTACCACTAATCAGACACCCGCTGTAATGATGATGGGACGGCCTACCAGAACCCTGTTGTCACTACTAGACCCGCTCACCAACACTGAGGAGAAGGAGATGCTTGACCCTACTGAGAAACTACGTGCTTTCAGAGTTGGAGATCGTGTCCGGATCCTGGAGGTGAGAAGTGAGGAGTGGTACCCCGGTATAGTAACAGGACAGGAAGGTAGTAAGGTTTACCTAGTCAAGTCCCAGAGACGTGGCCTTGAGCGCAGGCATGTTGATCACTTACTGCGGGCGTTTGACCTGACCGAGCTGCCGTCATGTGACCCCGAGGTTGAACATGACAGTAGGGAACAGCCATTGCATAATCCCGTGGTCGTTAGTGAGCATTTGCCAGCGGTGCCCGGAATTAGGCTAGATGAACCCAAACCGCAGGTTCAACCCAAAATTGCAGCTGATCACTCAGCTAGTTTGCCACAACCAACTGCGGTTGTCGCACCCAGTGCACCCAGTGTACCCACTGGAGTAGGACCGAGAGTTTCCGCCCGGCAGAAGTCACAAGTGGACCGCCTTAACTACTCCAAATTAGGGGGTTGATCGAGATTTCGATCATTTTAAACGTGTTGTAAACTCAGTATTGTAAACCGATTTAAATTCTAACAGTATGTAACTTAAATTCCGATTTAATATTAACTGTGTGTGTCAACATATCAACCGAGTTAGATGTTAACCGTTTGTGAACCTGTAAACCGATCAACATTTGAACAGTTTTGATATTAAGTGCATGAGATATTGGGCTATGTTAATCTCATGTGTGGACTAATATGTACTAAACGATTACTGTGTAATCTGCTATTAAGACAGATAGATTAATATAGAATCTATCTGTAAAATATTACCTATTCATTCTACTTTCCGACCTATATTAGAGCGTTTATAGTGAACTTTATGTAACGCGCGGATTTGAATGATGTTTTGATGTAAAGAGTATCTAAAATGCCAACAGTTGCGCTGCGCGCGACGGGAATTTAATGTGACGGGATTCTTTTGTTTAAATATGATTGTGTTAAATGCGCGGGATTTGGTTTATGGAGGAACTTTTCAATTGAGAGAAGGGGAAGATGTATCATTTGTTTAACATTTACGTTTTCATTTTATTTAACATTTACGTTTGAAATGGAGAGATATTCATTTAGCATATTACTTATTTTCTACGTGTTTTGGAGAAATGAAACATTTAGTGAGTGTACATCTTCAATTAAAGTGAAGAGGAGATATATATTTGGAATATATATTTAATGAATATAACTATTTATATTAATGTATAACCTTTTATAGGGTTTTCCTTTATGACCAAACTTGGAGTTTCTCTGGCTACTTACTTCAAGATCTCAGCTTATTTAACTAAATCGAAAAAACCCTATTTGTACTGCCTTTTTTCGCCCCTTATTGGGCGTAGATGTCTCATGGGTGGTCAAATAGAAGTGTATCTGGTCATAAATTATGCGCCTGAAACCACTGAACCAATTATATTCGCCAGTTTTCCTTTGTTTTCCTGTAAAATCGAAAAAACCCTATTTGTACCTCTCAAAACAGTGATCCAGGATGTTCTTCAATTTCTGAGGGACCCAAGATCCGAAATCGAAAAACTTTGGCCGATTGAGCTGAAAATTTGCACGCCATCCATGGACGACCTAAGAAAGACATACCATACTTCAGAATCCCGAAATCAGCCATTTTCTGTCTGTTATGGGGGTTAAAATCGCGTTTTTGGCTTAAAACTGCCTTTTTTCGCCCCTTATTGGGCGTAGATGTCTCAGGATGTTCTTCATTTCTGAGGCACCCAAGATCCGAAATCGAAAAACTTTGGCCGATTGAGCTGAAAATTTGCACGCCATCCATGGACGACCTAAGAAAGACATACCATACTTCAGAATCCCGAAATCAGCCATTTTCTGTCTGTTATGGGGGTTAAAATCGCGTTTTTGGCTTAAAACTGCCTTTTTTCGCCCCTTATTGGGCGTAGATGTCTCATGGGTGGTCAAATAGAAGTGTATCTGGTCATAAATTATGCGCCTGAAACCACTGAACCAATGATATTCGCCAGTTTTCCTTTGTTTTCCTGTAAAATCGAAAAAACCCTATTTGTACCTCTCAAAACAGTGATCCAGGATGTTCTTCATTTCTGAGGCACCCAAGATCCGAAATCGAAAAACTTTGGCCGATTGAGCTGAAAATTTGCACGCCATCCATGGACGACCTAAGAAAGACATACCATACTTCAGAATCCCGAAATCAGCCATTTTCTGTCTGTTATGGGGGTTAAAATCGCGTTTTTTGGCTTAAAACTGCCTTTTTTCGCCCCTTATTGGGCGTAGATGTCTCATGGGTGGTCAAATAGAAGTGTATCTGGTCATAAATTATGCGCCTGAAACCACTGAACCAATGATATTCGCCAGTTTTCCTTTGTTTTCCTGTAAAATCAAAAAACCCTATTTGTACCTCTCAAAACAGTGATCCAGGATGTTCTTCATTTCTGAGGCACCCAAGATCCGAAATCGAAAAACTTTGGCCGATTGAGCTGAAAATTTGCACGCCATCCATGGACGACCTAAGAAAGACATACCATACTTCAGAATCCCGAAATCAGCCATTTTCTGTCTGTTATGGGGGTTAAAATCGCGTTTTTGGCTTAAAACTGCCTTTTTCGCCCCTTATTGGGCGTAGATGTCTCATGGGTGGTCAAATAGAAGTGTATCTGGTCATAAATTATGCGCCTGAAACCACTGAACCAATGATATTCGCCAGTTTTCCTTTGTTTTCCTGTAAAATCGAAAAAACCCTATTTGTACCTCTCAAAACAGTGATCCAGGATGTTCTTCATTTCTGAGGCACCCAAGATCCGAAATCGAAAAACTTTGGCCGATTGAGCTGAAAATTTGCACGCCATCCATGGACGACCTAAGAAAGACATACCATACTTCAGAATCCCGAAATCAGCCATTTTCTGTCTGTTATGGGGGGTTAAAATCGCGTTTTTTGGCTTAAAAACTGCCTTTTTCGCCCCTTATTGGGCGTAGATGTCTCATGGGTGGTCAAATAGAAGTGTATCTGGTCATAAATTATGCGCCTGAAACCACTGAACCAATGATATTCGCCAGTTTTCCTTTGTTTTCCTGTAAAATCGAAAAAACCCTATTTGTACCTCTCAAAACAGTGATCCAGGATGTTCTTCATTTCTGAGGCACCCAAGATCCGAAATCGAAAAACTTTGGCCGATTGAGCTGAAAATTTGCACGCCATCCATGGACGACCTAAGAAAGACATACCATACTTCAGAATCCCGAAATCAGCCATTTTCTGTCTGTTATGGGGGGTTAAAATCGCGTTTTTTGGCTTAAAACTGCCTTTTTCGCCCCTTATTGGGCGTAGATGTCTCATGGGTGGTCAAATAGAAGTGTATCTGGTCATAAATTATGCGCCTGAAACCACTGAACCAATGATATTCGCCAGTTTTCCTTTGTTTTCCTGTAAAATCGAAAAAACCCTATTTGTACCTCTCAAAACAGTGATCCAGGATGTTCTTCATTTCTGAGGCACCCAAGATCCGAAATCGAAAAACTTTGGCCGATTGAGCTGAAAATTTGCACGCCATCCATGGACGACCTAAGAAAGACATACCATACTTCAGAATCCCGAAATCAGCCATTTTCTGTCTGTTATGGGGGTTAAAATCGCGTTTTTGGCTTAAAAACTGCCTTTTTCGCCCCTTATTGGGCGTAGATGTCTCATGGGTGGTCAAATAGAAGTGTATCTGGTCATAAATTATGCGCCTGAAACCACTGAACCAATGATATTCGCCAGTTTTCCTTTGTTTTCCTGTAAAATCGAAAAAACCCTATTTGTACCTCTCAAAACAGTGATCCAGGATGTTCTTCATTTCTGAGGCACCCAAGATCCGAAATCGAAAAACTTTGGCCGATTGAGCTGAAAATTTGCACGCCATCCATGGACGACCTAAGAAAGACATACCATACTTCAGAATCCCGAAATCAGCCATTTTCTGTCTGTTATGGGGGGTTAAAATCGCGTTTTTGGCTTAAAAACTGCCTTTTTCGCCCCTTATTGGGCGTAGATGTCTCATGGGTGGTCAAATAGAAGTGTATCTGGTCATAAATTATGCGCCTGAAACCACTGAACCAATGATATTCGCCAGTTTTCCTTTGTTTTCCTGTAAAATCCAAAAAACCCTATTTTATCTCTCAAAACAGTGATCCAGGATGTTCTTCATTTCTGAGGCACCCAAGATCCGAAATCGAAAAACTTTGGCCGATTGAGCTGAAAATTTGCACGCCATCCATGGACGACCTAAGAAAGACATACCATACTTCAGAATCCCGAAATCAGCCATTTTCTGTCTGTTATGGGGGGTTAAAATCGCGTTTTTCGGCTTAAAAACTGCCTTTTTTCGCCCCTTATTGGGCGTAGATGTCTCATGGGTGGTCAAATAGAAGTGTATCTGGTCATAAATTATGCGCCTGAAACCACTGAACCAATGATATTCGCCAGTTTTCCTTTGTTTTCCTGTAAAATCGAAAAAACCCTATTTGTACCTCTCAAAACAGTGATCCAGGATGTTCTTCATTTCTGAGGCACCCAAGATCCGAAATCGAAAAACTTTGGCCGATTGAGCTGAAAATTTGCACGCCATCCATGGACGACCTAAGAAAGACATACCATACTTCAGAATCCCGAAATCAGCCATTTTCTGTCTGTTATGGGGGGTTAAAATCGCGTTTTTGGCTTAAAACTGCCTTTTTCGCCCCTTATTGGGCGTAGATGTCTCATGGGTGGTCAAATAGAAGTGTATCTGGTCATAAATTATGCGCCTGAAACCACTGAACCAATGATATTCGCCAGTTTTCCTTTGTTTTCCTGTAAAATCGAAAAAACCCTATTTGTACCTCTCAAAACAGTGATCCAGGATGTTCTTCATTTCTGAGGCACCCAAGATCCGAAATCGAAAAACTTTGGCCGATTGAGCTGAAAATTTGCACGCCATCCATGGACGACCTAAGAAAGACATACCATACTTCAGAATCCCGAAATCAGCCATTTTCTGTCTGTTATGGGGGTTGAAATCGCGTTTTTGGCTTAAAAACTGCCTTTTTTCGCCCCTTATTGGGCGTAGATGTCTCATGGGTGGTCAAATAGAAGTGTATCTGGTCATAAATTATGCGCCTGAAACCACTGAACCAATGATATTCGCCAGTTTTCCTTTGTTTTCCTGTAAAATCGAAAAAAACCCTATTTGTACCTCTCAAAACAGTGATCCAGGATGTTCTTCATTTCTGAGGCACCCAAGATCCGAAATCGAAAAACTTTGGCCGATTGAGCTGAAAATTTGCACGCCATCCATGGACGACCTAAGAAAGACATACCATACTTCAGAATCCCGAAATCAGCCATTTTCTGTCTGTTATGGGGGGTTGAAATCGCGTTTTTGGCTTAAAACTGCCTTTTTTCGCCCCTTATTGGGCGTAGATGTCTCATGGGTGGTCAAATAGAAGTGTATCTGGTCATAAATTATGCGCCTGAAACCACTGAACCAATGATATTCGCCAGTTTTCCTTTGTTTTCCTGTAAAATCGAAAAAACCCTATTTGTACCTCTCAAAACAGTGATCCAGGATGTTCTTCATTTCTGAGGCAACCAAGATCCGAAATCGAAAAACTTTGGCCGATTGAGCTGAAAATTTGCACGCCATCCATGGACGACCTAAGAAAGACATACCATACTTCAGAATCCCGAAATCAGCCATTTTCTGTCTGTTATGGGGGGTTAAAATCGCGTTTTTGGCTTAAAACTGCCTTTTTCGCCCCTTATTGGGCGTAGATGTCTCATGGGTGGTCAAATAGAAGTGTATCTGGTCATAAATTATGCGCCTGAAACCACTGAACCAATGATATTCGCCAGTTTTCCTTTGTTTTCCTGTAAAATCGAAAAAACCCTATTTGTACCTCTCAAAACAGTGATCCAGGATGTTCTTCATTTCTGAGGCAACCAAGATCCGAAATCGAAAAACTTTGGCCGATTGAGCTGAAAATTTGCACGCCATCCATGGACGACCTAAGAAAGACATACCATACTTCAGAATCCCGAAATCAGCCATTTTCTGTCTGTTATGGGGGTTAAAATCGCGTTTTTGGCTTAAAACTGCCTTTTTTCGCCCCTTATTGGGCGTAGATGTCTCATGGGTGGTCAAATAGAAGTGTATCTGGTCATAAATTATGCGCCTGAAACCACTGAACCAATGATATTCGCCAGTTTTCCTTTGTTTTCCTGTAAAATCGAAAAAACCCTATTTGTACCTCTCAAAACAGTGATCCAGGATGTTCTTCATTTCTGAGGCACCCAAGATCCGAAATCGAAAAACTTTGGCCGATTGAGCTGAAAATTTGCACGCCATCCATGGACGACCTAAGAAAGACATACCATACTTCAGAATCCCGAAATCAGCCATTTTCTGTCTGTTATGGGGGGTTGAAATCGCGTTTTTGGCTTAAAACTGCCTTTTTTCGCCCCTTATTGGGCGTAGATGTCTCATGGGTGGTCAAATAGAAGTGTATCTGGTCATAAATTATGCGCCTGAAACCACTGAACCAATGATATTCGCCAGTTTTCCTTTGTTTTCCTGTAAAATCGAAAAAACCCTATTTGTACCTCTCAAAACAGTGATCCAGGATGTTCTTCATTTCTGAGGCACCCAAGATCCGAAATCGAAAAACTTTGGCCGATTGAGCTGAAAATTTGCACGCCATCCATGGACGACCTAAGAAAGACATACCATACTTCAGAATCCCGAAATCAGCCATTTTCTGTCTGTTATGGGGGGTTGGAATCGCGTTTTTGGCTTAAAACTGCCCTTTTTCGCCCCTTATTGGGCGTAGATGTCTCATGGGTGGTCAAATAGAAGTGTATCTGGTCATAAATTATGCGCCTGAAACCACTGAACCAATGATATTCGCCAGTTTTCCTTTGTTTTCCTGTAAAATCGAAAAAACCCTATTTGTACCTCTCAAAACAGTGATCCAGGATGTTCTTCATTTCTGAGGCAACCAAGATCCGAAATCGAAAAACTTTGGCCGATTGAGCTGAAAATTTGCACGCCATCCATGGACGACCTAAGAAAGACATACCATACTTCAGAATCCCGAAATCAGCCATTTTCTGTCTGTTATGGGGGTTAAAATCGCGTTTTTGGCTTAAAACTGCCTTTTTTCGCCCCTTATTGGGCGTAGATGTCTCATGGGTGGTCAAATAGAAGTGTATCTGGTCATAAATTATGCGCCTGAAACCACTGAACCAATGATATTCGCCAGTTTTCCTTTGTTTTCCTGTAAAATCGAAAAAACCCTATTTGTACCTCTCAAAACAGTGATCCAGGATGTTCTTCATTTCTGAGGCACCCAAGATCCGAAATCGAAAAACTTTGGCCGATTGAGCTGAAAATTTGCACGCCATCCATGGACGACCTAAGAAAGACATACCATACTTCAGAATCCCGAAATCAGCCATTTTCTGTCTGTTATGGGGGGTTAAAATCGCGTTTTTTGGCTTAAAAACTGCCTTTTTTTCGCCCCTTATTGGGCGTAGATGTCTCATGGGTGGTCAAATAGAAGTGTATCTGGTCATAAATTATGCGCCTGAAACCACTGAACCAATGATATTCGCCAGTTTTCCTTTGTTTTCCTGTAAAATCGAAAAAACCCTATTTGTACCTCTCAAAACAGTGATCCAGGATGTTCTTCATTTCTGAGGCACCCAAGATCCGAAATCGAAAAACTTTGGCCGATTGAGCTGAAAATTTGCACGCCATCCATGGACGACCTAAGAAAGACATACCATACTTCAGAATCCCGAAATCAGCCATTTTCTGTCTGTTATGGGGGTTGAAATCGCGTTTTTGGCTTAAAACTGCCTTTTTCGCCCCTTATTGGGCGTAGATGTCTCATGGGTGGTCAAATAGAAGTGTATCTGGTCATAAATTATGCGCCTGAAACCACTGAACCAATGATATTCGCCAGTTTTCCTTTGTTTTCCTGTAAAATCGAAAAAACCCTATTTGTACCTCTCAAAACAGTGATCCAGGATGTTCTTCATTTCTGAGGCAACCAAGATCCGAAATCGAAAAACTTTGGCCGATTGAGCTGAAAATTTGCACGCCATCCATGGACGACCTAAGAAAGACATACCATACTTCAGAATCCCGAAATCAGCCATTTTCTGTCTGTTATGGGGGTTGAAAATCGCGTTTTTGGCTTAAAAACTGCCTTTTTCGCCCCTTATTGGGCGTAGATGTCTCATGGGTGGTCAAATAGAAGTGTATCTGGTCATAAATTATGCGCCTGAAACCACTGAACCAATGATATTCGCCAGTTTTCCTTTGTTTTCCTGTAAAATCGAAAAAACCCTATTTGTACCTCTCAAAACAGTGATCCAGGATGTTCTTCATTTCTGAGGCAACCAAGATCCGAAATCGAAAAACTTTGGCCGATTGAGCTGAAAATTTGCACGCCATCCATGGACGACCTAAGAAAGACATACCATACTTCAGAATCCCGAAATCAGCTATTTTCTGTCTGTTATGGGGGGTTAAAATCGCGTTTTTGGCTTAAAAACTGCCTTTTTCGCCCCTTATTGGGCGTAGATGTCTCATGGGTGGTCAAATAGAAGTGTATCTGGTCATAAATTATGCGCCTGAAACCACTGAACCAATGATATTCGCCAGTTTTCCTTTGTTTTCCTGTAAAATCGAAAAAACCCTATTTGTACCTCTCAAAACAGTGATCCAGGATGTTCTTCATTTCTGAGGCAACCAAGATCCGAAATCGAAAAACTTTGGCCGATTGAGCTGAAAATTTGCACGCCATCCATGGACGACCTAAGAAAAGACATACCATACTTCAGAATCCCGAAATCAGCCATTTTCTGTCTGTTATGGGGGGTTGAAATCGCGTTTTTGGCTTAAAAACTGCCTTTTTCGCCCCTTATTGGGCGTAGATGTCTCATGGGTGGTCAAATAGAAGTGTATCTGGTCATAAATTATGCGCCTGAAACCACTGAACCAATGATATTCGCCAGTTTTCCTTTTGTTTTCCTGTAAAATCGAAAAAACCCTATTTGTACCTCTCAAAACAGTGATCCAGGATGTTCTTCATTTCTGAGGCAACCAAGATCCGAAATCGAAAAACTTTGGCCGATTGAGCTGAAAATTTGCACGCCATCCATGGACGACCTAAGAAAGACATACCATACTTCAGAATCCCGAAATCAGCCATTTTCTGTCTGTTATATGGGGGGGGTTAAAATCGCGTTTTTGGCTTAAAAACTGCCTTTTTTTTCGCCCCTTATTGGGCGTAGATGTCTCATGGGTGGTCAAATAGAAGTGTATCTGGTCATAAATTATGCGCCTGAAACCACTGAACCAATGATATTCGCCAGTTTTCCTTTGTTTTCCTGTAAAATCGAAAAAACCCTATTTGTACCTCTCAAAACAGTGATCCAGGATGTTCTTCATTTCTGAGGCAACCAAGATCCGAAATCGAAAAACTTTGGCCGATTGAGCTGAAAATTTGCACGCCATCCATGGACGACCTAAGAAAGACATACCGCCATCAGAATCCCGAAATCAGCCATTTTCTGTCTGTTGTGGGGGTTGAAATCGCGTTTTTGGCTTAAAAACTGCCTTTTTCGCCCCTTATTGGGCGTAGATGTCTCATGGGTGGTCAAATAGAAGTGTATCTGGTCATAAATTATGCGCCTGAAACCACTGAACCAATGATATTCGCCAGTTTTCCTTTGTTTTCCTGTAAAATCCAAAAAACCCTATTTGTACCTCTCAAAAGTGATCCAGGATGTTCTTCATTTCTGAGGCACCCAAGATCCGAAATCGAAAAGCTTTGGCCGATTGAGCTGAAAATTTGCACGCCATCCATGGACGACCTAAGAAAGACATACCATACTTCAGAATCCCGAAATCAGCTATTTTCTGTCTGTTATGGGGGTTAAAATCGCGTTTTTGGCTTAAAAACTGCCTTTTTCGCCCCTTATTGGGCGTAGATGTCTCATGGGTGGTCAAATAGAAGTGTATCTGGTCATAAATTATGCGCCTGAAACCACTGAACCAATGATATTCGCCAGTTTTCCTTTGTTTTCCTGTAAAATCAAAAAAAACCCTATTTGTACCTCTCAAAACAGTGATCCAGGATGTTCTTCATTTCTGAGGCACCCAAGATCCGAAATCGAAAAACTTTGGCCGATTGAGCTGAAAATTTGCACGCCATCCATGGACGACCTAAGAAAGACATACCATACTTCAGAATCCCGAAATCAGCCATTTTCTGTCTGTTATGGGGGGTTAAAATCGCGTTTTTTGGCTTAAAAACTGCCTTTTTTCGCCCCTTATTGGGCGTAGATGTCTCATGGGTGGTCAAATAGAAGTGTATCTGGTCATAAATTATGCGCCTGAAACCACTGAACCAATGATATTCGCCAGTTTTCCTTTGTTTTCCTGTAAAATCGAAAAAACCCTATTTGTACCTCTCAAAACAGTGATCCAGGATGTTCTTCATTTCTGAGGCACCCAAGATCCGAAATCGAAAAACTTTGGCCGATTGAGCTGAAAATTTGCACGCCATCCATGGACGACCTAAGAAAGACATACCATACTTCAGAATCCCGAAATCAGCCATTTTCTGTCTGTTATGGGGGTTAAAATCGCGTTTTTGGCTTAAAAACTGCCTTTTTCGCCCCTTATTGGGCGTAGATGTCTCATGGGTGGTCAAATAGAAGTGTATCTGGTCATAAATTATGCGCCTGAAACCACTGAACCAATGATATTCGCCAGTTTTCCTTTGTTTTCCTGTAAAATCGAAAAAAACCTATTTGTACCTCTCAAAACAGTGATCCAGGATGTTCTTCATTTCTGAGGCACCCAAGATCCGAAATCGAAAACTTTGGCCGATTGAGCTGAAAATTTGCACGCCATCCATGGACGACCTAAGAAAGACATACCATACTTCAGAATCCCGAAATCAGCCATTTTCTGTCTGTTATGGGGGTTAAAATCGCGTTTTTGGCTTAAAAACTGCCTTTTTCGCCCCTTATTGGGCGTAGATGTCTCATGGGTGGTCAAATAGAAGTGTATCTGGTCATAAATTATGCGCCTGAAACCACTGAACTAATGATATTCGCCAGTTTTCCTTTGTTTTCCTGTAAAATCGAAGAAACTCTATTTGTACCTCTCGAAACAGTGATCCAGGACGTTTTTCATTTCTGAGGCACCCAAGATCCGAAATCGAAAAACTTTGGCCGATTGAGCTGAAAATTTGCACGCCATCCATGGACGACCTAAGAAAGACATACCATACTTCAGAATCCCGAAATCAGCCATTTTCTGTCTGTTATGGGGGTTAAAATCGCGTTTTGGCTTAATTTGATTGCCATCCATGGACGACCTAAGAAAGACATACCATACTTCAGAATCCCGAAATCAGCCATTTTCTGTCTGTTTGGGGGGTCTGTTAAAAACTGCCTTTTTCGCCCCTTATTGGGCGTAGATGTCTCATAGTGTGTAGAAGTGTATCTGGTCATAAATTACGCCTGAAACCACTGAACCAATGATATTCGCCAGTTTTCCTTTGTTTTCCTGTAAAATCAAAAAAACCCTAACATGCCTCTCAAAACAGTGATCCAGGATGTTCTTCATTTCTGAGGCCTGAAATCGAAAACTTTGGCCGACCAATGAAAATTTGCACGCCATTTTGGACGACCTAAGTAAAATCGAAAAAGCCCCTATTTGTTATGGGGGTTAAAATCGCGTTTTTGGCTTAAAAACTGCCTTTTTCAAATTTCTTAGGCAAAGATGTCTCATGGGTGGTCACATCCCTGGTGTATCTGAAACCTTGCAGAAAATCGAAAAACTTTGCTAATGATGCCTGAAACCACTGAACCAATGATATTCGCCAGTTTTCCTTTGTTTTCCTGTAAATCCGCCTGAAACCACTGAAAAAAACCCTATTTGTCCAAAAACCTCTCAAAACAGTGATCCAGGATGTTCTTCATTTCTGAGGCACCCAAGATCCGAAATCGAAAAACTTTGGCCGATTGAGCTGAAAATTTGCACGCCATCCATGGACCTAAGAAAGACATACCATACTTCAGAATCCCGAAATCAGCCATTTTCTGTCTGTTATGGGGGTTAAAATCGCGTTTTTGGCTTAAAACTGCCTTTTTTCGCCCTTATTGGGCGTAGATGTCTCATGGGTGGTCAAATAGAAGTGTATCTGGTCATAAATTATGCGCCTGAAACCACTGAACCAATGATATTCGCCAGTTTTCCTTTGTTTTCCTGTAAAATCGAAAAACCCTATTTGTACCTCTCAAAACAGTGATCCAGGATGTTCTTCATTTCTGAGGCACCCAAGATCCGAAATCGAAAAACTTTGGCCGATTGAGCTGAAAATTTGCACGCCATCCATGGACGACCTAAGAAAGACATACCATACTTCAGAATCCCGAAATCAGCCATTTTCTGTCTGTTATGGGGGGTTAAAATCGCGTTTTTGGCTTAAAAACTGCCTTTTTCGCCCCTTATTGGGCGTAGATGTCTCATGGGTGGTCAAATAGAAGTGTATCTGGTCATAAATTATGCGCCTGAAACCACTGAACCAATGATATTCGCCAGTTTTCCTTTGTTTTCCTGTAAAATCGAAAAAACCCTATTTGTACCTCTCAAAACAGTGATCCAGGATGTTCTTCATTTCTGAGGCACCCAAGATCCGAAATCGAAAAACTTTGGCCGATTGAGCTGAAAATTTGCACGCCATCCATGGACGACCTAAGAAAGACATACCATACTTCAGAATCCCGAAATCAGCCATTTTCTGTCTGTTATGGGGGTTAAAATCGCGTTTTTTGGCTTAAAAACTGCCTTTTTTCGCCCCTTATTGGGCGTAGATGTCTCATGGGTGGTCAAATAGAAGTGTATCTGGTCATAAATTATGCGCCTGAAACCACTGAACCAATGATATTCGCCAGTTTTCCTTTGTTTTCCTGTAAAATCCAAAAACCCTATTTGTACCTCTCAAAACAGTGATCCAGGATGTTCTTCATTTCTGAGGCACCCAAGATCCGAAATCGAAAAACTTTGGCCGATTGAGCTGAAAATTTGCACGCCATCCATGGACGACCTAAGAAAGACATACCATACTTCAGAATCCCGAAATCAGCCATTTTCTGTCTGTTATGGGGGGGTTAAAATCGCGTTTTTTGGCTTAAAACTGCCTTTTTCGCCCCTTATTGGGCGTAGATGTCTCATGGGTGGTCAAATAGAAGTGTATCTGGTCATAAATTATGCGCCTGAAACCACTGAACCAATGATATTCGCCAGTTTTCCTTTGTTTTCCTGTAAAATCGAAAAAACCCTATTTGTACCTCTCAAAACAGTGATCCAGGATGTTCTTCATTTCTGAGGCACCCAAGATCCGAAATCGAAAAACTTTGGCCGATTGAGCTGAAAATTTGCACGCCATCCATGGACGACCTAAGAAAGACATACCATACTTCAGAATCCCGAAATCAGCCATTTTCTGTCTGTTATGGGGGTTAAAATCGCGTTTTTTGGCTTAAAAACTGCCTTTTTCGCCCCTTATTGGGCGTAGATGTCTCATGGGTGGTCAAATAGAAGTGTATCTGGTCATAAATTATGCGCCTGAAACCACTGAACCAATGATATTCGCCAGTTTTCCTTTGTTTTCCTGTAAAATCGAAAAAAACCTATTTGTACCTCTCAAAACAGTGATCCAGGATGTTCTTCATTTCTGAGGCACCCAAGATCCGACATCGAAAACTTTGGCCGATTGAGCTGAAAATTTGCACGCCATCCATGGACGACCTAAAAAAGACATACCATACTTCAGAATCCCGAAATCAGCCATTTTCTGTCTGTTATGGGGGGTTAAAATCGCGTTTTTGGCTTAAAAACTGCCTTTTTTCGCCCCTTATTGGGCGTAGATGTCTCATGGGTGGTCAAATAGAAGTGTATCTGGTCATAAATTATGCGCCTGAAACCACTGAACCAATGATATTCGCCAGTTTTCCTTTGTTTTCCTGTAAAATCGAAAAACCCTATTTGTACCTCTCAAAACAGTGATCCAGGATGTTCTTCATTTCTGAGGCACCCAAGATCCGAAATCGAAAAACTTTGGCCGATTGAGCTGAAAATTTGCACGCCATCCATGGACGACCTAAGAAAGACATACCATACTTCAGAATCCCGAAATCAGCCATTTTCTGTCTGTTATGGGGGGTTAAAATCGCGTTTTTGGCTTAAAAACTGCCTTTTTTCGCCCCTTATTGGGCGTAGATGTCTCATGGGTGGTCAAATAGAAGTGTATCTGGTCATAAATTATGCGCCTGAAACCACTGAACCAATGATATTCGCCAGTTTTCCTTTGTTTTCCTGTAAAATCGAAAAAACCCTATTTGTACCTCTCAAAACAGTGATCCAGGATGTTCTTCATTTCTGAGGCACCCAAGATCCGAAATCGAAAAACTTTGGCCGATTGAGCTGAAAATTTGCACGCCATCCATGGACGACCTAAGAAAGACATACCATACTTCAGAATCCCGAAATCAGCCATTTTCTGTCTGTTATGGGGGGTTAAAATCGCGTTTTTTGGCTTAAAAACTGCCTTTTTCGCCCCTTATTGGGCGTAGATGTCTCATGGGTGGTCAAATAGAAGTGTATCTGGTCATAAATTATGCGCCTGAAACCACTGAACCAATGATATTCGCCAGTTTTCCTTTGTTTTCCTGTAAAATCGAAAAAACCCTATTTGTACCTCTCAAAACAGTGATCCAGGATGTTCTTCATTTCTGAGGCACCCAAGATCCGAAATCGAAAAACTTTGGCCGATTGAGCTGAAAATTTGCACGCCATCCATGGACGACCTAAGAAAGACATACCATACTTCAGAATCCCGAAATCAGCTATTTTCTGTCTGTTATGGGGGGTTGAAATCGCGTTTTTGGCTTAAAACTGCCTTTTTTCGCCCCTTATTGGGCGTAGATGTCTCATGGGTGGTCAAATAGAAGTGTATCTGGTCATAAATTATGCGCCTGAAACCACTGAACCAATGATATTCGCCAGTTTTCCTTTGTTTTCCTGTAAAATCGAAAAACCCTATTTGTACCTCTCAAAACAGTGATCCAGGATGTTCTTCATTTCTGAGGCACCCAAGATCCGAAATCGAAAAACTTTGGCCGATTGAGCTGAAAATTTGCACGCCATCCATGGACGACCTAAGAAAGACATACCATACTTCAGAATCCCGAAATCAGCCATTTTCTGTCTGTTATGGGGGTTAAAATCGCGTTTTTGGCTTAAAACTGCCTTTTTCGCCCCTTATTGGGCGTAGATGTCTCATGGGTGGTCAAATAGAAGTGTATCTGGTCATAAATTATGCGCCTGAAACCACTGAACCAATGATATTCGCCAGTTTTCCTTTGTTTTCCTGTAAAATCGAAAAAACCCTATTTGTACCTCTCAAAACAGTGATCCAGGATGTTCTTCATTTCTGAGGCAACCAAGATCCGAAATCGAAAAACTTTGGCCGATTGAGCTGAAAATTTGCACGCCATCCATGGACGACCTAAGAAAGACATACCATACTTCAGAATCCCGAAATCAGCCATTTTCTGTCTGTTATGGGGGGTTGAAATCGCATTTTTGGGTTAAAAACTGCCTTTTTCGCCCCTTATTGGGCGTAGATGTCTCATGGGTGGTCAAATAGAAGTGTATCTGGTCATAAATTATGCGCCTGAAACCACTGAACCAATGATATTCGCCAGTTTTCCTTTGTTTTCCTGTAAAATCGAAAAAACCCTATTTGTACCTCTCAAAACAGTGATCCAGGATGTTCTTCATTTCTGAGGCAACTAAGATCCGAAATCGAAAAACTTTGGCCGATTGAGCTGAAAATTTGCACGCCATCCATGGACGACCTAAGAAAGACATACCATACTTCAGAATCCCGAAATCAGCCATTTTCTGTCTGTTATGGGGGGTTAAAATCGCGTTTTTGGCTTAAAAACTGCCTTTTTTCGCCCCTTATTGGGCGTAGATGTCTCATGGGTGGTCAAATAGAAGTGTATCTGGTCATAAATTATGCGCCTGAAACCACTGAACCAATGATATTCGCCAGTTTTCCTTTGTTTTCCTGTAAAATCGAAAAAACCCTATTTGTACCTCTCAAAACAGTGATCCAGGATGTTCTTCATTTCTGAGGCACCCAAGATCCGAAATCGAAAAACTTTGGCCGATTGAGCTGAAAATTTGCACGCCATCCATGGACGACCTAAGAAAGACATACCATACTTCAGAATCCCGAAATCAGCCATTTTCTGTCTGTTATGGGGGGGTTAAAATCGCGTTTTTTGGCTTAAAAACTGCCTTTTTTCGCCCCTTATTGGGCGTAGATGTCTCATGGGTGGTCAAATAGAAGTGTATCTGGTCATAAATTATGCGCCTGAAACCACTGAACCAATGATATTCGCCAGTTTTCCTTTGTTTTCCTGTAAAATCGAAAAAAACCCTATTTGTACCTCTCAAAACAGTGATCCAGGATGTTCTTCATTTCTGAGGCACCCAAGATCCGAAATCGAAAAACTTTGGCCGATTGAGCTGAAAATTTGCACGCCATCCATGGACGACCTAAGAAAGACATACCATACTTCAGAATCCCGAAATCAGCCATTTTCTGTCTGTTATGGGGGTTAAAATCGCGTTTTTGGCTTAAAAACTGCCTTTTTCGCCCCTTATTGGGCGTAGATGTCTCATGGGTGGTCAAATAGAAGTGTATCTGGTCATAAATTATGCGCCTGAAACCACTGAACCAATGATATTCGCCAGTTTTCCTTTGTTTTCCTGTAAAATCGAAAAAACCCTATTTGTACCTCTCAAAACAGTGATCCAGGATGTTCTTCATTTCTGAGGCACCCAAGATCCGAAATCGAAAAACTTTGGCCGATTGAGCTGAAAATTTGCACGCCATCCATGGACGACCTAAGAAAGACATACCATACTTCAGAATCCCGAAATCAGCCATTTTCTGTCTGTTATGGGGGGTTAAAATCGCGTTTTTGGCTTAAAAACTGCCTTTTTCCTTGTATTGGGCGTAGATGTCTCATGGGTGGTCAAATAGAAGTGTATCTGGTCATAAATTATGCGCCTGAAACCACTGAACCAATGATATTCGCCAGTTTTCCTTTGTTTTCCGAAAAAACCCTATTTGTACCTCTCAAAACAGTGATCCAGGATGTTCTTCATTTCTGAGGCACCCAAGATCCGAAATCGAAAAAACTTTGGCCGATTGAGCTGAAAATTTGCACGCCATCCATGGACGACCTAAGAAAGACATACCATACTTCAGAATCCCGAAATCAGCCATTTTCTGTCTGTTGTGGGGGGTTAAAATCGCGTTTTTTGGCTTAAAACTGCCTTTTTCGCCCCTTATTGGGCGTAGATGTCTCATGGGTGGTCAAATAGAAGTGTATCTGGTCATAAATTATGCGCCTGAAACCACTGAACCAATGATATTCGCCAGTTTTCCTTTGTTTTCCTGTAAAATCGAAAAAACCCTATTTGTACCTCTCAAAACAGTGATCCAGGATGTTCTTCATTTCTGAGGCACCCAAGATCCGAAATCGAAAAACTTTGGCCGATTGAGGCTGAAAATTTGCACGCCATCCATGGACGACCTAAGAAAGACATACCATACTTCAGAATCCCGAAATCAGCCATTTTCTGTCTGTTATGGGGGTTCGTCAACGTTTTTGGCTTAAAAAACTGCCTTTTTTCGCCCTTATTGGGCGTAGATGTCTCATGGTGGTCAAATAGAAGTGTATCTGGTCATAAATTATGCGCCTGAAACCACTGAACCAATGATATTCGCCAGATTTCCTTTGTTTTCCTGTAAAATCCAAAAAACCCTATTTTATCTTTCAAAACAGTGATCCAGGATGTTCTTCATAAATGCACCCAAGATCTGAAATCGAAAAACTTTGGCCGATTGAGCTGAAAATTTGCACGCCATCCATGGACGACCTAAGAAAGACATACCATACTTCAGAATCCCGAAATCAGCCATTTTCTGTCTGTTATGGGGGTTAAAATCGCGTTTTTGGCTTAAAACTGCCTTTTTTCGCCCCTTAATATGTGATGTCTCATGGGTGGTCAAATAGAAGTGTATTCAATTATGCCTGAAACCACTGAACCAATGATATTCGCCAGTTTTCCTTTGTTTTCCCGTAAAATCGAAAAAAACCCTATTTGTCTCAAAAAAATCCAGATGTTCTTCAAAAGACCCTATTTGTAAAATTTTAATGCCATCCGCGATCGACCAAACAGAAAATCAGCCATCCATGGGGTCCTTAAAATTAATGGGTGTAGATGTCTTCAACAGAAGTGTATCTGATATAAATTGCGCCTGAAACCACTGAACTTAATGCCAGTTTTCCTTTGTTTTCCTGTAAAATCGAAAAACTTATTTAACTCTCAAACAAAAGTCCAATGTCTTATCTATAAAGGTGTATACTACAAACATAACAAAATACCGCATCGATTTTCTAATTCAAGGATTGACATAAGAGGCGGAAGAGACTAAACTGTGAATCATCAGCGGTTACCCTAGTACAGTTGTAAGGTCTCCCTGCCATCTGCGATGTAGGTGTACCGTCAGCAGGTGACAAAGGGAAACGGGGGGGGTTTCGGCCCACGTACCCCTCACAGCTTACAACTGCAAGGCTGGGCCACCCAGGACCTGGATTCCTGAGCAACACAGTTTAGAGGGAAGGGGAGGAAAAGGAAAGAGTTCAGTAGAGGTAAAAAGATCAATGAGTGTTATTAAATTCGGGTGAAACATCTTAATGTTACGTATTTAAAAACCTGAAAGTGGAAGTTAAAATGAATGGGAGGTTACAGGCATCTGCCTGTCCAGCCCCACATTCAGTCCCAGGCTAATCATACATGGCGTTCTTACAGGAGATATTAAGACTATCATGACAAAATATGAATTTATTACTAAATGTACTACTACAAAAGGTTTTACTAGTGACAAAGGACTTGCAGGTTAGACATCCCTTACTATTACAGAGGAGGAAGTGGAAGAAGTTACGCTATTGATGTCTAACCACTTTGCAAGATTTTTGTGATAGAATTTGTTGCTACGTTTAAGTCATGTTATTACAACTCCCCTTGTCAGAAGTGACCCTCCTATACACACCGACTCAAGGTATGTAAGGGAGAGGGACCGGACATCACCCTACTGGTGTGGGGCTGCCACACTTAAGGCGGGCGGTAGATGACATGAATCTAAACAGATTCTCCCACCATCACACACCACAGCCTGGCGGGGGGCCATACGGCCATAAGCCCACCTTATCACCGGATCACATAGTGCTGCTGCTTCTCGCCCAGAGCATGGCGGGCAGCTCACGCTAAAGAGAATGTATTTACATGACAAACGGATAAAGTGAATGCATCTGGAATAATCAATGAACAAGAAAATCAAAGGGAATAGAGACCACGATATAGTAATAATAGAGTATAAATTCATATTCAAGCTATCAATTCTGTGGCACCCAAGATCCGAAATCGAAAAACTTTGGCCGATTGAGCTGAAAATTTGCACGCCATCCATGGACGACCTAAGAAAGACATACCATACTTCAGAATCCCGAAATCAGCCATTTTCTGTCTGTTATGGGGTGTTAAAATCGCGTTTTTTGGCTTAAAAACTGCCTTTTTTCGCCCCTTATTGGGCGTAGATGTCTCATGGGTGGTCAAATAGAAGTGTATCTGGTCATAAATTATGCGCCTAAAACCACTGAACCAATGATATTCGCCAGTTTTCCTTTGTTTTCCTGTAAAATCGAAAAACCCTATTTGTACCTCTCAAAACAGTGATCCAGGATGTTCTTCATTTCTGAGGCACCCAAGATCCGAAATCGAAAAACTTTGGCCGATTGAGCTGAAAATTTGCACGCCATCCATGGACGACCTAAGAAAGACACACCATACTTCAGAATCCCGAAATCAGCCATTTTCTGTCTGTTATGGGGGGTTAAAATCGCTTTTTTTGGCTTAAAAACTGCCTTTTTTCGCCCCTTATTGGGCGTAGATGTCTCATGGGTGGTCAAATAGAAATGTATCTGGTCGGGGGATATCAGTGAGTAAGTGCACAGACATATATGGTGAGAAAGTGCATTTAGCCATATTTCAGAGATACCACCCACCCCATATTGCAGTTACTCACAAAAATCCAATTAATACTAAGTGATTTTTGCAAAAATTTTTCAGGCACCACCCCAAAATATCGGCTAATATGTCTATTTAGACAGTTATGACAGAATTCTATTTCAACAAAATACAACATTTTGATGAATGGTAGATTTTACACGCTAGATCAGATCAATTATTACAAATTTTAACCTTGATGTAATAATAAAAGTATGACTTTCTATTGGTTGCCTAATAGACTCGCATAAACTATAAAATAGTGATAGGATAGGGATACTTAATATATTATATGTATTGATAGCAATGTGATCCCTATCATGTTAGGAACGGTTAATTTGTTTTCTATAGTTCATAGGAGAAATTATGAAAAAAATACTATTCACGAGTCACGACAAGCTTTTATCATAAACTAGAGCGTATTACATACGTTGAATCTCAACCATAACAATGATTGTTTGGATCTGCACTCAAGAAGACAACAATAATTGCAAAATATGAATATTTAATAACCTAACCGTTTGATTTTATTATGGGAAAAACTGTTGACTGTCGAACATTCAAATTTTACAACGAAATAGTACACGCACAACTTCACACGGTGAAAAATAGAAAGTCAGACTCAGTAGGTATTTTTATCTTCTACAGTACAGAATTGCTATGGACTTGTAGACGTGTAGACGACAGAAAGCCCTGTCAAAGTATCTATTCAAGATTGGCTGGGATTAGAAAAACATTCTAATGTCATTGAAGTTACTGTTATGCTTCAGTACCGTTCAGTATTTTGTCTCCAGACCGGCTCAATACACGATCATTATCCGCGCCAAGTAGACTGTATAGAGAGTATAGAGATAGCAATGCTGGTTATGTAATATGTATGTATGATATGGTGTAATCGTGTAATCAATTTCTAAATGAAGTGGATTGATATAGTTCTAGATATAGTTCTATAATTAGTTGTGACTTCAATTTGTGACTTAATTTTATTTATTTATACAATCATATACCATATCGATATGCTTTGAAATACCTATACTTACATCCCGACAAAGCTACATATATTGCGGTTTTTGCTGCACTTACTCACAAATGAGTGAGTGATATTCGCCGCAACCTTGGGACACCACCCTTTTCCAAGAATTCTCTATGAGTAACTGCAATGTGAGTAACCCTTTCTGGGTAGGGCTTTACCACAGTGGGCATAAATTTGCACCTCCGATACCCAAACTTACCAATGAATTAAGCCGAAAAACCCCTGAAAATAAAATTTTCCCCGGTTTTTTTTCTTTTCCCGTAAAATCGAAAAAAACCCCTTTGTACCCTCTCAAAACAGTGATCC